>QEPC01007379.1:343430-401397 GCA_003113815.1 Sphenodon punctatus | reverse complement strand
CAATTACACCTACAACACATATAGCAAAACGCATGTACATAACCATAATATATCTACTACCTTACAATCCATAGCTTCATTAATTAACAACAGGTAACCATGGTCACTTATCTATTTTGTACATTTCAAATTATTAACATAACTAGACAACACAAACACACAACAAAGTGCATTTACTGTGCTTCGCAGGGATTACACTATGTTGGGATGTGTTCAGTACATGGTATTCAGTTCTACAGGAGTTAATCAAGTATCTTCAGGTGATTGGGAAGTACCTTGGGAAGGATTATCTGCTCATTCTGTAAATTGTATGCAATTTCAGTACGTATCCAGTTTGTCTTACTACTGAGATGATGGTACCTTGAAAACGAGAGGGTGATCTGGATGTTTGAGAGTTTATAGAATATCTCCAAGTTAAGATGGAGATAGTTATATCAATCTCTGAGGTTATAGGGACAACTGAGTTACTAGATAGGGGGCGTTTCAGACGTTGGGAGCTTCTGCTTAATTCAGGTGATCTGCGAGATAGGCTTTGGAGACACAGGGCCCGACTTAAATGGACAGGTATATATTTGCAACAAGCTGAAAATACCCTGGCTAGAGCCATTGCCTTTAAGCAGGGATTTCTTCTCAATAGAGTTAAGGATCCCTTTTTGGGCTGGGTAAATCTCCACCTCCATATGCAGGGCTGGCTTATATTAGATAGGAGAGGATGTTCAGATTATACAGAATCGGAAACCCACGAGCGGGACTCTGAACTCCCCGTATATGAGAACCCTCTACCAGAGGGTGTGGTACAAGACTCTGGATCTTGCTTTAACTCCTCCCAGTTAGAGACTACGATATTACATAGACCTCTAAACTCGCAAGAGGCAAACCAACCCAGGGGTACTATTACATCAGGCCCTTTGGTCTCCCCTATTCAAAGCGATGCTGGCATTCTCGATCATCACCCTCTAACTCTACATTCCCCTGGAAAACTAACACAGGTGGGAGCAAGCCTTATTAGAAAAGTCTCACGAGTGCCTGATTACCAATTTTTACCTGCATGACTATGCCAATTTCCCAGTTTGAGACCCCTCTTGATCTGCTCATGGAATATTGCAGGCTGGTGGGGAAATAAAGAGGACCTCACATTTATCAACTATATCAAGGGTTTTGACATAGTACTATTACAGGAAACCTGGTCTATGTCCCAGATTATGATGAAAGGCTACGATTCTTACTCAATACAGGCAGTGTCTAATAGCAGAAGGAGGAGACGTAGTGGAGGAACTACCTGCCTTGTTGCTACTTGTTTAAACTACAAATTTGTGAAATAATTGTATCTTCCACCTATAGCATGTAGGATAATACTGGAATTAGGACATGTACAGTTGATTATCCTTTCCATTTATTTCCACCTTTGAACGCTATTTCCTATGATGAAAACTTATGGAATCATCTTCAAACCTATTTAGAAGAGTTATCTTTGGCGTTTACGGAAGCAATGATTATTATGGGAGGGGATTATAATGCTAGAATAGGGAGGGATAACATCGCTATAGCTAGTTACCTCCCCTCCGTTTGTCCTTTTGCTATTCCTGCCCTTGAGGGCTTCCAAGATAGGATCTCGAAGGACAACACAATAAATAGTTCAGGTATTAAACTAGTAGACTTGGTGGCCTCCTTAAATTTGACCATACTAAATGTGGCTCGGGCCACGGATAACCCAGGTGAATTTACATTCCTTGGTACTCAAGGAAGTAGTGTAGTTGACTATATTATAGTCAACACACTTGTCCTTCCATATGTGGAAGATTTTCATACTGGGAAAGTCCACCATAGTGATCATCTCCCAGTGGAACTGTGTCTGGTGGATAAGCAGGATAACAGTAAAAACGAGGGTTCTCCCTCTATCCCGCATGCACACTCTATTGAGCTGGATCGATATCTACCTAAAATATTGGACCCACAACTAATACCGCAATTGGCAGCCTGCTTTTTTCCCCCCTACCTTGTTTTATGGTTTTAATGTTGCAAGTATTTCTCGGGGCCCTGTTTTAAAGAGTATTTAACTTTGATTGTTTTAAACTGTTTTATATATTGTTCAATATTTTTATTTTATAAGCTTCCCCGAGCTGTGTGCAGGAGGGGCGGGGTAAAAATGCGTTAAATACATAAATAAATAAAGAAATAAATAAGAGCTAGAACTATGGCAGACTTATCGGACCGAGCGGTGATTGCTGATTATGAAACCTTGTTCCAGACATTGCTCCCATATTTAACTAAGGAAGCAAGGGCACCTTGCACTCACCATACCTCAAACAAACCTTGGTTTGACAGACAATGTTGCCTGGCTAGACAAGCCTTCATATCTATTTACCATAAGTATCGCAATAATCAGATGGATAAACTTCCTCCCGAGTATTTTGCACTTAAAAAACAATACCGACTTTTAGTTAAAAATAAGAAGGCAGACTACATTACTCAGGTCTGGCATGCTCTATATACTGCTGGAAAAGACAACAATTCAAGATGTTTTTGGCAAATAGTAAATGGCACACTTAAACAAGGAGTAACGCTTAGTTTTTTCCCAATTCCAGCTCAAACTTGGGAGACGTATTTCAAGGATTTATTTGCTGCTGAACAAACTGGTATTTCCTCTGAAATATCATTAATTGAGGCTCTACATCCATGGCCTCCAATTACCCAGGGGGAGATTATGGAAGCTATAGACTCTGCCCACAATAATAAGGCCCCCGGCATGGATAATATTATAATTGACTTTATAAAACAGTTTAAGGACTGGTGGGTCCCTTATCTAGCAGCCTTGTTTACCATAATCAATGCCACTGGGATTTTTCCGAAGGGATGGGGCCAGGCAGTGGTTATTCCAATTTTCAAAAAAGGGCAGCATGCCAATTCCTCAAATTATCAGCCAATTAGCCTTTTAAGGGTAATCAACAAACTTTATGCTAAAACTTTGCTCTCAAGACTTACCTTATGGCTGGTTATTGAAAACATCGTCCACTTGGAACAGGCCAGGTTCCAGAAAGCCAAATCTACCATAGACCAATGTGCAATACTATACCATCTTGCAAGTAAACACAGTGGTAAAAATGGCAGATTCTTTGTAGCTTTTATGGATCTCCGTGCCGCGTTTGACTCTATAAATATGGGGAAAGCTCACATCCTTGGCCATAGATCCACGATTGCTTTTCCTAATCCAGGCTATGCATCGGCATGCAAGGATGGTGATTAAACTGGACCCTCAGGGTCATCTTTCAAATTAAGTACCGCTCTATATGGGAGTTAGACAAGGCTGTCTGCTGTCCCCGTCACTTTTTAATATATATAAACGACGTGGTCCCATTATTGGCAGACCCTATACTACATCCTCCCAAATTGGTAGCAAGGCCTGTGGACTGCTTGTTATATGCCGACAATCTGGCAATCATGTCCCAGATGCAAGTCAGCCTTAAACGTCAGCTAACAATTTTTGCCAAGTACAGTCACCAAAATAAATTGGAAATCAATTATGGGAAATCAAAAATTATGGTCTTCTCCAATGAAAGGAAAACATATTCATGGTCTATAGAGGGTAAATTGATGCAACAAGTAAAGGTATTTAAATATTTGGGTATAAACTTCCAATACAACTTGCGGTGATCTAAACATTACCAGCAGGCCAAACAAGATATTGGGGGCACCAGCCTAGCTATAGCCACTAGCCAGGGTATTTGGACACCTAGGGAAGACTGATTTGAAATGGGCCATTAGAGTATATAACTCTAAAATAAGGGCCAAGTTTTTATATGGTGCTGGACTGTGGGCAAATCCAACTCCCAGAGGTTTTAATCTGCCTCAAAATAAATTCTTCTCCCTTTTGTTAAGAACCCTTCGTGGTATATCCACTGAGGCACTCAGATTGGAGACTGGCCAATTCAGCTGGGAGATGATGGCAAGGTAAGAAGCAATAGATTTATGGCTTAAGATCTATTATCTCCCAAACTCCCATATAGGACTTATACGGAAGGATTCTTTTGTTAGTTCATGGGACAAAGAAATGACAACCTACTTGCCCAGGGTGGGCTATTCTAAGGAAAGTCTTCTGGCAAAGGGTAGGCTCCAGGTGAGAGCAGAGTTATTCCACCGATTACGGGACTTAGAAAGGCAAAATGCAGTTGCATGTATTAGGGAAACCCCGTTCTTAAGGGATTATCTGTCACTTATCCCACCTCCAGATCAGATGGACTCATATTTAATGGAACTCATATTTATTTCTTTGTGCCTGTTTGAACTCTTTGCCTTCAAAGATATTGGATGGTAGGATACTAAAAATGGCAGATGCCCAACGACTATGTCCTTTTGATGCGTGGGTGCCAGAAACTGTAGAACACATCTTACTGGAATGTAAACTGTATGATAAACCTCGTGCACACTATTTGATTTCCTATTGACTCGATTTTCGTCAAATCATGTGCTAGTGCGAATACTTCTTGAGGACTCAAACATAAAGGTGACTAGGGCCGTGGCTGGATTTCTTAAGGCTGCATTTGCCATAAGAGAGAGATTTCTGAATTTTAAACCAATAAATTCAGACTTGGATTTAACATCATCAGTAGATTAGTATGAATTTTGGTTATGCTGTGTAATGAAATATCAGGGAAAGACTATGTAATGAAAGTGGTCCCGTACTGTAGATATCTGGGACATATTTTTATAATTACTTTGTAGTTTTGATCTAGTAGTATTATTTATTTTAGTTCTGGATACAGTCAATTATATGTCTCTATCCTTATTTTGATTTTATTTTTCCATAGTGTTAGTTATTTGTAATATGTTTTTTACGATGGCGTTGTGCTAAGTACAATAAATTAAACTGTAACTGACTTTTTTTGGTGGAATTTATTTTTCCATGCAGTTGACAACTGTTTTATGGGGGTTGCTGTATTCTTCTTGAACAAATATCCCTTGCTAGCCTGCATTTTTGTTCACTGCTTAGTTGGCATAATGATAAAGTGGTGCACTCACTGCTGATGGTGTACCATGCTGTGGGTACACTACTGTTGTTGTTTTTTATTTCTGCATGCAATTGCACTTTTGGGGGGTTGTCTTTTGGAGTGATTGTCCCACTCTTTCTAGCCTGCTTTGCTGGGTAGTGCTTTCGCTGTGGTTCAAGAATTTTGTAACAACTTTCCGACGTTCTGTGCTTCGGTTGTCGAAGTCCAAAGCTTCGGCATGAACACCAAATTGCCTCCAAGTACTCGGACCGACTATTTGGAACTTTAAAAAATCGGTCAGAATACCTGGAAGTACTATTCAGTTCAGCCCTGCTTAATATACCTAATTCTTTCAACCTCTCCTCATATGGCTTGTTTTCCATCCCCCTTTATCATCTTAATTGCCCTCCTTCCAATTTTTTCCAATTTCCCCACATCTTTCTTGAAGTGTAGTGACCCAAACTAGGGCTGAAACTCAATCCTTGGTTTTGCTCTGTATTTACTGAGGATTGCAGTGCTCAACCAGAACCAAGTAATGGTCTCTGTATTCAATTTCCTTGGTAACTCCTCCATCGAGCAATCTGGTGTGACAGGGAGGAAGGGGGGTAGGTTCTAGTCCCCAATGTGGTGATGATCAGGCATGGCAGGTAGGAAGCGAGTAAGAGGGGGGCAGAGGCAGCAAAACAAATTCCCTGAGAGGATGCAGCCATTGGAGTCAAAGTGGAGCCAGCTCACCACCTGCCATGACTGCTGCCAGTGAGGTCCCCCCAGCACTACATGTCTCCAGGCTGCCATCTTTTCTCTGGGACCATGCTGGGCAACATTTCCCAGCATGCTCCCAGAGAAAAGATGGTGGAGCAATCTCCTGGCCTGCAGCTGGAAGACATGCAGTATAAGGGGAACACACCAGGAGGACCTAGGTGGCAGCAGTGGCAAGCATGGGTTGCATCCTCTTGGTGAGTTTGCTTCACTGCCCCTTCTTGCCCGCCACTTAGGGGGACTCAGTAAAAAGCTCTGCAAAATACTCAGTTTTTTACCAAGTACCGAATGGTACCGAGTATTCAACAGTATTACAGAGCATCTCCTGAAAACTTGGACCCAGTATTCAGCTACTTGGAAATGCTTGCAAATACTTCTTCTTCTACTTGGTTCAGCCCTACCTCAAACAACACACAATATTCCATGTGAAGTCTCACCAGCACTGAGTAAAGCGGCACTACCTCCTCCCATGTCTTGGATACAATACACTTGTCAATGGAGCCCAAAATGGCATTTGGTGTTTTATCTGTGATGGTGACTGTTGTTTCAGTTTCGGATCCACCATACTACCTAGATCCTCCTCTGCAGTGCTACTGCCTAGCCAGTTACCCCACCCACACACCCCTTTTATATCTGTGTATCTTGTTTTTTGGTTCTGTGTGTAATATTTTGCATTCATTAGTATCCTTCTCCCACACTTGAGAATGAGCGTTTCTTCTGTTTAACTACACAACTGATTGTTGCCTGACAATCCAAAAAGACAGGGTGACTATTGTTCAGCACCGTCACATTTGGGGGAGATACTGTAGCCCTGCAGAGAAAGGAAATTCAGTTGTATGAATGACCGAAATCTGTATCTGTACGGTGAAAGGAGAATGGAAAATGTTCTCACAAGAATCGCATGAGACTCTCGGAACCCTGGTGAGATCTTCTGAGATCTTGCAATGGTTTTTAAGAATCTTGCAAGATTCTCAAAACCTCAGCATGATCTCCTGAAATCTTGCTATGGTTTTTGAGAAACTTGCAAGAGTCTCAAAAACCTCAAAAATGCTCTGCACATTCTCATGCGCGGACCCAATGTGGCATACATGGATCCCAGGTGGCCATTTTGCACATGTGCAGAACATTGTTTTGTGGTTTTTTTATAAACTTGTGAGATTCTTTAAACCCTAAAAATGCTCTGTGCATGTACAAGATGGCCACAAGGGGCTGCACATCCACAGAAGGGCCATGGCGGCCATTTGGTGCATGCATAGAGATTTTTTTTAGTCTCAAGACTCTTGTGGGAATGGTTCAAGAATCAGGCGATTCTCAACACCTTTTCATTCTCGCAAATCTTGTCAAGGCCTGTTCGCCCAGGCCTTTGGGGAGGGTGGGTTAGTGGGTTTTTTATCCCCCCTACTCTTCCTTATTTTTTGTTATAATCTTGTCGTTCCCTGTTTTAATTGTTGAGATTTTTATGATGTTTTAAATATTTTAAATATTGTTTTATTGATATTTGTTAGCCACCCCACGCTGTTTGCAGGAGGTGTGGGGAATAAATATATTAAATAAAAATAAATAAAAATAAAATAAGAACCCGGTTCTCAATGAGATATTCAAAAATAGTGAGTGCAAATTTCAGCCCTAATCTGTATTTTCTTTGCCAGAAACAAAGGGTCAAGAAAGCATTTCATGGGATAGTGAAGGTGGAAAAGAATATATGAACATATAGGGGAAACAAACACTGCAAGAGAAGAGAGGAACACTGAAGTGTAAACACATTTCAAAAGACAATCATGGAACAGTAGAAAAGAAAGAAAACAATAGGCAAAAGATATCAAATTTGTCATTTTTGTGGTATATGCAGGAACCCTTCTCTAGGAAAACGACACTTTATTTGCTGACTGCAGGCGATAACTAGTACTGGCTTCCAGATGTGGAAAAGGCAGGGAGAAGATCACATTGGCCCTTTTCTTTGAATTAAGAGTAGTTAGTATCCTATTGCATTTACATTCTGAAACACTGAAGCTCCCACTAGTGTTATATTCATACCGCATTTCATGAAAAGTTTTGGCCGGAAGCCAACTTTTTCAAACTTGGCTGCCAAAACAAAAATTGCTGAAACTATATT
The DNA here is from genome assembly GCA_003113815.1 of Sphenodon punctatus. Taxonomy (NCBI): domain Eukaryota; kingdom Metazoa; phylum Chordata; class Lepidosauria; order Sphenodontia; family Sphenodontidae; genus Sphenodon; species Sphenodon punctatus. The sequence goes on along the minus strand of QEPC01007379.1, from coordinate 393,540 downwards.
TAGGGAACTGTAAATGAGTGGTGTGATTTACAGTGGTACCGAGTGCTTAAATCTCTGATTGGTTTCAGTGAGCTGCTCACAAAACAGTGGATTTTTCCCCCTGTGACATATTTGTTGTGGATAAAATATGAAGTTAGATAAATATATGCAAGCCTTTAGTGTGTATATTTCCTTTCCTCTGTGTGAATTTGAGTCCATGAGTACAAGTGAGGCCAGTTTTAAACAGACATGGCTGAGGGGTGGGTCTGGGAATCAGTGGAGTAGCCATGTACCACCACCACCACCCCACATGTGAGTGGGGAGGGATTCAAACAGATGCCAGCCAGGCAGGACACATGAGGGTCATGAATGGAAACCCATTTGTTAGTAACTAATGTTCCAAAAGGATAAGCAGATGTCATAAAAAATAAATAAATCACTAAGCATGCACAGAATGGCCCTGGTGGCCATTTAGTGCATGAACAGTTATTTTTTAAAGCATTATTTTTAATTTAAAAGATGAAAATAAATATCACTACACATGTGCAGAATGACCATCTGGCCATTCTGCGCATGTGCACCCTTTCCCAAAATGGATCTGGCAGCATCTAAGGGCAGCCAGTCCAAGTTTATTAGAAAGACGTGACCTTAGGTCATTGTCAACATATACAACAACACAGAAAGGAAAAAACAAACAGGACAAGCTTAAACGAATATAAAAAAGAATAATGCATAACTATCCCTTCCACTGGCACATAGGGGATAGCCCCCACAGTCAAGAAGAACAAAAAGCTTTCTGACCTCTAAAATGAGACTGCTAAGGTCCGTCAAATAATATTAAAATAGAATAAAAGAATATAACCAGATATACAGTAAAAAAAAATTCCTGCAGCTTACATCCAAACAGATTCCTAACCATTGTACAAATAGAGGTTCCTTATTACTTCACCTTAGGCTGGCCTAATCATCAGCACAACTGCAATGAACAGCACATATACACATGTAATAACTGTACATGTAACTGAACTGAGCGCCTAAGCGGGGGAACACAGACAATTAACCCTGCCCTTCGGGGGCTTATAACAGCGATAAACAGTTCCAAGGCGTATTCCTAGAGATATCTAATAACAACCTGCTACACTAACCATAGCGTGGCAGGATCATAATTAGACCATCCAGAAAGGCACATACTCAAAATCTCCTTGCCCTTCCCGGGGCTTATGTTGGCAGCACTTGACCCCTGCACAAACAATTATATATAAAAAAAGAGAGGATATAGCAGCTGGAAATAATGGTAAATCTAACCTAGCCATAGTTGCAACCCTATAATAGTGGAGGCACTTAGTTTTAGCTTACCCCAACCAAGGCTAGTGGCAGAAGCAATCAACACCTAGGGAGGTAGAGTAGGATGTACTGTTAGGTACAAGAAGCTAAGTCAAGATTCCTATAGCCTATAGTTCAAACATTTCATCCTCATCTCCATAGCTTGCACCAAAAATTTCATGACAGAAGAAGATACTTCCGGCCGCACATCAGCAAGGGCCATCTGGGTCAAGAACCCACTGGTCTCACCGGGAAACTTGTCTATGAGTGGTTGCAGATATTTTGCTCGAATGGTGTCATATAGACAACAATCAAACAGTACGTGCTGTGTCGTTTCTGCAACCACTGCATCATAAGGGCACAGACAATCTCCGAACAGAATCCCCTTGAAGCGTCCAGCTAGTATATTTGTGGGTAGTGTGTTGACTCTAGCACAAAGGAATAAATACTTTTCCCTAAACGTGACACTAGTTCCAAGGTAATGTGCCCTCCGGCCAATCTGTGGTACCCATGAGCTGTACCCCCGCAAATGGTGAGATCCAACCACCCTTGCCAGATCTTCCTGTTAATCCATATCTCTCACCCTGGAAATTATCTCCTGCTTTGCAGCTGCCAAAGTTTTGGTCTGCATGTATAGGGGCGAAAGACCAATTCGGGTCAGATAATTGGTTACAGCCACACGCCATGGGCTTATAAAGGAGTCTGAGAGCATAAGGCGCAGAAGGCTATCCTGAGGGGCCCTGTTCACCTTTGCCCAATACAAGGACGCCCGTTCCCAAACCACCATAGACCAGCCATGAGAGCCTGTCTCTAATCTTATAGCTGCAGCCACGGTCCCAGGAGGGAGTCAATCAATATCATTTATTACGTGATCAATGATCATTGTACAACATCTATCAACCACAACACAAAACGAACATAATACAAGTTATTTCAGCATTATACAGTAGAAATCCAAGTGCCCCCTTCTGAAAAATAATGTCCAATAATTAAGGTAACCTACTCAATGGTTACTGATAAACTGGGATCTAAGATGGACAGCCCCCAGCAAGAAGAGGGCAACCCTTCGAATGATATCTGAATCCAGACTGTTCAACAGTACGGCCAGAATCACAGAGTCATCCCTACCAGGGTACTGATCCCTTATTGGGTCAAGGAGGTCATAACGGGACTCATCATATAAATGACAATGTAACATTATATGTCCGACAGACTCAACCGCGGCATTGTCAAAGGGGCATAAACGATCAAGGAATGGTATACCCTGGAGCCTCCCTTCCAGGACACGAGACGGGAACGCGTTGAGCCGCGCGCAGGCCATCAATTGCTTTGCTCTACCGGATATGTGGGTAATTAGATAAGTGGCCATCTGGCCCATAGGTGGAACAAAGTGTAAATATTCACGGATGTGGGGAAAGGATCTAATTTTACCAAGTTCCATTTGACGCCCTATATCCCTGGTCCTCGTGGAGATCTCTGTCCTGATGGAACCCGGGCGTTTATGCTTTAAATACACAGGAGGAGTTCCCATCTTCTCCAACTGTGCTTCAACTTCCCTTACCCAGGGGTCTCTATAGGGGTCATCCAGCATTGATTTCACTAAAGGGGATTCCTGGTCCAGCTGTAATTTTGACCAGTATTTAAAGCTGGCTTCTTTAGCTGCTTGGGTCCAAGATATTTGTCCCAGTTCTGCTCGAATGGCTGCCAGGGGGGTGCCTCTTGGAACCCCAAGAAGTCCTCGTAGAAACTTGGACTGGATCCTATCCAATGACCCCGAAAAAAGGGGGGCCCACAGCTCAGCCCCGTAAAGCAATTGGGACCTCACTTTACAGTTAAACACCAACATGGCCTGCTGAACCGCCGTTCTACCCTGCTTGGCAAAAAGCCTGGAGATAGTCAAAGCCACTGCTTGGGCTAATCTCAGAGCTCTGCTGACATGCTCCTTCCAACGCCCCGATTCGTGAAACAAAATGCCCAAATACCTAAAAGCCCTAACCTGTTGTATAACAATGCCCCCTATGGGCCAATTCTGGATTTTGGCGTGAGCCGAAAATACCAGGACCTTCGATTTTCTGTAATTAATAGGGAGGTGGTTAGCCTGACAAAAAGTTTGAAAGGTCTGCAATTGCCTAATCAACCCTAGCCTTGTTTGTGACAGCAAGGCCACATCATCGGCATAGCATAAACAGCCGACCGCCCGAGTTGCCAATTTTGGGGGGAAGTACTGCGGGGCTGCCATAAGGGGTATTACATCATCAATAAAGAAATTAAAAAGGGCCGGAGCCAACACACACCCTTGACGGACCCCCTTCCTAGTCGGAATCATGGGTGTTACGTGACCCAGGTTGTCCATCTTCACTATCATGGCTGAGTTAACATGTAATGAACGGATCAACCCCAGAAGACGTTTGTCAATCGAGGAGTTCTCAAACTTCCCCCACAAGACGGCCCGATCAACTGAATCAAAAGCCGCCTTGAGATCAAGGAAGGCCACATACAGGGTTCCCCGCCGAGCCCTGTATTTGGCAACCAGATACTGCAAGATGTAACAGTGGTCTATTGTAGATCGCCCATGCTGGAAGCCCGCCTGTTCAATCGACAGCACTTTATCCTGCTCCATCCAGGCCGTCAATTTCCCCAGAAGGAACTTTCCATATACTTTAGATAGTGTGGAAAGAAGGCTAATTGGCCTAAAATTGGCTGGATCCGTTCTGGTGCCCTTCTTATAGATAGGGACCACCAGAGCGGTCGCCCAGGCCACCGGGACCCGCCCTACGCTGTTAATTGCTGTAAAAAGGGCGGCCAGAATAGGGAGCCACCAAGCCTTATGAGATTTAAGGAACTCCGCCCTTATTGCATCCAGGCCTGGGGCCCGTCCGTTCCGTAATGAATCTACCAAGGGTTCGACCTCCTTCTCCTGCACCGGCGGCCAGTGGGGGAGTTCAGTCATCCACCCATCGGGCGTATCAAATACTTGACCCTTCTCCCTGCTAGATTCGCTATCAGATTCGCTATCCAGATCATGGGGATTATATAAAGATGTAAAGTGATCCACCCATCCCTCAGATGTTATTTGTGCTGCCGGGGGCGCCTTCCTTTTCCCAACTGAGGAGTTCACTAACCGCCAAAAGCCCTTCGAATCCCCAGAATTAGCTGTCTGCTGGAGAGAAATCCATCTAGAGTTCCAGTATTGTTTCTTTTTGGTACTGATCAGCTTCCTGTACTTGGCCCGATGGGCAATGTATTGTACTGGTAACCTGGGTTGCTTAGAGCTCCTGTACTCAAAGTGCATGGCCTTAAGTTGTTTCCTGACCTGTCGACATTCCCCGTCAAACCAAGGTTGGCTAATTTTAGCCAGCCCCCGTACCGGCAATCGGGCCTTGGCTAAAATTCTACTTTTTAACTCCGATGTTATAAAGTCAAAGGCCTCCAGCACTACAAAAGGGTCGGAGGATCCCATTAGTCTCTCACGCACGGAGGCCATTGGCTCTTGCCTGACAAATGCACCCAGCTCCTCAGATATCCCCTTCTCCCAACGGGGGGCCGTAACAGGCTCAGGGGCAACTGAGATGGAACAAGACCAGCCAGTTGGATTATTCAAACCAACAGAGGATACTGTTATGGTGGGTATTATCATAGTCAGTTCAACAGGAAGATGGTCCCCTACTAATGGGAACCCCAGCTCGAAATTTGCCAAATGTGGTAACACCCCAGCCGAAACCACAGAATAGTCCACTGTACTAAGACCCTGTGGTCCCACAAATGAAAATTCCCCTTCCAAGTCTTTACCGCAGGCCCCATTGAGGACATATAGGTCCTTAGCTACCAGCATCTGGGCCATCCGGATCCCCGAGGAATTAATTACTGTGTCCTTGGAATGCCGTTGGCCCAGAAAAGATGCTGGGGCAACAGGTAATCCGTCGCAATAAGGGGCTAAAGCTTGATTATCTGAACCTAGGCGTGCGTTAAAGTCTCCCATAAGAACAACTTGACCTGCCGGGTACTTAAGTAATTTATCTTCCAAAAATTCTTCCAGTTTATCCCACATCGTTGGTTGAAAAGAGCCTGCATTACATGGGGGAATATAGATGGTCATTATTATCCAAAAGGCTGAGGCTATTTTAGCCACAAATCCCAGTAGTAACCCCACCAGATGAAATGGTTCAATGATAGTAAAAGGGGCCTCCCGGGAGACAAAACAACCAAGTCCCCCACTAGGCCTCCCCCTACTACTCCTTTGCACTGCTGGGAGGAAATAAGATATAAAGCCCTCCAATTCCACTGGATCCATAGACCAGGTCTCTTGGACCAGGACTATAGTGAAGCCTCTGAGGTACTGGATAAAATCCGGATCACTAGAGTGCCTAACCCACCCAGCCACGTTCCAAGAACAAATTGAAATCTGGCCTGGTGGGACCGGCTGGACTAGTCATTGGCTCAAAAAGGACCTACGTCCCTGACCCTCCCTGCTGTTCCTATTATCACTATTGCTACCTGAGGGAACCTCAGACTGAGAGGAAGCCAGTGGAATTCCGGCCATAGGGGCGGAAACCTCGGAGCCTGTTGCTGCTATCATCAAACCTCCATCCGGAGAGGGCACTTGCCCCTGGGTCACTCCACGACACCACAGTCGCCCCCGTGGGGTGAGCCTATCCATAGAACCAGCCGGCTGGGGATTCTGGCCAGTGTTGTATAAAACGCTAGGAATCTGCTGAAAAAAATCCTGCGCCACTGTAACCCCAGGTGAGTGAATCGGCAAGCCTTTGGAGAGAGAACTTCCCAGGGAGCACCCAGACACCGACTCAAAAATGGTATTGGCTGGGAGAAAGGTCTGCCCAGGCTGGTCCAGTAAAGCTCCCGCCCCACAGGAGTCCTGGACCATAAAGGCCCCACAAGATTCACCCCTGCTTGCCTGTGAGCATGAAACCAGATTATCACTGTGGTTAATGGGTATAGAACCTACTGCAGGGTTACCTCTTCCTGCCAGACTCAGCAGGGGGGTAATAGTGGCATTCCTATAGGCCTTTGCTAAATAAACCCCCCACCCAGAAAATAACCGAGCCTTTGACCAGAGACTGGTCACAAGGTTAGCATCAGAAAAGTGCAATATAACACAATTTAAGTACTCATAGGTGGACAATTGAAAAAACTGGTCAATAGCAGAAGGGGGAATCGAGATTCCTGAGATAGCAGTCAAATGCCTCCGAATAAGGCCCTTAGATGTCCATAAAGGTGTGGGCCCATAAGGAGATGGAGCAATTTTGAGCACTAATGCCCGTCTATCCAACTGAATTGTCCCGACAGAGGAGCTAACAAGGGCAGCCTCTGATAGAGGATTGGTCTGGGGACTCCGCTGTGACGCCGAGGAGCCCTCCCACTTAGTCTGGGTGCCTTTGGAGGCCACAGTAGTCAATGTCTCGTTCTTCTGCCACTGATACACTGATTCTTGTAAGGATAATTTGTCAACTATAATTGCCAGTTGGAGCCTTTGCAGTTCCAATTGCATGTTTAGGGATTCCAGTTGTGTGTACAGTCCTGCTACTAGATCCCCCACTGCTACACATTGCTTACTCAATACCTCCCTCTCCCCCTCAATACCACTAGAATCAACTATAGGCATGGAGCCTTGTGGAATCACATCGGGGCCTCCAAGGGGGGACCCGACCAAGGGTGGACCAGGAATCGCGGGCATAGCTGGTAAGGATTCCAGGTCCAACGGCGTCACCTCGGGGCCTACCGGAGGGGACCCAACCAGGGGCAGACAGGGCGATGTAGATGTAGTATTGCCCAACGACAAAACCCTCCTCACCTTTGGGGTAGAAGGACTCTCTGTTACCGCAGCCTGCGTGGATCTGTCCCTTGGGCCTCGCAGAAAATGGTCTAGGGTGTGCTGCTGAGTTTTAGCCTGAGAGCGGGTTTTCATGCCAGCCCTTTTCCCTTTTCCACCCATGCTTTGGTGATCTTCAGGGCCCCAGGGACGCCCAACAAGGAAGTAAACCCCACTCAGCCCCCAGCTGGTCCTGCTGATGCACACGCGGGGAGCTCACAGTCCCGATATCGGGGTCCCTCTGACAATGGGGCTCCGACGTCCCTCCCACCTGCGTTCTTGGTCTCAGGCAACAGGGTATGGCACGGCGTTGAGATGGGGAGGCTCCAAAATGGATAGCTATCCGTACTACTTTGCCCCTTGGCTTGGTGCCCGGCACGGCTTCCCTCGCACACCACGCTCTCCTCCAGCAGCTTGGTGGTTGTAAAGCTGCTCCGCAAGCAAATGGAACAATGCCTCTGATCCCGCTGCACACTCCCTCGCTATTTTGCCACGTAGTTGGCTTGGGTCTCCACGGGCTCTCAAGGGCTGTACAAGGGCAGCACCCTTAGTTGTCACCCTTCAGAAGGCACCCAAGGGTTGGCACCCAAAGGGTTCTGCCCACGCAATTAAACCTGCAGCGGGAGGAGGGGAGGGAATCAGGGTGAGTGGCAACAAACCTCCTCCAATCCAGGCCTCTGGAAGGGAACCCTCAGGCAGGTGGAACACAGGAGGGAGTCTTATAAGTATGCCCAGAAACTTAGTCTGCAGAGAATTCAGGCCACTCTTGACCAAAGGGCCCCATAATTCGGCCCCATCGGGCAGCCAGTCTGCAAATGCACACACTGGCTTCCCTTTTCCAAATTGGTGTTGACACCACTGGCTAGGGATGTGTGAATGCAGTTCAGGCGTTCGGTGTTCGGCCCGAACTCGGCCCATTCGGATGGCCGAACCGAACGGCCGAAATGAACGCAGAAACGGTCGAACACTTTGGCTGCATTTCGGCGGGAAAAACATGACTGGAAATTGAGGAGCAGACTTCCTGGGCCCAGGGGTGGAGAGGCTTGGAATAGCAGTCAGCCTGCACAATCACCATTCCTCTTTTCCTCAGACCACTCGCTTCGCAGTCTGTGATTGGCATGGGGTTAGGCTGCACAGAGCCAAAGAGGCTTGTGGTAAGGCAGGAGCAGCAAGTAACAGAAGTCACTGCCCTCCCCCCTTCCAATTCCTTCTGAGCTAGTCACTATTCCTGACACCAGGCGTTTTCAGAGGTCTCCCTCTCCCAGCAGTTTGTGTTCATAATTCATTGCCATCCTCCTCCTATTTCACCCATTCGCACACATTTACCTGCATAGTTTCATTTATTTATATTAGATTAGATAGATTTAGGTGTTATTTTTATTTTTTACCCTTCCCTGTGTTCTTTCTCCCTACCCTCCATTGAATCCTTTCCTCCTCCTTGTATATAATTCCATCTGTGATTCCCTTCCCCTGTTTTTGGATTTATTTAGAGTAGGATTAGATTGATTTAGGTTTCATTTCAGTTTTGTACCCCTCCCTGTGTTGCTTGTTGTGAGCTGTCTGTGTCCCCCCCCCACCACCACCACATCCATTCCGGTGGGTGGGTGGGTGGGTAGATAGATAGATAGATAGATAGATAGATGTAGGAGTTAGCTTAGCTATAGAGATAGATAGAGATAGTGTGCAGTGATTCAGTTTTAATATTTTATAGTGTGTTTGTAGGACTAGGTCTTTGAAGATATAATATTAAATTTAGTTTAATAGATTTTAGAATAGTTAAAAGAAGTTAGAGTTAATGTCTCTCTCTCTCTCTCTCATATATATATATATATATATATATATATATATATATATATATATGAGAGAGAGAGAGAGAGAGATTTATATATATAAATTTCCAAGTGCATTCTTTGGGTTGGAAGACATAGAGAAGGGAAACAGGAGAGGCCGGTCTGCTGCCCATAAGGAGGGCAATGGGGCATGTGACAGAGGTGGTAGGGGCCATGCCAGTGGAGTGGCAGCAGGCAGTAGCCTGAGCCCATCACCATGCCCCAAATTCCACAGGCCTGATTTTGGCAGTCAGCCTTCCAAGGCTCCCAGAAGTGGCACTAGGGGGATGGTTCGGCGACACCTCCTGCCAGCGTCCTCCACTGCCACGCAGGGCACTGGAAGGCCTGCAGTCCAGTTGGCTGCGGCTGTCTCTGCTGCAGAAGTAGGTGCAGTTGCTTCAGGGGCAAGGTCCGAAGTTAACCATGGACCACCTTTGTCTCCCATTATTGAGGTGATCCCCAGTAGTCCAGGGCTTCTGGATCCCACCCCGGCTGCTAGAGGCAAGGCCTGATCCCCGGGCAATGTCAGCAGAGAAAGGAGAAGGAGGAGGAGAAGCAGCTATAGGGAGCACAGGGAGAGGAGCAGCAGCATGGTGAGTGGTCCTGCAGCCTCAGGGTCCCAGTACTCCCCTTTGCAGCAGGACATCACTCTGACTGGGGACAGCAAGGCAGACACTAGGCCTGCAGAGGTGATGGTTGTCCCTCTGAGAGCTGCTTCACCACCATGTTCTGCCCCTCCCAGCAGCGCTGGCGCAGTGTATCACCCCTTGTGGGCCAGAAGGCAGGAGGGGCCAAAAAATCCTCCATCTGGGCGCATTTTAAGTTGGTGCGGGCGGATGATCCCAGGGGAGTGAAGTGCACCTTGTTCCAGAAGGTGGTGACGTGTGGGCAGGTGCTCACCAACTTTGACGCAACTGCCATGGTGAGGCACCTGAGGGGATGCCAGAGCGCTGTGCTGCTAAGCATGCAGGCAGGGACAGTGGATGCCAGCGGGTTTCCAACTGCAGCAGCCAGTCGTCCACCTCCATAAGAGGACAAGGGTCCTGCTCAAATACAAACAGCTGCCTGTAGCAGCAGGAGCGGTATTGCTGCTAGGGGGGAGCAGCAACAGCAGCAGCAGCAGCGTCAGTCCACCATGGAGGAGCTGGGGTGGGGGCAGCTGCCAAGTACCTTGGTAGCTGCAAGACATGGAGGGTGGCATGGCTTTCAAGTGAAAGCCAAGCGCCTGTTGAGGGAAATGATCACCCTGGATGGGCAGCCCTTCTCAGTGACCAGGGATATGGGGTTCAGGTGCCTGATTGGATTCCTGGCCCCCCAGTTTAAGCTGCCATCACGCACCACCCTGAGTTGGCAGGTGGTGCAAGCCTTGTACCGTCTTTAAAGGAGCGGGTGAGGGAGCAGCTGGCAGGGGCTGCACGTGCCACCATCCACTTCACCATAGACCTCTGGTCGAGCAGGAATGCTCAGCATACCTACCTAGCAGTGACGGCGCACTGTTGGCAGGACACAGAGGCAGCATTTGGCAGTGGCAGGAGGGGTCCTGAAGCAGGCTATAGGTGGGCCCTGCTTCAAGCAGAAGTAATGGACAGCCCAAACATGTCTCAGAACATCAAGTCAGAGCTGACCACCATGGTGAGGGATTGGGTCACGCCTGGTGCGTCCTTCACCAAGGGGTGCGTGGTGACTGATGACGTGGCCAACATATTGACGGCAGTGTGCGAGGGGGGCTTAACCAGCATCCCTTGCACCACACACACCCTTCACCTGGTGGTCAGGGACACTCTGGGCTTGGGGGAGAAGGGTATTGAGGCAGGACCCTTAGCCCTCTGATAGAGCGGGGGAGGAAGCTGGCTGATTTCTTTAATCGGAGTCTGAAGGGCAGCGACCTCCTCCAGGCAAAGGCTCCCCAGTGCACCAACTGGTGCAGGATATGTCCAACTGGTGGAATTCGACCTTCCTGATGCTCGAGCAACTTCTTGAGCAGAAAACCACCTTGCATCAGGTGCAACTGGTGACGGACAGCGAGGCACCTCCAGCGAACAATTGGGCTGAATGGGAGAACCTGTCTCACACAGTCTTTGTTTGGAGACCGTTCCTGGCTGTGACGGAGACCATCAGGTCTTCGACCGCCACCATCAGCCAGGTGACCCCTCTTTTGCAGAGTCTCCTCGGGAGGCTGGAGGAAATTCTCCAGGGGTGGTATTGTGGCCTTCAGGGCAGGAAGCTGGTGGATGAGGCAGTTGCCCTGGTGTGGCAGCTGAAGGCAGGACTGAAGGCGCAGTTCGATGAGCTCCTGCAGTGGGCGTAATAGGTATTGGCAACCATGCTGGACCCCAGGGTCAAGGGCAGTGTGGCAGGCCAGACACCACTCTATAGGCACTGGAAGGGCGAGCTGGTGAAGAGGACCCGGCAGGCAGAGCAGGATGTGGAGAGTGCACGGCGGCAGCAGCAGCAGCAGCAGGATGCCCCTGGGGATGGTGGGAGTGGGAGCAGTCACCCCTTTCAGTCGGTGGGGTCTATCCCTGCCCCCAGCCCTAGCAGTAGCAGCACCAGCAGCAGACTGAGCATCAGCAGTGCACCTATTTCCAGCACCAGCAGCTTCTATGTGCAGCCACTCTGGAAAGCATGGGCTCTTGCACAGCAGGAGAAGCAGCATGGCTGAGAGCAGTGGTGGAGCTGTTGCCCATGCGGAGTTACCTGAGGGAGTACGACGGCACCTCAGCAGCAGTGGAGAGCTACCTGGAGAAGGAGCCATGCATCAAACACAGCAGCGATCCCTTGGCCTACTGGGCCAGCAAGACTGACATGTGGCGAGCCCTGTCCAAAGTGGCATGGGGAATATTGTTCTGCCCACCAACCAGTGTCCCCAGTGAGTGGGTGTTCTCCATGGCAGGGGGCCAAGTTGGTGGAGAAGTTGTTTTTTATAGAAGTCAACCTTCTGCTGCTGGGATTCCCCGAGGTGCCCCTGGACACAGATTGATAGTGGAGTGGCACACGCCATCCCATGTCAGGGGCTGTCTTGGGACAGGGCTCCTCGTCAATCTGTGCTGCTGCTGCTGTGCTGATGTGCTATCCCTCCCTCCCAATGCCTGGCACCTGCCCTGCCTCTCTCTCCCTCTGACTAGATGGCTTCGGCAAGCCTATCTGACTGACCTCATGATGCAGGGTGGCATTGGGAAACTAAGTCAGCCAGCTGGCCTCTGGCTAAACGATCTCAGCCCGCCTATGTGACTGGCTCTCGTGTGTGCGCTGCAGTCTTTGCCAGCCTATTTGAGTGCACTGCCAAGGTCCCAGCCTGCCTTCCCTACTGCCTCTCATGCCACGCTGTCTGTCTGCCCACCCTCATTGCCAAGCTCAAAGCCTGCCTCAGTCTTCTTGCCTTCTGCTCATGCCACGCTGCATATCTGCCAGCCCAGGTTGCCAAGCTCGAACCCTTCTTTCAGTCTGCCTGCCTTCTGTTCATGCCACGCTGCCTGTCTGCCCACCCAGGAGGCCTAGATCAAAGCCTGCCTCAATCTTCCTGCCTTCTGCTCAGGCCATGCTGCCTGTCTGCCCGCCCAGGTGGCCAAGCTCAAATCCTGCCTCAGTCTGCCTTCTGCTCATACCACACTGCCTGTCTGCCCGCCAGGTGGCCTAGATCAAAGCCTGCCTCAGTCTTCCTGCCTTCTACTCATGCCACGTGGCCTGCCCGCCCATCCAGGTGGCCTAGATCAAAGCCTGCCTCAGTCTACCTTTGCTCATGCCATGCTGCCCGCCCACCCAGGTGGCCTAGAACAAATCCTGCCTCAGTCTGTCTTCCCATGCTCATGCCATGCTGCCTGTCTGTCTGCCTTGTGGGAAAAGCTGAAGCCCTGCCCCAGCCTGCCTACCTCTCATGCCAAGGTGCATGTCTGCCTGCCCTGGTAACCCTGGATGATGGGCCCCACTGGCCTGGTAATCCCGCTGCTGCTGTCTGCTGGTCCGTGGATGCTCTGCCCTGGCCTATCCAAATGTGCCCATGCAATCCTGCTCCTGCCATCTGCTGGTGTTTGGGAGATCTTGCCTTGCAAATCCTACCATCCTGGCTCCATGGGTTCTGCGCAAAGGCAAATCCTGTTGCTGCTGTCTTTGCTGTTCCACGGGTTCTGTGCCCTGGCAATCGAATGTCTGCTGCTGCTGTCAATTCTGCCTCTGCTTTCTGTGCCATGGGTTCTGTGCCCGGGAAATCCAATGTCTGCTGCTGCTGCCAATGCCTCATCTGCTGTTTGTGCCACAGGTTCTGTGCCAAGGCAATTCAATGTCTGCTGCGGATCCCTCTGCTGTTCCCTGGGTACTGTGTCCCAGCAATCCAATGTCTGCTACTGGGTGGCCATGTGATTCACCACTGGGCAAGGCTTGACCAATTGGCAGAATAGTTTGTTGAGATCCTGAAAGTAGGATGCAAGCCTGCAATGCCGGGCTGGGTGGCCACCACCGAGCCCTGTCCTGGCGTCTTCCACTACTCCACTAATTCAAACCAGCCTGCAATTCCCGGCCGAGCAGTGGTGCCAGCCACTCTATCCCCAGGATGTGCCATTAGGGTTCTGGGGCCTACGTTCCAGGAAGGGAGGGCTGTGTCAGTACAGCAGTTCATTGTCTGCAAATGTCTCACATCCTTGCCAGCCATCCTGCAACACCAGGCCAAGCAGGGGTGCCAGCCACTGAGCCGTGGCCGGGCCTCTGCTGCTGCTCCACCAATACCAGCCAGCCTGCAACACCTGGCCGAGCAGGGGTGCCAGCCGCAGTTACTGTGCCCTGGCAATCCAATGTCTGCTTCTGCTGCTGATACTGCACATCAGCCATTTGCTCCTCAGTATTGTAGATGGCCATAGCTCATATGAGTGCACTGGCATGCGGGGGCTGGGTGAACATGAGATTCACCACCAGGAAAGGCTTGACAACTTTGCAGTAGAGCTTCTTGAGTTCAGTTGAGTATAACCCATGCCTGCAACACCCTGCTGAGTGAGGGTGCCAGCCACCAAGCTGTGGCTGAGCCTCTGCTCCACCCATGCCAGCCAGCCTGCAATGCCCAGACAAGCAGGGGTGCCAGCCACCGAGCCCCGGGCGGTCCTCTGCCGCTGCTCCACCAATGCCAGCCAACCTGCAATGCCTGGCCACTGCTGCATCTCTGATGGTCTGCTATGCCTCCATGGGCACCCCCAGGGGTCAAGCACTGAGGCTGCCTTCCTGGGAAACCCAGGGTGCCAAGGGCCAAGTCTTTCTGGTCTCTGCTGCTGCTGGGTCTCCAACGGCCTGCCATGCTGCCATGGGAACCCCCAGGGGCCAAGCGCCAAGCCTGCAAGCCTGAGAAACCCAGGGTGCCAAGCGCCAAGCTGTCCCGGTCTCTGATGCTGCTGCTGCTGGGTCTCCGACAGCCTGCCATGCTGCCACAGGCCCACCTGGGTGTCCCTGGAGAGCCCCAAGATTCCAGGCTGGTCCAAAGTAGGGATGTACAAACAGATCGTGGTTTGAGTTTGGTCGTTCGGTTCGGTGCAGTGCGGTCTGGTCATTCAGTCCAGTCGTTCAGTCATTCAGTTTGGTCAAGTTCGGTTCGGCAGTTCTGAAAAAGCTATCACGAGAGCCCGTGATTGTGCCGGAAACCGGAAAATCGAGTACTTGCGGAGCTTGTGTAAGTGAGAGCATGTGTGTGTTTGTGGCTGGCTGTTTGGTTCATGTGTTTTGGCTGTTTGTGTGTTTGGTTTGGCTGTGTTGTTTTGGCTGGTTGGTGAGTGTTGGTGGGTGACTGTTGTTAGAGCGTCTGTTTAAAAAAAAATTAAAAAATAAAGAAGCTTGTTGTCTTAATTAAACTCTGGGGGGCAAAGGTGGTGCTCTCGGAGCTGATGGTGGAGGAGGAAGAGGTCACTGCTCCAGCTCCTGGACCTTCAGTGGTGGTGGTCCTGGAGCCAGTGGTGGAGGAGCAAACGGGCACAGGAGGTGCTGCCAGGTTTGTAAACTTTTTTTTTTACTTTGAGGACAAGAAAGGCTCTATCCATTAGAGCGAGCTCACAGGCTTGGGGGTTGGTGTGTGGGTGGTGGGCATCAGTCAGGCACAAACAGTGGGCATCAGCGGGTGGCAGTGGATGTCTTCCACAGAGAGAGCATATACTGTAGTATGGGGGGCTCTTCCAGCAGTCAGGCATGAGCACGAGCACCCCCACCCCCACCCAAACATGTGCCAGGCTAGCAAGGGTCTCCACTCTCCAGTTGCCATCCCTACGCACCCCCAAATGAGGGCAGGATTTGCACAGGCCAGTCAGGGTCTTTCCAGTTGCCATTTATAGCACCCCAAGGAGGGCAGGATTTGCACGTGCCAGCAAGGGTCTCTCCATTTGCCATCCCTTGCATCCCCTACATCCCTTGCATCCCAAAGAGGGCAGGATTTGCATGTGCCAGCCAGGTTCCATTGCCCTCCCTCCCTAGCATCCAAGGAAGGGCAGGATTTGCACGTGCCAGCCAGCCAGGGTCTCCCCATTGCTATCCCTCCCTAGCACCCAAATAAGGGCAGTTTTTGCACATGCCAGCCAGGGTCTCGTCTCCATTGCCATCCCTTCCTAGCACCCACCCAAAGAAGGGCAGGATTAATTGCACATGCCGGCCAGGGTCTCTCCATTTGCCATCCCTAGCACCTCAAGGAGGGAGGACTAGAGGCATCATCATAAATGCATGATATTACTTAGGTGTTTTTTATATGTTCCTGTTTCAGAGAGGGTGATGATGCACCAGCACTGGTGCCACACGCAGGACATCATCAAGGCAGAGGTTGCCAGTGCCACCCCCAGACAGTGGATATAAAAGGTCCAATATCTGGAGGGGGTATGATAAGGAGAACAAATTTGCCATCTGCAAAGTAAGGCATGGGGGCTGGAACAACAGGGTATGCATGCATTGTCCTCTATGACCTGTTATGAATGGAAGTCATCTGCAGAGAAAGATTGCCACCCACCCATTTGTGGAGACAGAATGCAGGCAGGGTTGACACAGACTATTGGTCTGATGCAGTATGGCACTTATTATGTTCCTTCCTATCTTTTATGTTCTTCAGGAATGCGGCAAAAGTTTCGAACGGGCCAGGGAAGGTATCACATCAGGCCTAATCTCCCACATTGAGAAGCTGCATGGGGAGAAGGTGGCGCAGCTGCAGGACTCTGGCGTGGCCATGGAGCTGGAGCATCAGTGCCAGAAGAAGGGGGGAAGGCAACCCAAAAGAGAAGACACCAAAGCCCTTCCCCCTTGTCCAGCTCTGATGTGGAGTCCCCTGGGCCCCAGGAGTCTCTAGCAGTAAAGGCCTTTTGGGCGAAGGTGGAGAGGTCCACCTGGGACTTCTTCACCAGCCTAAAGCTGCAAGCAGCCACCATGGAGAACAGACTGGTGGAACGGTTCCAGGCGGTTGAGTTGCGAGAACAGAAGGTGAAGGTATATGCTCAGAATGTCTCAAAGTACATCTCCACCGAGGTGGCTGACCTGGAACTCTTCCACCAGTCGGTCTCCAACTGGCAGGTGGCCGTGGAAGAGGCCTTCAACTATACCGTCGAGCACGGCTATGGAATGCTGGTGAGTGTGATGCCCCCTTCCCCTACCTCCCGTGCACCCCTTCTGCCTTTCCCCCAACTTCTGGGGGGCAGGCCCAAAGACTGAATAAATAGATAGATAAGTTTCCTTTCTTGTTTAAAATGTTTTGTTTTTGTTTTATAATGTTGTTCTTGTTTTGTCAATAATAGTTATATTTGTTGTGTAATTATTATGAACTTTGTTTTAACATCCCATCTTTTATCCCTCTGTGCTGAAGTTCAGGCTGGCAGGTGGCAGAATCTCATACAGCTTGTCGATCCCTACCAGGAGTACCTGGCACCCACTCTCTCTCTCTCTCTCTCTCTCTCTGGTCATATAGTGCAAGTGACAGCATGGGTAGAATCGTGTCTGTCTCTCCTTCTAGCAGTGGGGAGACTTTCTCTCTCTCTCTCTCTCTCTCTCTCTCTCTCTCTTGGCAGCAACCTGGGGGGCGGGTAGACAGGCACCTTGGCATGAGAGACAGGAAGGCAGGCTGAGGCAGGCTTTGAGCTTAGCGGTAAACTGGGGTTCAGAACCCTTGGCACAGACAGTATATAGGCCTTGGGGCCATTGGCACTAGCAGCAGAAGACATTGGTTTCCAGGGTACAGAACACTTGGCACAGATGGCATATAGGCCTGGGGGCCATTGGCACTAGCAGCAGTAGACATTGGTTGCCAGGGTACATAACCCTTGGCACAGACAGCATATAGGCCTGGGNGAGGTTTTATGAGATGGGTAACAGAATTGCCATATGCAAGGTAAGGCATGGGGACAGGAACAACAGGGAATGGATTGCCCTATGACCTGTTAGGAATAGAAGTCCCCTGCAGAGAGAGATTGGCCACCCAGTCCACCCAATTGTGGAGACAGAATTCAGGCAGGGCTTGACAGACCATTGGTCTAACACAGTATGGCACTTCTTATGTTCCTATCTTTTCTTTTTATGCTCTTTAGTTCTTCAACAAAAGAATCAGGAGGCAGAAAGAGGGGACCACATTGGGGCTCATTGTCCATATTGAAAAGCTACACGGCCTGAAGGTGGGGTGGCAGGCGGACTCTGGCGTGGCCATGTAGCCTCAGCCTCAGTACCAGAAGAAGGGGGGGAAGGCAACCTGGAAGCACTGGTATGTAAGCCCTTCCCCCTCCTCCAGCCCTGATGTGGAGTCCCCCGGGCCCTGGGAGTCTGCTGTGGCCAAGGCCTTTTGGGCCAAACTTGAGAGGCGTGGCTGCCAAATTATGAAGGGTGTCCGCTGCTTGGAGAACCACCTGATGGAACAGTTCCAGGCGCTCGAGGTGAAGAAAAAGAAGGTGGAAGTGTACTGCTAGTATGTCTCCTCTGAGATGGAATACCTGGAACTGTACTACCAGGCGGTCTCCAGGTGGCATCAGGACATGGAAGGGGCCATGGAGTTTGCCATCTCCAATGTCTATGAGATGGAAGAGGACTGGGGGCTGCCCCTCAGTCCTGGCTGCACCCCAGCACCTTCTGCCTTTCCCCCAAGTCCCAGGGGACAGGCCCAGAGACTAATAGTTTTTCCTTTATAAGTTTCCTTTAAATTTTAGGGTTTGGTTTCATAATATTGTTGTTGTTGTTGTTTAAATAGTTTAAATAAAAGTTGTTCTATTTGTTGTTACGACATTCGTTTGACCTGCCCAATCTTTTGTACCTATTTGCTGAAGTTCTGGAAGGCAGGTGGCAGAATCTCATACAGCTTGTCGATCCCTACCAGCAGCATCCGGCTGGCTCCACATGTAGCGTAGTTAGGGTATTAACCCAAAGATGTGCCAGGCAGCACCAGGGCCTCAACTTGCAGAAAGCCCCCCAGGAGGGGCAGGGCTTGTGTCTGTGTGTGTGTGCCAGAGAGAAAGAGAGACAGGCTCCTTGGCAGCGGGCTGTGGGTGCGGGTGGTTAGATAGTGGATTGTTGGTTGCCAGGGTACAGAACCCTTTGCACAGACAACATTTTTATGGGCCCAGTGGGTGGGAGCCTCTGGCGGCAGCAGCAGCTTTCCAAGGTACAGAACCCTTTGCACAGACAGTAGGGATGGGCGAACGCAGTTTGGAAGTTCAGAGTTCGGCCCAAACTCGGCCTGTTCGGATGACCGAACACGAACCTGAACCTGAACACAAACATACCGAACAGAACAGAACACGACCGGCGAAATGGCCAAACAGTTCAGATCGCGTTTGGGTGAGCTTGGGTGGCAAAAAAAGGTTCACTGTAAGGTGACAGGGAGGGGTAGTACTAGTCACTGAGGAGCAGACTTCCAGGCACCAGGGGTGGAGAGGCTTGCAAGAAAAAAAACTAATTATCTGCCTCCCCGCTTCCCAACACCTTCTGAGCTAGTCACTGTTCCTGAACAGCAGGTGTTGAGTAGGATTATTAGATGTCTTTAAGTTTCATTTCAGTTTTGTACTGAAATGAAACTTAAACCTTAAACTGAAACCTTGTGTTTGTGATTTCCACCCCCCATCCCTTATAGAGATAGATAGATAGATATAGATAGATAGATATAGAGAGATAGAGAGATAGTTTGGGATAGTAGACAGTTGTAGGAGCTAGCTTAGTGATAAGAGATAGCGTTAGTGATTTAGTTTTAGTGTTTGTAGGAGTAGGCCTATGTACTTATTAGATAATCCATTTAGTTCATAGCATTTAGAATAGCTATTAGCAGTTAGATTTAGTGTAGATAGATAGATATAATATTAGATAAAATAAATAAATAAAATAACCATATAAAAAACAAAAAAAACAAATAAAAAACAAAAGAAAACCATATAAAACCCAATAAAAAAACAAAAAAACCATATAAAAAAAAAAAAAAAAACCACCCATAACAGCATTTCCCGAATGGCTGAACTGAACAACAGAACAGCTGAACAGAACGGCTGAACCTGAACTCGGCAAACTAACCGAACGGCCGAGCTGAACCGAACGGACAAACTGAGTGGACGAACCAAATGCAGCCGAACCAAACGGCTGAACCCGAACCGTGATCTGTTCACCCATCCCTAACAGACAGCATATAGGCCTGGGGGGTGGGGGATTTTGGCAGCAGCAAACACGGGTTTCTGGGGCAGGCAGGCAGTGTGACATGAGCAGCATTCAGGCAGGATTTGAGCTTGGGAACCTGGGTGGGCAGGCAGGCAGTCATGGCAGCTTTGCATGAAATGCAGGCAGGTTGAGGCAAGCTTTGAGCTGGCAATGACAACCTGGACAGGCAGGCAGGCAGCATGGCATGAGTGGCAATCAGGCAGGCTTTGAGCTTGGCAGCTTGGGCAGGCAGACAGACTGCATGGCATGATTGGGAGTAGTAGCAGCCATCAAGTTTCCCAGGTAAAGACCCCTTGACTGACACAGACAACATGTAGGCTTGGGGGCTATTGGCACTAGCAGGCAGTAGCAGACAGTGGGTTGACAGGGTACAGAACCCTTAGCACAGACAGCATATAGGCCTGGGGACCATTGGCACCAGCAGACAATAGATTGCCATGGTACAGAACCCTTGGAACAGATGGCATATAGGCCTGGCCTGGGGGCCATTGGCACCAGCAGACATTGGTTGCCAGGCTACAGAACCCTTGCCACAGACAGCATATAGGCCTGGGGGCCATTGGCACTAGCAGCAGCAGACATTGGTTGCCAGGGTACATAACCTTTGGCACAGACAGCATATAAGCCTGGGTGCCATTGGCAGCAGCAGACATTGGTGGGCAGGGTACAGAACCTTTGGCACAGACAGCATATAGGCCTGGGGCTGGGCCATTGGCACTAGTAGCAGCAAACAATGGTTGTCAAACTTTCCAGGGTACAGAACCCTTGGCACAGACAGCATAGAGGCCTGGGGCCGGGCCATTGGCACTAGCAGCAGCAGAGTAGCAGACATTGGTAGCCAAGATACAGAACCCTTGTGTGATGGGGTGAAGGTAGGGAGGCCCACAGACCCAGCAATGCCCACATGTAGCACCCACACCAGGCAAGAACTCCCAGGGAAGGGAGGTGCGCACACAGTTGCTGTGTTGGAAAAGATACCCCTCAGGTTGTAGGGTGGCCTATATGTCCTTATAAGGATGGGGCCGTATCATCACAGGGGTAAGGCACTCAGTAAGCAGTGTGCGCAGCCTTCCTCTCACTCCCCGAGGGGTTTAGTACCCTGCTCGCCCCGCTTTTGCCTCCATGCGTACCGTGCTAGGGATAGTACACTACGTGCCCAGGTTCTGGTGTTAGGGAGTGGGGGAAGCACCCAGGGATGGGGAACAGGGTGGAGAAGGACCCACGCCCTAGACTGGGAAGGAAGGGGACGGGATGGGGGAAGCCCTGAAATAGCAGGGAACAGTGCACTCACTCTCTCTCTCGCTTGCTTCTACTCACCCAGACATGCACTCACCTTTCACTCACCTTTCACTTTGGTGAACGCAATGGCGGGTGCCCTTCCCCCGTCCCCGTGTCCAAGCCCTGACACCTTGGCACAGACAACATAGTGTAGGTAGGCGACATTGGCAGTAGCAGCAGGCATTGCTTGCCAGGGCAGACAGACAATGTGACATGAGAGGCAGTGCAGCAGACAGGCTGGGACATTGGCAGCAGGGCACTCATATAGGCTAGCAAAGACTGTGAAGCACGAGAGAGAGGCAGTCAGTGTCACATAGGCAGGCCGAGATCGTGTAGCCATAGGCCGCCTAGTAGGCTTACAGTTTTTTTCTAATGCCACCCTGCATCATGAGATCAGTCAGATAAGGCCACCGAGGCCGTCTAGTATGGGGGGGGCAGGGCGGGTGCCAGACATTGGGAGGGAGGGACAGCACCTCAGCAGCACAGGAGCAGAAGCCCTAGCCCAGACTGAGGAGGAGGAGGAGCCATGTCCCAAGGATGCCCCTGGCATAGGATGGCGTGTGCCACTGCACAATCACTCCTTGTCATGGGGCAGCTTGGGGAATCCCAGCAGCGGAAGGTTGACCTGTAGGAATAACAACTGCTCTACCAACTTGGCCCCCAGTCTCCGGTGATGCGGGGAGAAAATGTCCCCCGCCACAGAGAACACCTGCTCACTGTGGACACTGGTTGGTGGGCAGGATAGGATACCCTTGGCTACCTTCAACAGGGTCGGACGCACATTGGCCTTGTCAACCCAGTAGGCCAAGGGATCGCTGCTGGGATCAATGCATGGCTCCTCCTCCAGGTAGGTCTCCACGGCTGCTGAGGCACCATCGTACTCCTTCTTGTAGCTCTGCATGGGAACAACCTCCACCACTGCCCTCAGTCATGCTGCTTGCCCTATTGTGCATGGCACCATTCTCCCCAGAGTGGCCTGCACGTAGGCCGAGCTGCTTCTGCTTCTGCTGGCAATGGTGTGTGTGTGTGCGTGCTGCTGTTGCTGGCACTGCTGCTACCTCTAGGGCTGCGGACAGGGATAGACCCGCCTGGCTGAAAGGAGTGGTGGCTGCTCACACTCCCACCATCCCCAGGAGTGTCCTCCTGCATGGACTTCTCTGCCTGCCAGACCTTCTGCACCAGCACACCCTTCTGGAGGCCATAGACCATTGTCTCACATGTCTTGCTGCCCTTGATTCTGGGGTCCAGCATGGTTGCCAGGACATATTCCTCCTGGCGCAGGAGCTCATCAAAGCACGCACTCAGTCCCGACTGCAGCTTCCATGCCAGGTCAAGCACCTCATCGGACATCTTCCTGCCCTGACGGCCACAATCCTGGCCCCCGAGAATCTCGTCCAGGCTCCTGTGGAGACTATGGACCAGCAGGATCACCTGGCTGAAGATGGTAGTGGAGCTGCTCATGGTCTCCGTCACAGCTAGGAATGGTCTCAGGACAAAGACCGTATGAGGAAGGATCTCCCATTCCTTCCTGTTGTACCCTGGAAGTGCCTCGATGTCTGTTTCCGGTTCCACCTGATGCAGGGCGGCTTTCTGCTCAAGAAGCCACTCGAGCACCAGGAAGGTGGAATTCCACCTGGTGGAGACATCTTGGACCAGCTGGTGTACCAAGGACCCTTGCTTGGCCTGCTGCTCCCATAGGAACTCGCTGCCCTTCATGCTCCTGTTAAAGAACCCCATCAGCTTCCTTCCCCGGTCAACCAGGGAGCTAAGGGTGCCTACCCCAATCCCCTTATCCCCAAGCCCAGAGCGTCCCTGACCACAAGATGGAAGGTGTGTGATGTTCAAGGGATGCTTGTGAAGACCACATCACAGACTGCCTTTATTATACTGGCCGCGTTGTCCATGAACACACCCCTTGGTGAAGGCTGTGCCTGGCGTCACCCACTCCCTCCTCATGGCGACCAGGGCTGCCTCGTGGTTCCTTGAGGTGTGGGAGCTGTCCATTACTTGTGCCTGAAGAAGGGCCCACCTACACCAGCATGTAGTCACTGCCAGTTAAGCATGCTGTTCATTCCTACTTGACCACAGGTCTGTTGTAAAGTGGACAGTGCCCCTGCCAGCTGCTCCCTCACCCGCTCCTTCAAAGCCCTGTACAACTGTGGCACAACAGTCCAACTCAGGGTGCAGTGGGAAGGCAGCTTAAACTGGGTAGGGATGGGCAAACAGATCGCAGTTTGTCTTTGGGCATTCGGTCCGGTCAATTTCGGTTTGGGAGTTCGGTTCGGTCATTCAGTTCATTCACCGAGTTCATGTTCAGCCATTTGGTTCAGGCGTTCGGTAAAAGTATCTTGAGAGCACGTGATCACTCCAAAAACCGGAAAGTGCGTGCAGAGCTGTGTGGCGAGAGAATGTGTGTTTGTGGCTGGATGTTCAGTTTCGTCTGTTTTGGCTGTTTGTGTTTGGTTTAACTGTATTGTTTTGGTTGGTGAGTGTTGGTGGGTGACTGTGTGTTGTTGTCTGTATGTGAGTGAGGTTTTTTGGGGGGGGGAAATGAAGAAGACTGTTGTCTTGCTTCTCTGACTGGTGCTTGCTTCTCTGACTTCTCTGACTTGGTGCTCCCAGATCCGGTGTTGATGGAGGAGGAGGAGGAGGAGGAAGCGGTCGCTGGCCCAGCCCCTGGACCATCAATGGTGGTGGCCGGCTCCTCGAATGAGGAGGAAGTGACGGGCACAGCAGGTGCTGCCAGGTTTGTCAACTTTTTTTTACTTTGAGGACAAGAAAGGCTCTATCAGGTACAGCAAACTCACTGGCATGCGGTTGGGTGTGTGAGTGACGGGCATCAGTCAGGCACAAACAGTGGGCATCAGCAGGTAGCAGCGGATGTCTGCCACAGAGAGAGGGGGTACTGTAGCGTGGGGGGCTCTTCCAGCAGTCAGGCATGAGCACGAGCAGCTCCCCCCCTCCCCAAACATGTGCCAGGCTAGCAAGGGTCTCCACTCTCCAGTTGCCATCCCATTCCCTACACCCCCCCAAATAAGGGCAGGATTTGCAGGTGCCAGCCAGGGCCTTTCTAGTTGCAATCCCTAGCATCCCCTAGCACCCCAAGGAGGGCAGGATTTGCACGTGCCAGCCAGGATACTTCAAGTTGCCATTGCTACTAGCACCCAAAAAAGGGCAGGCTTCTCATGTGCCAGCCATGGTCTCTCCATTTTCCATCCCATTCCCTAGCACCCCAAGGATGACAGGATTTGCACATGCCAGCCAGGGTCACATCTCCCATTGCCATCCCTAGCACACCAAGGAACGAGGACTAGAGGCATCATCATAAATACATGATATTACTTTGGTGTTCTTAATGTGTTCCCATTTCAGAGAGGAATCAGATGCCAACCCCAGCACTGGTGCCAGGCCAAGGAGGACCCCTAGACGGAGGTCACCAGTGACACCCACAGACATTCAGTGGAGAAGGTCTGGAGGTTTTATGAGATGGGTAACAGAATTGCCATATGCAAGGTAAGGCATGGGGACAGGAACAACAGGGAATGGATTGCCCTATGACCTGTTAGGAATAGAAGTCCCCTGCAGAGAGAGATTGGCCACCCAGTCCACCCAATTGTGGAGACAGAATTCAGGCAGGGCTTGACAGACCATTGGTCTAACACAGTATGGCACTTCTTATGTTCCTATCTTTTCTTTTTATGCTCTTTAGTTCTTCAACAAAAGAATCAGGAGGCAGAAAGAGGGGACCACATTGGGGCTCATTGTCCATATTGAAAAGCTACACGGCCTGAAGGTGGGGTGGCAGGCGGACTCTGGCGTGGCCATGTAGCCTCAGCCTCAGTACCAGAAGAAGGGGGGGAAGGCAACCTGGAAGCACTGGTATGTAAGCCCTTCCCCCTCCTCCAGCCCTGATGTGGAGTCCCCCGGGCCCTGGGAGTCTGCTGTGGCCAAGGCCTTTTGGGCCAAACTTGAGAGGCGTGGCTGCCAAATTATGAAGGGTGTCCGCTGCTTGGAGAACCACCTGATGGAACAGTTCCAGGCGCTCGAGGTGAAGAAAAAGAAGGTGGAAGTGTACTGCTAGTATGTCTCCTCTGAGATGGAATAACTGGAACTGTACTACCAGGCGGTCTCCAGGTGGCATCAGGACATGGAAGGGGCCATGGAGTTTGCCATCTCCAATGTCTATGAGATGGAAGAGGACTGGGGGCTGCCCCTCAGTCCTGGCTGCACCCCAGCACCTTCTGCCTTTCCCCCAAGTCCCAGGGGACAGGCCCAGAGACTAATAGTTTTTCCTTTATAAGTTTCCTTTAAATTTTAGGGTTTGGTTTCATAATATTGTTGTTGTTGTTGTTTAAATAGTTTAAATAAAAGTTGTTCTATTTGTTGTTACGACATTCGTTTGACCTGCCCAATCTTTTGTACCTATTTGCTGAAGTTCTGGAAGGCAGGTGGCAGAATCTCATACAGCTTGTCGATCCCTACCAGCAGCATCCGGCTGGCTCCACATGTAGCGTAGTTAGGGTATTAACCCAAAGATGTGCCAGGCAGCACCAGGGCCTCAACTTGCAGAAAGCCCCCCAGGAGGGGCAGGGCTTGTGTCTGTGTGTGTGTGCCAGAGAGAAAGAGAGACAGGCTCCTTGGCAGCGGGCTGTGGGTGCGGGTGGTTAGATAGTGGATTGTTGGTTGCCAGGGTACAGAACCCTTTGCACAGACAACATTTTTATGGGCCCAGTGGGTGGGAGCCTCTGGCGGCAGCAGCAGCTTTCCAAGGTACAGAACCCTTTGCACAGACAGTAGGGATGGGCGAACGCAGTTTGGAAGTTCAGAGTTCGGCCCAAACTCGGCCTGTTCGGATGACCGAACACGAACCTGAACCTGAACACAAACATACCGAACAGAACAGAACACGACCGGCGAAATGGCCAAACAGTTCAGATCGCGTTTGGGTGAGCTTGGGTGGCAAAAAAAGGTTCACTGTAAGGTGACAGGGAGGGGTAGTACTAGTCACTGAGGAGCAGACTTCCAGGCACCAGGGGTGGAGAGGCTTGCAAGAAAAAAAACTAATTATCTGCCTCCCCGCTTCCCAACACCTTCTGAGCTAGTCACTGTTCCTGAACAGCAGGTGTTGAGTAGGATTATTAGATGTCTTTAAGTTTCATTTCAGTTTTGTACTGAAATGAAACTTAAACCTTAAACTGAAACCTTGTGTTTGTGATTTCCACCCCCCATCCCTTATAGAGATAGATAGATAGATATAGATAGATAGATATAGAGAGATAGAGAGATAGTTTGGGATAGTAGACAGTTGTAGGAGCTAGCTTAGTGATAAGAGATAGCGTTAGTGATTTAGTTTTAGTGTTTGTAGGAGTAGGCCTGTGTACTTATTAGATAATCCATTTAGTTCATAGCATTTAGAATAGTTATTAGCAGTTAGATTTAGTGTAGATAGATATATATAATATTAGATAAAATAAATAAATAAAATAACCATATAAAAAACAAAAAAAACAAATAAAAAACAAAAGAAAACCATATAAAACCCAATAAAAAAACAAAAAAACCATATAAAAAAAAAAAAAAAAACCACCCATAACAGCATTTCCCGAATGGCTGAACTGAACAACAGAACAGCTGAACAGAACGGCTGAACCTGAACTCGGCAAACTAACCGAACGGCCGAGCTGAACCGAACGGACAAACTGAGTGGACGAACCAAATGCAGCCGAACCAAACGGCTGAACCCGAACCGTGATCTGTTCACCCATCCCTAACAGACAGCATATAGGCCTGGGGGGTGGGGGATTTTGGCAGCAGCAAACACGGGTTTCTGGGGCAGGCAGGCAGTGTGACATGAGCAGCATTCAGGCAGGATTTGAGCTTGGGAACCTGGGTGGGCAGGCAGGCAGTCATGGCAGCTTTGCATGAAATGCAGGCAGGTTGAGGCAAGCTTTGAGCTGGCAATGACAACCTGGACAGGCAGGCAGGCAGCATGGCATGAGTGGCAATCAGGCAGGCTTTGAGCTTGGCAGCTTGGGCAGGCAGACAGACTGCATGGCATGATTGGGAGTAGTAGCAGCCATCAAGTTTCCCAGGTAAAGACCCCTTGACTGACACAGACAACATGTAGGCTTGGGGGCTATTGGCACTAGCAGGCAGTAGCAGACAGTGGGTTGACAGGGTACAGAACCCTTAGCACAGACAGCATATAGGCCTGGGGACCATTGGCACCAGCAGACAATAGATTGCCATGGTACAGAACCCTTGGAACAGATGGCATATAGGCCTGGCCTGGGGGCCATTGGCACCAGCAGACATTGGTTGCCAGGCTACAGAACCCTTGCCACAGACAGCATATAGGCCTGGGGGCCATTGGCACTAGCAGCAGCAGACATTGGTTGCCAGGGCAGGCAGTCATGTGGTGTGGTATGAACGGAAGTCAGGCAGACTGAGTCAGGGTTCAAGTTTTGCAATCTGGGCAGGCAGGCAGGCAGGCAGTGTAGCATGAGGGGTAGTAGGGCAGGCAGACTTGGACAGGCTTTGAGCAAGGCAACCTCTGTGGGCAGACAGGCACCTTGGCATGGGAGGCAGAAAGGCAGACAGAGGCATGCTTTGAGCTTGGTGGCAAGCTTGACGGGCAGACAGGCAGTGTGGCATGAGAGGCAGTAGAACAGGCAGGCTGCGATATTGGCAGCAGGGCACTCAGATAGGCTAGCAAAGACTGTGCAGCGTGAGAGAGCAAGAGACAGTCAGTGTCACATAGGCAGGCCAAGATCGTGTAGCCATAGGCTGGCTCGCAGGCTTACAGTTTGTTTCCCAATTCCACCCTGCATCATTAGGTCAGTCAAATAAAGCGGCCGAGGCCATCTAGTATGAGAGAGAGGGGGGGGAGGTGCCAAGCATTGGGAGGGAGGGACAGCACCTCAGAAGCATAGGAGGAGTAGCTCTAGTCCAGATAGAGGAGGAGGAGCCCCATCCCAACTGCCCCTGGCATGGAATGACGTGTGCCACTGCACCATCACTTCTTGTCCAGGGGCAGCTCGGGGAATCCCAGCAGCGGAAGGTTCACCTTTAGGAGCAACAAATGCTCCACCAACTTGGCCCCCAGTCTCAAGCGGTGTGGGGAGCAAATGTCCCCCGCCATGGAGAACACCCTCTCGCTGGGGACACTGGTTGGTGGGCAGGACAGGATACCCTTGACCACTCTCGACAGGCCCAGCCATACATCAGCCTTGCCGGCCCAGTAGGCCAAGGGATCGCTGCTGGGATCAATGCATGGCTCCTCCTCCATGTTGGTCTCCACTGCTGCTGAGGTGCCACCATATTCCCTCTGGTAGCTCTGGGTGGGCACCACCTGCCCCACTGCCCTCAGTCACGCTGCTTGCCCTTTTGTGCTGGGCCACATGCTCAAGAGTGACCTGCACACAGGAGGAGCTGCTGGCACTAGTAGGGGTCCTGCTGCTGCTGCTCATTCTGTTGTTGGTTCTGGTGCTGCTGCTACTGCTAGGGCTGGCAGCAGGGATAGATCCAGATGGCTGGGTCGCTGCTCCCACCCCCACCATCCCCAGGGGCATCCTGGTGCATGGCCCGCTCTACCTGCCAGACCTTCTGCACCAGCACACCCTTCCGGAGGCCATAGACCGCTGTCTCATGTGCCATGCTGCCCTTGATCCTGGGATCCAGCATGGTTGCCCGGACATATTCCTACCGGCGCAGGAGCTCATCAAAGAGCACACTCAGCTCCGCCTTCAGCTTCCATGCCAGGTCAAGCACCTCATCGGAGAGCTTCCTGCCCAGAGGGCCACAATCCCGCCCCCCCAGGAATCTCATCCAGGCTCCTCTAGAGATTATGGACCAGCGGGGTCACCTGGCTGAGGGTGGAGGTGGAGCAGCTCACGGTCTCCGTCACGGGCAGGAATGGTCTCAGGACGAAGACCGTGTGAACAAGGATCTCCCATTCCTCCCTGTTGTACCCTGGAGGTGCCTCAATGTCTGTCTCCAGTTCCACCTGATGCAGGGCGGCTTTCTGCTCAAGAAGCTGCTCGAGCATCAGGAAGGTGGAATTCCACCTGGTTGTCATGTGCTCCCACCGGTGGCATCTGCTGGCGGGGACCTACGCTGAAAAGCA
This sequence comes from Sphenodon punctatus, assembly GCA_003113815.1. Lineage (NCBI taxonomy): Eukaryota > Metazoa > Chordata > Lepidosauria > Sphenodontia > Sphenodontidae > Sphenodon > Sphenodon punctatus. Next base: position 364,556 of record QEPC01007379.1, on the reverse strand, counting down.
GCCGTCTCAGCCCCTGGGGGCGGTCACTGCAGGCCCCGCAGGCCCTGAACCCGGGTTGCCAGGGACAACCGAACTAGACACACACCCTCCCGTCGCGCAGCCTGTTCGAGGTGGGAAACAGGACATGAACGAACAGGCCATGCCCCCAGTACGTCACTTCGCACGCCTGCGAGAGAGCGCTGGGGGCGGCACCACAAGTACAAAATCCAGTGCCTGGAAGCATTCAGCGCTGTTGAATGGAGTGCAGAGTCCGGCCAACAAAGCATGAGCACGTGAATTTGAGAGCTAAGTAGTGTTGGGTTATTGACATAGATATATTTGATTGCTGTATACCCTTCCCTCTCCCCATATTCTCCGTTGTGATTGTGTGAGTGTGAGAGTGCTAGGCGAGTGAGACAGAGTGCCTGTGCTACCTTCCCTTCTTCCCTGCATTCCCCCCCACTTGTCATGTGTTCCCCCTACCCCGCTTCCCTAGTGAATGCTAGCCCCATTCCCGTCCACCCCTCCGTTCCTTGGGACCCTGTTCCCCGCTGCCCTATCACCATCCCTGCACATCACTCCATCCCCTTATATTTCCCTTGTGACTGTGAGGGTTCTGAGTAGTGTGGGAGCAACTGGGGCCCCAGGGTCTTCCCCTCACTGGCGCCCTATGATGATAGGGAACTGGTCTTGAAGAGGCTGATAGGTCCAATTACTATCCTGACGGGCACATTACCCCCGAGAGAACTCCCCAGCATCCAAAGCGTGGGCACATGCGTGAGGGTGAGTGTGATTTGGGCTCCTGAACCCCCCTATCTCCCTCTGTGGGTCCCTATTAAGCCCTCCCCCGTGACACTGGTGGAGACATCCTGGATGAGCTGGTGCACCGGGGACCCCTGCTTGGCCTGCTTCTTCCAGAGGAGCGCGATGCCCTTCACGCTGCAATTGAAGAACCCCGCCAGATTCCTCCCCCGGTTGACCAAGGACCTAAGGGTGCCTGCCCCAATTCCCTTATCCCCCAAGCCCAAAGCATCCCTGACCACAAGATGGAGCGCAAGGGATGCTTGTGATGCCACTGTCACAGACTGTCTTTAGTATATTGGCTGCATTGTCCGTGACCACACACCCCTTGGTGAAGGCCGCGCCTGGTGTGACCCACTCTTCTTATTTATGAGCAGGAGCATGGAGATAGAGTATCATTTGATATTTCACTCAGAGATTCTATAGTGTTTCAAACTTCCTCTAAAGAGACCATAATTGAAGTAAGGACTTCTGAAATCTTGGAAAGAAGTTTGGTGGATATTGGTGATGGAAATAGGCAGTTAGATTCTTATGGAACCAGGTTCAGCTCAGGTTAGGTAGGGCGAGTGGGCTTTTGCAGCCCCTGGGAACTTCTCTATCAAAGGAATTGGTTTATAAAATGAAGGATACAAAGGGAAGGGGTAGCAGTGGGATCATATTGCAAGGTGATCTAGGGATCCCTAATGTTTCACCATCTCTTATCTTACCAACTTTCACTGTCCAAGAGAAATCTCTGGATTTTCTCCCTCAGGAGGTGGTACAACCCCCTCTTTGACAGGAGGACCAGCTCCGGGCTTTATCTTTCATGTCTTGGAATGTGCACGGATGGAAACCGTGTTTGGATGGTGGTGGGAAGAGTGTTTTGTCAGTGCATGATATCATCTGTGTACAAAAAGCGTGGGTAGAAAATGTGGTAAGTCTGGAGTTAGCTGGATATCGGATTTTGGGTTCTCCAGTCACCAGAGTGGCCAGATATGGAAGAGTAGCCGGGGTGGGGGGGGGGGCGGCCTGGCTGTCCTGTTCAAATTGGACTTCAGGATAGAGGGGGAGGAGATTCCTAATTCTCCTCGGTATACTTTAGCGGTAAAGCTCACTGGGGACCAGCATGTTGGAATAATAGTAATTAACATCTATATCCCATGCTCTAAGGGCATTGCAGAGAGAATTGCCGTTGTCTGCTCTGATTTATTGCCTCCCACGGGTTCCAATACCATCTCTATGCTGATGACACCCAACTCTATCTCTCTACCCCCTCTCTCTCCTCCTCTGTCCGCTCACGCCTCGTCGACTGCCTCTCTGATATCTCCGCCTGGATGTCCCGACGCCAACTCAAACTGAACATGGCCAAGACTGAACTCCTCATTTTTCCTCCCTCCCCCTCCTCTCCCTCTGACCTGACCATCTGCATTGATGGGGTCACCATCCGTCCTGTTCTCCGTGCCCGCAGCTTGGGCTTCATTTTTGACACGCACCTCTCCTTTAAACCTTACATTGACTCTGTGGCCAAATCCTGCCGATTCGCTCTCCTCAACATTGCCCGCATTCGCCCCTTTCTATCTGTCTCCTCGGCCAAAATCCTTGTTCATGCCATGGTTATCTCTCGCCTCGACTACTGCAACCTCCTCCTTGCTGGCCTCCCTCGCTCCCACCTGTCCCCCCTTGTGGCGATCCAAAACTCTGCCGCCAAGGTCATTCACTCTGCCCGTCGCTTCGACCATGTGACGCCTCTCCTCCTCTCCCTTCACTGGCTCCCCCTTCCTGAACGTATCCTGTTCAAACTCCTGGTTTTCACGTTCAAATCGCTCCATGACCAAGCTCCCCCTTACCTCTCGGACCTAATCGCCCTACGCGCTCCTGCGCGCGCTCTCCGCTCTTCCGCTGTCCCCTCCCTCGCTCTCCCTCGCTTCTCCTGCTCGCCCAACCGCCTTCGTCCCTTCTCCCTCGCTGCCCCGCATGCCTGGAACTCCCTCCCTGCCGACGTCCGCCTCGCCTCCTCCCTCCGCTCCTTCAAATCCCTCCTCAAGACCCACCTTTTCCATGCTGCCTTTCCCAATGCCCTCTAGTCTTTCCCCTTGCTCTTACTGTCAGCCCTCCTCTGCTGACTGCTGCTACCGACCACCTTGTAACCAAGCCAAGTACACGCACCTGAGACTTCGCATCCGCCTGAATGTTTGTTTGTCTTCTCCCATGTCTCTCCCGCTGTCCCCTCTCCTTGTCTCCCCCTCCTTGTCTTTTAGATTGTAAGCCACAGGTAGGGACCGCAGCTGATTATATGTTCTGTACAGCGCCAGGTTGTTACTGGCGCTTTATAAATGTTTATTAATAATAATAATAATAATAATTTAGAAAACTTTATTTTGGACTGTGAAGTAAAGTATCCCAACTTCATCCCCATTTTGGCTAGGGATGTAAATGCTAGAATTGAGAATTCGGATTACAAAACTTTTGAAATACTGAGTTTAGAAGAGGACAAGGGCTATGGGGGTAATGAGCGTACTTCTAGGGATCCCATTTGTAACTCTAAAGGAGTGCAATTTCTGAAATGTTTATTTTAAATGAATTGGTGCCCCCTAAAAGGGAGAGGGAGTGTGAATTAATTTGGCGCATATACCTATGTAGGGGAAGCAGGGCCTAGTGTCCTCGATTACATTTGTGTTCCCAATACTCATTTTGATAGCTTTTTAGATTTTGCAGTTATCCTGTCTGGGATTAGTGTCCACCAACCAATAAAAGTGGAAATTAATTTAGTAGGATTCTGTTGTAACTCCCTGGTTCGTAAACCTGATGATAGGTTACAAAATTCCTCTGGTAGGAAGAGTAAAAATGGAACCAGAGGCTGGCTGCTGCTGTTTTGGGGAAACTGGTGGATTCAAGATGTTTACAACTAAAAGCCAAAATCAGAGACGTGGTGACCAGTGAGGATGATGTTACAGACTCTTATAATGCCCTTATTAGGGAGCTATGGGATATACTAGACTCTTTCCCTCAGGATAGTAATAGAAATAACGGGCATATTTGGTTTGATGGGGAATGTGTTGCCCTTAAGCAAGTTGTAAATCAGGCAGCAAGGAAGTTTAAGCAGAGATCCATCAGACAGAACTTGGATAAATTGCGGTCTGCTAGGGCCGTCTTTAAAAGAAGGGTTATGGGAAAGAAAAAGAGTTATCAAATGTCCCAATGGGAGAAATTAGGGTTGGCAGTTAAACAGAAGGATGGCACTAAATTCTGGAATTTAGTTAAAAAGGGGAGTGACAAGGAACGTTTTGTTTCAAGTTCCGAAATCCCCACGCATGTATGGGTACAGCATTTCCAGAAGATTTTTTCACCCGCTGTTAATAATTATACTAACGCCATGATAGATTTCAGTTTAGCGGATTGCCCTTCATGGCTTCCAGTTGAACAGACCGAAGTACGTGCCCTAATTGCAGCTATACCGCTTCGAAAGGCCCCTGGTGAGGATGGGATTTCGGGAGAGCTCTTCAGAGAGAATATTGATTGGTGGACACCTGTTATTGCCAGGCTGTTTGAAAGCATAAATGCCACAGGGATCTTTTCAGTAGTGTGGAACAAGAGCATAATGGTTCCAATATACAAGAAAGGCCCTAAAAACGGCCCTGCAAATTTTAGACCCAGTAGTTTGCTAGATGTAATGGCCAAGCTATATGGCAAATATCTTTTGGTCAAGTTGGAGCCTTGGGCAGAAAGGGAGAATATTTTCAATGAGAAATAGGCAGGGTTCCATTCAGGTAGGGCGACAGTGAACCATTGTTATGTTTTGGACCACTAAATAAATAAATATTCCCATATTAGGAAGGGCAACCTCTTTGTTGCTTTTGTTGACCTTAAATCAGCATTCAACCTAATTGATCGCAATCAGCTCTGGGCAAAGTTAGCTTCCACAAACTTGGATAGGCGACTACTATTTTTAATACATGAGTTGCATATGCAAACGTATATGAAAGTCCGCCTAAATAATAAAGGCCATCTGACCGACGATATTCCAGTTTATTTAGCTGTCAAGCAGGGATGCGTGCTGGCACCCTTTCTTTTTAAGTTCTATATTAATAACATCATAGACGCCTATAAAGATGAGCTAATATATGCCCCTCGCATAGGAAGGAGGGTTTTGACAATCCTCCTTTATGCGGACGATATGGCACTTTTATCAATAGCTGAGCGTGGGATGAGTAGGGCCCTTGTAGTACTAAGTGCCTATTGTAGGACAGAAAAGCTAAATATAAATTATGGCAAAACTAAAATTGTCATTTTTGCCAGGAGAACACGAACGCGCAGATGAGAGCTTGATGGAAGCAAAATTGACCAAGTGCCACATTTTAGATATTTGGGGATAAATTTTGCCACCTCTGGCTCTTGGTCTCATCATCTGGCAGCAGCCAAATTAAAGGCTCAGCAAACAGCAGGAGGAATTATCAAGTTTTGGACTACTAGTGGGGGGAAATTAGTTGAACCAGCTATCCAATTGTTATTGTATAAATTATTTCCCCAAATGCTCTATGGAGCTGAATTGTGGGGGTTTGATGGCTCATCTCTCAATGCAGTACAAAATTCAATTCTCAGAAGGATTTTGGGCTCTCCACTCTATACCCCTGTGCCCTTTTTGAGGGCAGAAACAGGTGTCCTCTCGGTAAATTATAGAGCACAAGTGACCATCTGCAGGTTCTGGATCAGACTAATGTTTCTGGCTAAGGATAGTCTTCTATATGCTAGTTGGAAGGAACAGGAAAATGTTAGGAACAAGCATATATGGAGGTCTTGGTTTACAAGCCTTTTTAGGGCAATGGGCTTTGGAGGGACTCCCAAGGTCTGTTTTAAAGGGTTTGTTTGAGTCGTGACTATCTGACATTTTCAAGCAACAGGATATGGCACAGGTGGCTGCATCGGTGGTTGCTCCCCAGTACGGGAGGATTAAAACGATTCATCAGTTAGAACCTTATTTAAGCTATATATCAAGTTTTCTTCTAAGGAAAGCGTTAACATTGGGCAGATTTCAGTTAATCCCTATGAAAGGATTAGAGGGGCAATTGAGAGGTATCCCATATCATCAAAGGATATGCGACTTCTCAGCTCAGATTGAGGATCTTAATCATTATCTTTTTGAATGTTCATTATCTGCTAAGGTTCGCTTTCAGTTCAGAGGGTTGATTGGCTCAGAGACTTCTTGGTGGAATTATGACTATGAGCTAAATTTATCTTGGCAAATGTAAATGAAAGGATCATGTATAGGGCAGCCAACTTTCTCTTCCTTCTTGCTAGGAGGAGAGAGCTGGCTTTGGTGGCTGGTAAATGAGAGTACCATCTGGATGGCTCATTTGGGATACTCCTTTGGTGAAGGCTAGTGGATTTTTTTATTTTTTACCTTATATGATCGATCATTATAGAATAGTATCATTCCTTTTACTTTGTATGTCTTGAATTAACTTGTATAGTTCATATTTATTTTGTATGTATTTGTATGTTGTATCGGTCAATCGGTCGTATCAATATATATATATAATCCCCTTCTCTCCCAAGCCTAGAGCATCCTTGACCACAAGATGGAGGATGTGTGCGGCGCAAGGGATGCTTGTGAAGCCCCCATCATGGACTGCCTTTAGTATATGGGCTGCGTTGTCCATGATCACACACCCCTTGGTGAAGGCCGTGCCTGGTGTGACCCACTTCCTCACCATGGTGGCCAGGGCTGCCTCGAGGTCCCTTGAGGTGTGGGAGCTGTCCATGACTTGTGCCTGAAGCAGGGCTCACCTACACCCTGCTTCAGGACCCCTCCTGCCACTGCCAAGCACTGCCTCTGGGTCCTGCCACCAGTGTGCAGTCACTGCCAGGTAGGCATGCTCGGCATTCCTGGAGGACCACAGGTCAGTGGTGAAGTGGACTGTGGTCCCCCCAGCCCCTGCCAGCTGCTCCCTCACCCACTCCTTTAAAGCCCTGTAGAGCTGTGGCACCACAGTCTGACTCAGGGTGGACGGAAGGCAGTTTAAAATTGGAGGCCAGGAACCCAATCAGCTGATGGAAGCCCTTGTCCTCCACAATTGAGAAGGGCTGCCCATCCAGGGCAATCATTTCTGTCAACATGCACTTCGCTTTCTCTTCGAAGCCAGTGCCACGGCACCCTGCCAATAGCCTTGACAGATCCCCCCACCCCAGATCCTCCATGGTGGACTGACGGCGCTGCTGGGGAGGCTACTGCTGCTGTTCTGCCCCCCCCTCCATCAGGAGTAATACTGCTCCTGCTGCTAGAGGCAGCAGTTGGTGCTGGTGCAGGATGCTTGCCCACTGAAGGAGCTGGGCACCTGGCCGCTGCAATTGGGAACCCGCTTGCATCCACTTCCCCTACCTTCCCGCTGAGCAACAGAGCACTGTGACATGACTTTAGGTGCCTTGCCATTGCTGTTGTCCCCAGGTTGCTGAGCATCTGCCCACGCTTTACCACATTTTGCACACAGTGCACTGCACCTCTCTGGGATCATCTGCTGCACCTGCTAAAAATGATCCCAGACTGAGGATTTTTTTCCCCTCTTGCCATCACTGCTGCCAGCGCTGCTGGAAGGGAGAGAACTTGGTGGCACTGGCAACACAGCTCTGGGACGAGCCTCAGCCATCACCTCAGCTGCAGACATCTCCTCTGTGGCACTAGTGTCTGCCTCTGACTCACTGTCCATGATCACGGTGATGTCTCATGAAGGGGAGTACTGAGGCTACACTGCCCATGCCTGCCATGCTTCTGGCACTCTCCCTGTGCCCCCCTCTATAGCTGCTACTCCTCTCCCTACTGACATTGCCTGGGGATCGGGCCCTGCCTCTAGCAGCCAGGGTGGGATCCACCAGCTCTGGACTGCTGGGGATCGCCTAGACAGTGGGGGACATTGGTGGCCCTGTAGGAACATCAGAAGCAGCACCAGCACCTGCTCCAACACCAGCAGAAGCAGAGACAGATGCAGCCTCAAGTCCTGCAGCCCTTCCAGTGGCCTGCATGGCAGTGGAAGAGGGCACTTCCAGGAGGCAACGCTGAGCCGCTGAAGCCTGTTGCCCTAAAGCAGACCTGCTGAGTTTGAGGCATGATGATGTGCTCGGGCTACTACTGCTGCCTGCTGCCACTCCCCTGGCACAGTCCCTTCTGCCTCTGGCACGTGTCCCATTGCCTCCCCTATGGGCAGCAGACCTGCCTCTCCTTCCCTTCTCCATTTCTCCCTCCGAAATAATGTTTTTAGGTTTTATTTTATTTTGTATTTAAATTTTTTTAATCTAATATATATATATACACACTACTAAATCTCTAAACACTATCTCTATCTCAGCTAACTCCTAGGGGTGGGACCGGGTACCGGGAGAATACCGGGTACCAGATGTACCGGTATTGGATCTCCCAGGTACCAGATTTACCGGTATCAGCATACCAGATTTTTAACATTGGCTGCGGTACCGGATTTTTTACATTGAAGCTATTGACTTCAATGGCCGCAATGTAAAAAATCCGGTACCGCGACCAATGTTAAAAATCCGGTATGCCAGTACAGGTAAATATCAGATTAAGCCAATACACCCAAATACTGGCAATGTTGGATCTCGGGAGAACTGATATTCCCACCCCTACCTAAAACTATCTACTATCTCTAATCTAATCTAATCTATCTATCTATCTATGGAATGGGAGGAAAGACAAAGAATACAGAGAGGGGTACAAAACTGAAATGAAACCTAAATCAATCTAATGCTACTCAAAATGAATAAAAAAACAGGGTAAGGGAATCAGGGATGGAATATATATAGAAGGAGAGGGATAGGATTTAATGGAGGGGGGAGGGAGGAAGGAAGATTGAACACAGGGAACACAGGAAGGGGTAAAAACAAAAAATAAAACTTAAATCTATCTAATCTAAGCTAAATAAATGATAATATGGAGGTAGATAGGTTGGATGGGTGAAGTAGGAGGATTGCAATGGATTGAGGAGAACAAAACTGCTGGGAGAGGGAGCCTTCTGAAACGCCTGCTGTTCAGGAACAGCGACTAGCTCAGAAGGTGTTGGGAATGGGGGAGGACAATGAGTTTTATTACTTGATGTGCCTGCCTCACCTCACGCCCCATTGGCTCCATGAAGCCTATCCCGTGGCCAATCACAGACTGCAAAGCCAGTGGTCTGAGGCGAAAAGGGATGGTGAATGGGCAGGCTGGCTGCTACTTCAAGCCTCTCCACCCCTGGTGCCTGGAAGTCTGCTCCTCAGCTGACTCCCCCTCCCTGTCACGTTTTGCCTTCCACGGACACGTTTTTGCCACCTGAACTCAATCGAACTCAATCCGAACCAACCAAACTGTTTGGTCATTTTGGAGTTCGAAATCAGGTTTGGTTCGGTGGGTTCGATCATCCGAACAGGCCGAGTTCGGGCCGAACTTCCGAACCACATTCGCATATCCCTAGTCCAAACTCTGTTGAACGTTTGGCGGGACTGAACTCCGCCGAACCGAACCCCCGAACTAGGTTTTCAGACTGAACAGCCGATCATCCGAACCCAGTTCTGCTTGCACATCCCTACCACTGGCACCATTTTGGAAAAGGCCACACATGTGAAGAATAGCCCCGGTGGCCATTTTGTGCATGTGCAATGATATTTTAATTATTAATTACGAAAAACAATGTGTTTTTAACCTAGAAAACAATACAGAAAATGAAAACAGAAGAGCTAAGTGCTGTACACCCCTACTGGCTAGATACCTGCAGGTTCTTGGGTCAAGTCTTGCACCAGAAGGTTGCCTCTAGGTCATTCAGTTGTAAATGGGTAGTATCTGATTCACTGAGTGTAAGAGAAGTCAAAGGAGGTAAGCTGTGATGCCTACCACAGGAACTGGTGCACCTTAACCATAACAGCCCAGTGGGCTGCACAGCTTGGACACTTCTTTGATCACTTTTGTCAATCCATTACCCAGAGAAGCATGTCTCAAGGGCACACTGTCTCAGAGAGATTACAGTAAGAACCGAAGAGGGAATCAAATTTGTAGAGAGTTTTGTACCTTTCATACGGCACGTTTCTATGGCAATAACTTTATAAGTAAAATATACCCTCACTCTCTTGGTATTCTCAGCTTCAGGAGTGATAAGGGCAGATGATAATGTAAGCTGGCTTAACCCTTTTCTTACTAATGGTTAAAATGGCAAGTCTTAGACATAGTCATTCTATCAGAGATCTCTTACATTTACTTTACAGAGGAAAAGGAAGGCAACTGAGAGCAGTAGCTCCATTTGGGTAGGGTGGTATTTGAAAAAAGATCCTGACTGTGTCCTGGCAACAAAGAGGGCTTTGGGCTTCTCCAGGTTTTGAGAGATTGTGGGATCAGCACCTAAGGATAAGCTCCTTTCCTGAATCAGAAAAAGTGCAAAAAGCAGGCGCTCTGAGCCCATAACACCATTTCTGTTGATTAGCATGCCACATGGCACTCAAGAGACTTGTGTCTCCTTTCCAGAGTAAAGAAATCCTAAGGGAAAATTGAGAAGCAGAACTGGGGAGCTCAGGAGGGAATATCATCCATCTCTATTTGACCAAGGAGGGTTGCTGCGATGCAGTCACCTGACTGAATGAATGAAAGAGGCAGGGAGAGAATGAGGAGGACACTTCCCCTGAGAGTCAGGAAGAAAATTTCCTGTGTGGGAGTGAAGAAAAAAACCCAGTCCTTTCTTAAACACACAAAAAGAAAATTGGGGCGCTTATCAGTGAATTTTCTTTCTACGAAGCTCCCTGCTTGGCATTCCTTAGCTAGGGTGTGTCCTGCTTCAGGTGACTCAGAAGACGGACCTCAAATATTCAAATTTGTGGGCAGTTCCGATGTGGGACACTCCCTACCTCTCCAGTTTGAGTTCTTCCGAAGGATCTGGAAAAGAAGAGATAAATTCAGGCCCCTCCACGAGCCAGATTATGATGTTCGGTTCTCTTTACTCCCTGCCAGCAGGCCCAGGGTGGGCCGGAGTGCCAAGCAGGGAGCTTCGTAGAAAGAAAATTCACTGGTAAGTGCCCCAATTTTCTTTTCTACCTCAGCTCCCTGCTTGGCACTCCTTAGCTTGGAATGTAACAAAGCTGAGCCAGAATAGGGTGGGAGAAAAGAGAATCGGGGCCCCAGTCAGAGATCCGCTGCAACGGCCTGGAGGACCCTCCGCCCAAAGGCGGCCTCCGCTGAAGCCATTGTATTGATCTTGTAGTGTCTAGCGAACATGTGCACTGAGGTCCATGTGGCCACCCTGCAAATCTCCTTGCTGGAGGCCCTGACCATGATGGCCCAGGACATGGCTTCTGAGTGTAGAGAGTGCGCCATAACCCCCGTCGGTGGAGGTTTCTTTGCTGCCCTGTATGCTTCCATGATACAGCTACGGATCCAGCGCACAATCACGTCCTTTGAAGCTGGTCGCCCCAGATCCGTGCCCCTGTATTTGACAAAGAGGCTAGTGGATCTGGACCCCATACTAATTCAGCGAATAAAAGTCTTTAATGCTCTGCGAACGTGCAGCTTGTGCCTGACCTTCTCCTGCTGGTGCTGTGGGTTGGGGCAGAAGGTCAGCAACACAATCTCCTGAGCCCTGTGAAAAACTGAATTGATCCTAGGTATGAAAGTTGGATTTGGGCACAGGATTATTCTGTCCTTGCAGAATTCCCACAGGTTCTGCTCCATGGAGAGTGCTGCCGACTCGGAAATTCTTCTGGCTGATGTGACGACCACCAAGAAAGTCACCTTAATAGACAGAAAGTAGAGAGAGACTTGCCTCAATGGTTCGAAAGGGGGTTTAGTGATGGCTGTGAGGATGGTGTTCATGTTCCAGAAAGGGAACTGGTGAACAGGTGGTGGGGCTATTGTGTGAGCAGCCTTGAGGAATCTCCCCACCTGCCTGCTTCTGGCAAAGTGGGCTCTGAACCCCGCCCCCAGAACCATCCCCAGAGCTGAGACTTGCCTAGCCAGGGTGGAAGGCCACAACCCTTGCTCTAGTCCATCCTGAAAAAATTCCAGCACCTCCAGAGTGGAGGGTGTCTGGATGTTTCCGCCTCTGGTGCTTCTCCATTGGAAGAAGCATCTTCATGTGGCCGCATAGATTCTGTTGGTCGAGGCCTTGTGAAATGCCATGAGTGTTCTGATTACTCCCTCCAAGAACCCTTCTGCTCTCAGGGTCTCCCGTTCAGTAACCATGCCATCAGCTGAAAGTACCCGGGATCTTCGTGCAGTAGCGGACACTGGCTGAGGAGGTCCGGACGGTCCGGGAGTTGGAAAGGGTGCTGTGTCTGGCGCTCCATGAGGTTCAAGAATCAATGACCTCTTGGCCAATACGGGGCAATCAGAATCACCCTTTTCCCGTGCCTCCTGATTCTTTTTTGCCACCCAACCCAACACTGGGATTGGTGGGAAGGCATATGTTAGGCCCCGGGGCCACAGTTTCTGGAAGGCATCAATCGCCAACGCCCCTGTGTCTCTGCACCTTGCGAAGTAGGTGGATACTTTGTGATTCTCGCTGGAGGCAAACAGGTCGATGAGTGGGGTTCCCCATCGTCGTGTTAGCCAGTCAAACATGTCCTGGTGTAGTTCCCACTCTCCCGGATCCAAAATCGACCAGCTGAGCCGATCCGCTTCCACATTGTCCACTCCTCTGATATGGACAGCCCTGATTGAACGGAGTGTGGGTTCTACCCACTGGAACAGCCAGCACACCTCCAGCTGCAGGGCTCTCGACCTCAGTCCCCCTTGGTGATTGACGTACGCCATCGCTGTGGTGTTGTCTGTCTGCACCAAGACATGATTTCCCCCTCAGTTCGTGCTCAAACTCCATCAGTGCCAGGCATATTGCACCAAGTTCCACAAAGTTGATGCTGTGGGATGCTTCCTCCCTTGACCAGCGGCCCTGCATCTCCTTGGTGCCCGTCAGCGCCCCCCCATCCTCTGAGGCTGGCATCTGTCATCAGTGTGATTCGATGCGGTATGATCAGGGGGACTCCCTGACGAAAGCAGAATGCCACTCCCCACCATATGAGTTTCTTGGCTAGAGGTCTCAGAACCCTCACAATTTTGTGTTTCTGAGCCATGATCTGTCTCTGGTAAGGCCTGAGGAAGTTCTGTAATGGCCGAAGGTGGAGTCTGGCCCACTGCACCTGGTCTATGCAGGATACCATCATGCCCAGGAGCCTTGCCAGGGCCATCACCAATGCCTTGCGGTCCCTCAGTGCCCTGGATAGGGCGTCTGTCAGCCGGTCGATGCATTCCTCCTCTATCGAGACCCGGTTCACAGCTGTGTCGATGATCACTCCCATGTGGGGGAGAGCTCTGGCTGGTGCGAGATGACTCTTGGGAAGTTGATTATGAAACCAAAACTCTGGAGGGTTTGCACAGTCACCCGCAGGTGTTGGATCGCTGTGGGACGGGATGCTGAATGGATCAGTATGTCATCCAAGTACGGGTATGCGTGCACCCCCTCCTGGTGAAGCCACCAGTGGCACCAGCACCTTCATGAATGTCTGGGGGGCCGAGGCTAGACCAAAGGGCAAGGAGGTATACTGCCAGTGCGTACCCCTGTAATAGAACCGCAGCAGCGCCCTGTGCTGCCGGGCAATGGGTATGTGCAGGTAGGCATCTTTTAAGTCTATTGAGTAAAGCCAGTCCCCCAGCTCTAGAGCCTGCAGGGTCTCCATCTGAAACTTGAGGGTCTCCATCTGAAACTTCCTGTACTTTGTGAACTCGTTCAGGAACTTCAGGTTGAGCACAGCCCACACGGCCCCGTTCTTTTTTTGGGATGAGGAACAGTAGGGAGTACAAGCCCCTGCCCCACTCTGCCGCTGGGACCACCTCTATTGCCCCGATATCGGCAAGGCTTGCTATGGCCGATTTCATGAGCCACTGCTTCGCCTTTGAGGCCAGAGAGCCGATAAAGTTGCTGGGTGCTCAGACAAAGAGCTCAATGCAGTACCCCTCTTTGATTACAGCCTTTAGCCACTCGTCCCAGATATGAAGGACCCATATGGAGATGAAATGGGTAAGGCACCCCCCGAGAAGAGGAGGACCCTCGGGAGGTGTAGCGGGGCAGTCATTGGGAAATCTTTGGACCTGGCTGTCTGTTTTTCCTGTGTTGTGGCCTGACGTTGTTGTTGGTCCTTCAAGTGGACTGCCAGCTGGACTTGCGATGCTTGTCCTTGGGATAGAATTGTCAGCCAGTTCCTCTTGCATATCTCTGCCTGTAACGCTGGTGATGAAAGGAGCTCAACTTATTCAAATCCCTGTCTGTACTCGGCATGAGGGCTTTCTTCTTCTTTTCATCCACCATTTCTTCCAACATTTTGTCGAGTCTAGGGCCAAAGAGCTTGCCTCCCACAAAAGGATCTAAGGTCAGCGTGGTCTTCGATGCCAGATCCGCTTTCCACGTATGTAGCCACAGTCTCCGCCTTGCTGCCACATTAGTCGCCACCACCAGTGAGCTGCCCCTCATCGAGTCTATGGCAGAATCCATGATGTAGGCTGCCATGGTGGCTGCCCTGTCCTGCCTGGATGCCCTATCCTGCTGCCATAGCTCAGGGTCCCACGCTTTCTCCAGCCGTCCCAGGATTGCTCTTGCGAAGAAGCTATTGGCCGTATTGGCCCAAAGAGCATTCAATGTGGACTTGAATAGTCTCCTCAGAGAGGCTTCCACCGCTTTATCCATCTGGTCCTTCAGTAGGGGATTCCCCTCTTGGAGGCGCTGCTGAATTCAAAGCGAGGGCGGCGGCCACCAGGTCGACCCAGGGCAGGGCGAACAGGGAGGCCTTCTCCTCCTGGAAGGGGTAAAGGTTGGTTGGCCACTTCCAGGAGCCTCCTCTCCTTAGCGGCTGTTCCCAGGCCAACCTGATGACAGCCTCAAACGTGGGGATTAACGGCAGGCAGGTGGGTGGCCTCTTGGGTTTGAGGAGTAAGTTTTCCTCCCCGGGCCTTAATCCTCTGCTGCGGGGGCTTCCACTGTTGGAGACAGGCCGAGGACATCTGCAATTCTGGCTATAGTCTTATTGAGCAGAGTCAGATTGAACAGCCTTTGTTCCTCCTCCTCTGAGAACTCTCCATCCTCTTACCATTTGCTGTGCTCCATGGAAGAATTTGAGGTGTCAGGTGCGCACTCGAGCGGTATTTGGGTCTCTTGGACTTGTTAGCGCCCGCTCTCAGTCACTCTACCTTAAATTCCTTGCACTCCAGCAACCTGACGAGCTCCATATCTGAGGCTTCTCCATTGTCTGAATGCAATTCTGATCCCCCTGGGGAAGATATTGACTGGTCCTCTTGCAGGTGTTGCCCTCTAGTCATTGGGTGCTTGCCTTTATTTGCACTCCTGGAGTTTCCCTTGACCACCCCCCCCAGGCGGTATGGTTTGCACAATGTTAGTAATCAGGACACTTAGTGTGTTGATTGCCACTGCAAGAGAGCTGAAGATGTCCCCTTGATCTCCGTGGCCCTGCGTTGTACTCATGGCCTGTATGCACTGGGTCAGGTGCTCTGGTGACAGGTGCGGAGAGCTCCATTCTGGGATGGAGCACTCCTCCTACACCACAGGGCCCTGCGGCTGGTCCTGGTCCAGCTCTCTCGCATGCTGCATCATGGTTGCCATCTTAGACCTAGGATGGGGGACCATTGGATCACGGAACAGGTTAAATTCCTTTTATCATTTTTTTTTTTTTTTACAAAACAAGGTGGTGGCATCTGTGTGACAAACAAGATGGTGGCGCCCATGTGCCAAAGCAAGATGGCGGCACCCATGCGGCACTTATGGCCAGCCCAAAATGGCTGAGCCCAGGTGGCCGATGTGTGCGCAGTAATAAGGCAGCTCTAACATGCTAGATCCCCGAGGTCCAGAAGAAACCCACAACGTCAGCCCCACTGCAGTACAGAAGTGGAAGAGGGACAGTCGTGGCATCCCCGGGAAACAGAAGAGCGCAGCAACCAGGAGGCAGAGGCACACACACACACCCCACACGGGGCCCATTAACATGCTTGGGGGGGGAGGAAAACGACAGCCTTGGAGGGTGGTGGGCAGAGTGCCTGCAACCAGGATGGCCCTGCGCCTGGACCGGCAAACACCCCACCCCCCAGAGCCCAGGCCTACGGGGAGGAAAGGTGGGGCACTGAGGCAGCCCAGGCCAGCGGCAAAGGGCCGCCCCTCACGGGAGTGGGGAGGAGGGCATGGATGGAAGCGGGGGATGGCTCAAAGATCTCTATCTCCACTGCAGCCACCCTGTCCCCGGTCAGGTGGTGCCAAAGCGTAAGGCAAAGGGCTAGCTGGATCCTCGCTAAGCCCACTCCAGTTGGCCCCAGGAACCACCACTTCTTGGCCCCCTGAGTGCCCATTAACTCTCTTGGGGGCCCCCCCATGCATTTACAGCACAAGCAGGCCTGCAGATTTAGATAAATATTAGTTATGCACAGGAATCAATAAGGATACTGATAAAATAAAATCCGAGAGAGCTCCCGATGGGATGCTGCCTCCCACAAACAATCAGGGGGACTCTGGGGGCAGGCAATGCAACCCTTCATAATGATAACAGTATCAAAAAAGTTATCAAAAAAGATACCAAAAAATGATAAGAAAAAACAAAAACAACAATGTCGTTATCATTGTCATTATTATTAGTGCTGTGGCAGTTGGGTTTTGTAGGGAAAATGTAGAGAGGGGAGAAGGGAGCAGACATCTCAGAGTCTTATTGCAATAACAAAAATGAAAATAATTTTCGTTATTGTTATTGTAATAACAAAAACAACATGCACACTCCTAATATTCAAGTAATAGACCACGTGATGGTCTCGATCACCTCTAGTATAAAAATCACTCTCCCCCCTCAGAATGACAGTTCCTTCCAACCCTTTCTAGGAATAAAAGAAAAAAATTCCATACAGGGCTGGAAGGGTGGGTGTTGCAAGAACGTTTAGATCCATCTTGAAGAACCTTGATTACAAGGCAGAAACCTTCCATTCTTCTTCGAGTGGGTCCTCACAGGCCATTTTTACACAGCTCCACCAGGTGGGGGGTCCATGGGCGTGCCAGTGCATGGGCAGGGCATGCACATGGTCACACATGCATCCCCACTCACCCCCACTCATCTGCACCCATGGGGCAACCACCGTTTTCCCTGGTTGCTCCATGCATGGGGACAAGTGGGGGGTGAGTGGGGATGCGTGTTAGGTGGGTTCATGCACCCTCACTCACTGTGGGTGCACATGCTGCATCGTTCACATGGAGCTCCCCCACCCATGAACACGCAGCATGGGGGCAGGGCTTGGCTTGGGGGCAGCAGCCTGAGACGGGCCATGGAGCACAACATTCCTAAGTCTGGCCCTGCACACAGCAGCATAGAAAAACTCACAGACAACCATCAAAATGAAATTAACCAGCATATAACTCAAAGCAACATAAAACAAACTCTCCAGAGCACTATGTTCATTAAATATTCTACTGTTAATTTGCATTACATTTCTTCTCACAATCACATTTCCTCCCCAATTATACTTCAGAACAGATATTTTGCTCAATGAGGCCCAGAAGCCTATCTCTACTGCATGCCCTCTTTTGGTGTATTAGCAGCACTCTCAGTGACTCAGCTTTGAATTGCCCTGAATGTAAACAGCTTGTCTATGCTTGTGCATGTTGATGAATTTCCCTGATACACTGATGATGCGTTATCTTCTTCGCCAGCATTGCAAGGCTTGTGATTGTGTATTCTCTAGCTATAATACCAGTCTGTTCCCACAGGAATCTGTGACAGCCAGGAATGGAGAACATGTTTGCATTAAATGGTGAAGGTGCTGAAGTTAAAGTCTGACACTTTTGAGCAGAACTGGCTCTCAGCACTCTTGGCTTCATTAAGTGCATTTTTAACAAGCTATTACTCTTGACACGTGGCGATGCTTGTGTACTGTATACGCTGAAATCAGGCCAGGAGTTTTTTGAGAATGGTCTCAAGCCTCCTGTTAACTAACCACCTCCTGTTTCCTCTTTCTCTTAGTGAGCTCCTCACTATCCCAAGCTGGAATCAATAGGGACTTATTTCCTGGAGTCTTGTTGGACATTTGCCATCTATGGCAATCATTTAAGCATCTTAGAGGGTTATTGTCTGAGCTGCTGACACAAAGCTACCAAAAGAAAGAAGAGACCAGGAGAGAGACAGAAAAGACAAAACCATAAACATTTCTAAATGTTGCCATTCTTCATTCATTTGATCAGCAAAAAGAAGTTTTATCACCTTCTCTAACCATCAAAAAATGTTGAAATCTAAAAAGCCTGTGGTTTCTTTCTCTCTTTCAAACATCAGCTATATCCACAACTAGAGGTGGGATTGGAAAGGTGTTCTTTTACCTGGGTATCATAATTATATCTCAGGTGTCTGACTGGTGGGTTCTAGACATGTGTTCAAGGTCTAACTGATCACCATATGTGAAATTTTACCGCAGATCAGGTAGGCTGGAAGTTGATTCTGCAAGGTTTTTCACCTTCCCCTGCAGCAATGGGCATGGCTTACTTATTTGTAGGGATGGGCGAACGCGGTTCAGCAGTTCGGAGTTCGGCCCGAACTCGGCCTGTTCGGACGACCGAACTCGAACCCGAACGCGAACATAACGAACAAATCGAACACTGAATGGCAAAATGGCCGAACAGTTCGGTCAGTTCGGGTTGCAAAAAAAGGTTCACTGGAAGGTCAAACATGACAGGGAGGTGTCAGTCACAGAGGAGCAGACTTCCAGGCACCAGGGGTGGAGAGGTTTGCAAGAAACGAAACTAATTATCTGCCTCCCCCCTTCCCAACACCTTCTGAGCTAGTCACGGTTCCTGAACAGCAGGCATTGAGTAGGATTTTTAGATTGCTTTAAGTTTCATTTCACTTTTGTAATGAAATGAAACTTAAACCATAAACTGAAACCTTGTGTTATGCACTGTACAGACTCANAATGATAAGAAAAAACAAAAACAACAATGTCGTTATCATTGTCATTATTATTAGTGCTGTGGCAGTTGGGTTTTGTAGGGAAAATGTAGAGAGGGGAGAAGGGAGCAGACATCTCAGAGTCTTATTGCAATAACAAAAATGAAAATAATTTTCGTTATTGTTATTGTAATAACAAAAACAACATGCACACTCCTAATATTCAAGTAATAGACCACGTGATGGTCTCGATCACCTCTAGTATAAAAATCACTCTCCCCCCTCAGAATGACAGTTCCTTCCAACCCTTTCTAGGAATAAAAGAAAAAAATTCCATACAGGGCTGGAAGGGTGGGTGTTGCAAGAACGTTTAGATCCATCTTGAAGAACCTTGATTACAAGGCAGAAACCTTCCATTCTTCTTCGAGTGGGTCCTCACAGGCCATTTTTACACAGCTCCACCAGGTGGGGGGTCCATGGGCGTGCCAGTGCATGGGCAGGGCATGCACATGGTCACACATGCATCCCCACTCACCCCCACTCATCTGCACCCATGGGGCAACCACCGTTTTCCCTGGTTGCTCCATGCATGGGGACAAGTGGGGGGTGAGTGGGGATGCGTGTTAGGTGGGTTCATGCACCCTCACTCACTGTGGGGGGTCCATGGGCGTGCCAGTGCATGGGCAGGGCATGCACATGGTCACCTACCTATCCCCACTCACCCCCACTCATCTGCACCCATGGGGCAACCACCGTTTTCCCTGGTTGCTCCATGCATGGGGACAAGTGGGGGGTGAGTGGGGATGCGTGTTAGGTGGGTTCATGCACCCTCACTCACTGTGGGTGCACATGCTGCATCGTTCACATGGAGCTCCCCCACCCATGAACACGCAGCATGGGGGCAGGGCTTGGCTTGGGGGCAGCAGCCTGAGACGGGCCATGGAGCACAACATTCCTAAGTCTGGCCCTGCACACAGCAGCATAGAAAAACTCACAGACAACCATCAAAATGAAATTAACCAGCATATAACTCAAAGCAACATAAAACAAACTCTCCAGAGCACTATGTTCATTAAATATTCTACTGTTAATTTGCATTACATTTCTTCTCACAATCACATTTCCTCCCCAATTATACTTCAGAACAGATATTTTGCTCAATGAGGCCCAGAAGCCTATCTCTACTGCATGCCCTCTTTTGGTGTATTAGCAGCACTCTCAGTGACTCAGCTTTGAATTGCCCTGAATGTAAACAGCTTGTCTATTCTTGTGCATGTTGATGAATTTCCCTGATACACTGATGATGCGTTATCTTCTTCGCCAGCATTGCAAGGCTTGTGATTGTGTATTCTCTAGCTATAATACCAGTCTGTTCCCACAGGAATCTGTGACAGCCAGGAATGGAGAACATGTTTGCATTAAATGGTGAAGGTGCTGAAGTTAAAGTCTGACACTTTTGAGCAGAACTGGCTCTCAGCACTCTTGGCTTCATTAAGTGCATTTTTAACAAGCTATTACTCTTGACACGTGGCGATGCTTGTGTACTGTATACGCTGAAATCAGGCCAGGAGTTTTTTGAGAATGGTCTCAAGCCTCCTGTTAACTAACCACCTCCTGTTTCCTCTTTCTCTTAGTGAGCTCCTCACTATCCCAAGCTGGAATCAATAGGGACTTATTTCCTGGAGTCTTGTTGTACATTTGCCATCTATGGCAATCATTTAAGCATCTTAGAGGGTTATTGTCTGAGCTGCTGACACAAAGCTACCAAAAGAAAGAAGAGACCAGGAGAGAGACAGAAAAGACAAAACCATAAACATTTCTAAATGTTGCCATTCTTCATTCATTTGATCAGCAAAAAGAAGTTTTATCACCTTCTCTAACCATCAAAAAATGTTGAAATCTAAAAAGCCTGTGGTTTCTTTCTCTCTTTCAAACATCAGCTATATCCACAACTAGAGGTGGGATTGGAAAGGTGTTCTTTTACCTGGGTATCATAATTATATCTCAGGTGTCTGACTGGTGGGTTCTAGACATGTGTTCAAGGTCTAACTGATCACCATATGTGAAATTTTACCGCAGATCAGGTAGGCTGGAAGTTGATTCTGCAAGGTTTTTCACCTTCCCCTGCAGCAATGGGCATGGCTTACTTATTTGTAGGGATGGGCGAACGCGGTTCAGCAGTTCGGAGTTCGGCCCGAACTCGGCCTGTTCGGACGACCGAACTCGAACCCGAACGCGAACATAACGAACAAATCGAACACTGAATGGCAAAATGGCCGAACAGTTCGGTCAGTTCGGGTTGCAAAAAAAGGTTCACTGGAAGGTCAAACATGACAGGGAGGTGTCAGTCACAGAGGAGCAGACTTCCAGGCACCAGGGGTGGAGAGGCTTGCAAGAAACGAAACTAATTATCTGCCTCCCCCCTTCCCAACACCT
>QEPC01007379.1:298872-318064 GCA_003113815.1 Sphenodon punctatus | reverse complement strand
AGATTGAATGGATGGCCACCCAGTCCACCCACTCGTGGAGACAGAATGCAGGCAGGGCTTGACAGACCATTGGTTTGACACAGTATGGCACTTCTAATGTTCCTTTCTTTTTCTGCTCTTTCTAGATCTGCAAAAAAATTTCCGCTGGCAGAGGGAGGGGACAACATCGGGGCTTTTTACCCACATAGAGCGGACCCACAAAATGCAGGTGAGGCGGGCGGGTGAGGAGGAGTCCTCTGCAGCTGCGCCCATGGAGCCGCAGTGCATGCAAAGGGGGCGGGAAGGCAACCAGGAAAAGGAGGCATATAAGCCCTTCCCCTCCCCCCGCCTCAAGCCTCACCATGGAGACCCCCAGGATCCTGGAGGACACCACGATCAAGGCCCTTCGGGCCAGGTTGCATCGCTGCACCCAGGACCACGTGGAGGGGAGGTTCAGCGCTCCTCTGCCGACCTGGAGAAATGCCTGGTGGTGGAGATGCAGGCGGAACGGCAGAGGGTGGTGGCATACGGACAGTATGTCACCGCCGAGCTGCACCGCATGCAGGTCTACCACCAGGCAGTCTCTAGGTGGCATAATGAGTTGGCAGAGGTTTTGGAGTACGCCATGGACAACAGAGTGGTGGACCCCTCCATGGTGGCTGCCGGCCCTCAGGACTGCGAGCCGCCCCAAGGCCTGTTGCCTTTCCCCCAAATACCGGGGGACAGGCCCAGTGGCACCGCATGCAGGTCTACCACCAGGCAGTCTCTAGGTGGCATAATGAGTTGGCAGAGGTTTTGGAGTACGCCATGGACAACAGAGTGTTGGACCCCTCCATGGTGGCTGCCGGCCCTCAGGACTGCGAGCCGCCCCAAGGCCTGTTGCCTTTCCCCCAAATACCAGGGGACAGGCCCAGTGGCAGAGACTGAGTCACTCTTAGCTTGTTTATAAGTTTCCTTTTCATGTTTGCTTTTCTTTTATTAAATGTTGTTGCTGTTGTTTTGTTTTTCTTGTTTTGTAAATAGTTTTAAGTAAAGTTTTCAAATTTATTGTTGCGAGCTTCATTTTACATGTCGTCTCTTTTATGCCTGTGTGCTGAAGTTCTGGCTGGCAGGTGGCAGAATCTCATACAGCTACTAGATCCCTTCCAACAGCACATGACACCTCAAGTAGCGTAGTAACCCAAAGATGTGCAGTGCCAGCAGCAGGGTCTCAACTAGCAGAAAGCCCCCAGGAAGTGCAGGGCTGGTGTTTGTGTGGGTAGATGTGACAGAGAGAAAGAGAGACAGGCTCCTCAGCAGCAGGCAGCCGGGCAGGAGGCAGCGGGAGCTGGTGGTCAGAGGGGCTTTTAGTTTCAACTGCCAGTTTCAGCGGGCATCCGCAGGTGGGTGCAGAGGAGTAGGCATTTGGGGAGGGGGCAGGCTGGCATGCGGGCACTGGGCTTCTGGATGCAATGGAATGGAATGCAGCCCCCAGTGACTGGAATGATGTTCCCATACTCTTGTTGATGGTCCCTGGGACGGGCGGGCATCAGGGATAGTGGAATTACAGCCTAAGACCTATGGGGCACACTTCATTTGATCAGGCGCGCCGCGCTAGGTGGTAGCAGGGCAGCAGGTATGTAGTGGTACAGGGACCCATGCACGCAGGCACTGGCAGGCAGGCAAGCACATATAATATGTTGTGGGTTTATTCCATCTCATTACAGTAGGTTTTCTGTGTGCTGGATGTGGGCGCTGGGTGATGGGTGTTAATGGGCGCAGCACAGATGGGAGTTCTTCCAGGTTCCAACTGGTGGCTGCTAGGATATACCTAGCTGAGCTGTCCCCCTCTAACTTCCATCTCCCTAGTTCTAGCTGGGAATGGGAATCTCTCTGTCACTCTCTCTCTCTCTCAGAGCTAGGTGGGCATTGTTGTTATTGTGAAGGGACCAACTGGCAGCTAGTGCTTTGGAGGGGGAGGACCAGGCAGAGCCCCTGGGGCTAGTACTGGGGCAGAAGTAGCTCCTTCTCGGAGCGGTGGAATGACATTGTAGTGTGAGATGAATGACGGCCCCAGACCCATCACGGTGGATCCCAGGGCTAGGGTGGCAGCTTCCAGGTATTGGCCACAGCCCTCCCTGCCAGTAACTTGGCCCCGGCACCCAGGCAGTGGGTGCCGGGATTGGAGTGGCTGCTTCTGAATGAGGTGGAATGACATTGCAGTGTCATTCCTTGTCTACTTTACTGCATACACCATTTATCAAAGCCACAGATACAAACCATTTTTTGAGATGATCCTGTGGGTGAGGGGTACATTCTTTCCAAATTTAATCTACATTGGATGGAAAACAAAGACGTTACACCAGGAAATGTGTGCACAAGCCACAGGAATTACATTGCTTATAAAATAGGAACTCGTTATCCAATTTTTATGATATTTGGCAGGAATGATGCCTTTAGGGAGGAGTACAATCTATGAAAAATTAATCTAAATCGGATGGAAGCAAATATGTTACAGCTGGATATGCATCAC
Source organism: Sphenodon punctatus (assembly GCA_003113815.1). NCBI lineage: Eukaryota > Metazoa > Chordata > Lepidosauria > Sphenodontia > Sphenodontidae > Sphenodon > Sphenodon punctatus. The sequence goes on along the minus strand of QEPC01007379.1, from coordinate 315,573 downwards.
AAACCATGATGCTTATAAAATCTCTTGGATGAAGGGTACAATCTGTCCAAATACATGCAAATCAAATGGAAAACAAAAACGTTACAGTCTAAAATGTATGTTCCAAAATTTTCAAATTTTTATTCAGAACTTTTTCTTGTTATTCTGAAATTTCTGAACTATTACTCATTTTTGTTATTGCAACAAGAACAAAAAGAGAAAGTTTGTTTTTATAGAAATGAAAATGAATTCAAACACCTAGTTTGTTGTTGTTTTGGATTTTTATACGAGTGGAATTCTGACTTCACTAAAGATGATAACTCCTTTCTTTCCCTTTTACCTCTCTGCCCCCACACAAGATGATTCCAATGCAGCCAGCATGATGGCCTACATTTCTAATAATTCCTGGTACCTTCTGTTTCATTTTCTCAAATATTGACTTAGGACATAGGGATGGGTGAACGCGGTTCCAATGTTCGGAGTTAGGACAGAACTCGGTCTGTTCAGACGTCCGAACCAAATGTCTGAACTGAACTCTCGAATGACCGAACAGTTCGGTCGTATTTGGATGAGTTCAGAGGCAGGTAAAACGTCTTTCCAGGGCTGAAAAGCAGGTTTTGGTTTCAAATTCGATTTTGCTATTTTTGAATGTGCGGCCAAGTTCGGCCAAACCAAATTCGGCTGAACCGAACTATCGAACCCGAACTCGAGTTTCAAATCGAACAACCAAACATCCAAACTGCATTTTGTTCGCCCATCCCTATTAGGACATTTTAAAAAACCTGAAATGAGATTCCACAAAAATGGGAATTCCTGTCAAAATCCAGGTTCATGATATCATCTTGTTCAAAACAAGAAGCTCTCAGTACTTGGGAATTTCTCGGCATTTCATTTCCCGATTTACCAATAATTTGCTTACCAAAATCCTGTTTACTACTTTGCCATTTACCGCTTTGCCATCAATTTCAAATCCCAAGAGGTAATATCAATGGACTACCGCATTTCTTCTATCTTTTCTGAATTCCATTTCCCTTTTTACTTCCTTGTCACTCTTGCGTTTTTATGCAGTAGGGGTGGGAAATTCGGCTCTCCCGGTATCCGATACTTCGGGGTTTTGGCAGTATCGGGAATACCAGATAGATCCAATAATTCCCCGTACTGGTGCTGGTTCCTGTACTGGATTTTTTTTACATTGCAGCCATTGAAATCAATGGCTGCAATGTAAAAAAAAAAAAAACCAAAAAATTAAAACCACTTTCCCTCCCCCTCCCAGGCTGCGTGGGTGGAAGTGGGGACACCCCCCGCTCACTGTGCCCAGCCTGGATTTTTTTTAAAAAAAACACAGGACCCGGGCTCAGGGCCGCCACTGGCAGCCAGGCGGCAGTCAGGACTATGGAGGCAGCTGAGCTCTCCTCCGGGAGCCCACACGTGGCTGGATGGCACTTTCTGGCAGCCGGAAGGCAAGACAAGTGTAACCTTAACCCCCCCCGATCACCTTTTACCTGTGCTCCCTCTGCGTGGTGGCGGTGACATCAGCGTGGCACAGGTCTGGCTGCAGCACTGGCTTCAGCGCTTCACCAGGCCTTCCGGGGAACCCGTAAGTTCCCCAGAAGGCCTAGTGAAGCATTGAAGCCAGCGCTGCAGCCGAGCCTGCTCCGCACTGCTGTCACCGCCGCCGCTGCCACCCGGAGGGAGCACAGGTAAAAGGTGATCCAGGGGGGGTGTTAGGTTACCGGTCTTGCCTTCCAGCTGCCAGAAAGTGCCAGCCAGTCATGTGTGGGCTCCCGGAGGAGAGTTCAGCTGCCTCCATAGCCCTGGCTGCCGCCCGACAGCCAGCGATGGCCCGGAGTCTGGGTCCAGTCCAGTTTTAAAAAAAAAATCCAGGCTGGGCAGGGTGGGTGGGGAGTGTCCCCCCTTCCACCCACGCAGCCTGGGAGGGGGGTGGTTTTGGGGTGGTTCATTGATTTTGATGGGGACACTTCCCCATTGAAATCAATGAATCATCAATGAAAAAAAACGGTACCGGTAAACCACTTTTACCGATAAAACTGATTTTTTTGAAACTGGTAACCGGTAAAACCGATACCCGGGTTTTTTCACTTTGGTCCCACCCCGTGTATGCAGATTCCTTTACAAATCTGCAATCCAGTTGCAGTTTGGTCAAAGCAAAGGGAACAACATACTACTAGAACTCTGATTGGAGGTACTGGATTGGAGGTTAAGGGGCACTGGGGGGGGGGAGGTTTAGAGGTGGGGTATCTGCACAGTGATTGGCTAAGAAATACAGAAACAATTAACCTGGCAGTATAATGATATCCTCAGCAATGAGACAAGCACTCCTCCGGTGCCCCCTCCCCTTATCAGCTGTTGGGCAGGTGGGAGGAGTACATGCACTCCTCCAGGGCCCCCCTCGCCCTAATCATCTTTTGGGTAGTTAGGAGAAGTGTGCATGCTTCTCCAGGGTCCTCCTTCTCCTGATCCGCTATTGGGTGGATGGGGAGAGCATATACACTCCTCTGTCCCATCGGCTGTTTAGCGGCACCAGGCCTGATTCTGCAGTGCAGCAGGAGTCTCGATATCCAGCCCCATGTGGCCAGCTCCTCAGCCAGTCCCGAGGCACAGCAGGACCTGTGAAAACGGTCAGCCCGCCCACCTGGTTTTCCCGTGGCAGGGCACATCATGTGGCTTGCCCTACCCGCTGGCCCAAAGTGTGGCACCTGTAGTTGCCTGCTCCAGGTAAGGCAGGGGATCGAGCCCCACACCCCATCTCATGTGGCTTTACCCCTTGATACAATTGCTCTAATATAACTTCCAGAAGCCTCAATGTTCCTGTCTGTAGAGAAGTTATCTTGTACCAGTGATACACCTATAGGGTTTTTTGCATTGATTTTCTCTGTGAAATTCCAAAGGTGCTTCTGTTTTTCTGCCTGTAAATTTGTATGAGGAAGCGAGTCCAATTTAAAGACCAACATGCTGTAACAGGTGCAATGGCAAGAAAGCTTTTTTCTCTGCCTCCAGAAGGTACGGAAAGCACTGTCGGTTGGAACTGTTCAGGGTGGCAAACTGCCTGATAAATCTAGCCTGTCTCCTTCTTGAGAAAAAATCATGTATTGTATTCTGTGATAATCTTCCCCCCTGATTTGCACACAAAATAACTTGTATTTGGCACAATTTGGGGACCACTAGTTTGGTTACATAGTCAGATGTCAGGGCTTGGGGAGCATGTTTCTGTGCTGTTTGTTTGGATCAGTTTCAACAGATGTCTCCCACCAATGTAGAGGGTATACTTGAGGGATGTGAGCAACCCATTATGAATGAGACCCCTGCCTGTCCTAGCTGGTAAAAGCCAGCCAGGGAAAACAGGCCACTGCTGGCTTGAGTTGTCAAAGCCTCTGTTCGTGAGGGTAAATTGTCGGATGCCTTCAAATCTGAAGCTGTCTTTACCCCTGGTAAAGAAACTATCACTTGACTTTGATTTCCTGGCCATTTATTACCTCATTTCTAACCTTCTCCTTTGGGGAAAGGTTGTTGAATGGGTTGTCACCTTGCAGCTTCAGGCATAGATGGATGATATTGGTTTTGTGGAAACCTCTCAGTCCAGCTTTTGCTAGTCTGGGTATGGTAGTGAGACTGCTCTTGTAGCCCTCTTGGACAATCTAGATTGGCAGGGGAAATTGTACTCTGTTGAACATATCAGGCATCTGGGGAGTCTTTGATACAGTTGACCATGAGGTGTTGACATTACTGTGGGACCTGGCAGGTATTTTATTTTTTGGGCATCTTGATTGGTTCTGCTCATTCCTGTCGTGGAGGCCCCAGAGGTTGGCAATGAACAATTGTTTGCTTTCACCTCTGGACTAGACCTGAAATGAGTATCTGCTAATGTCCAATATATATTGAATTTATTTTACATTTATTTTCTGAATTTTTATTTTGCATCTAAGGGTGATTTCAGACGTGACGAGATCACGCTGAACCACACTGAACCACGGTGAACCCCGCGGCAGGGCGAAAGGCCCCTGAACGTCTGCACAGCGTGCGCCAGATGTTGGCCACGCTGAATCTGCAGATGGGGTCAATTTGAACCACGCTTCCCGGGCTAGCCGGGGGAAGGTCCCGGGAAGCGTGGTCAAATGGACCGCGGGCCGTGGCGAACAAAAAGTAACGTCTGGCCGCGTGCCACAGCCCGGGATCCCCGGCGGGATCCCGGGCCGTGGCACGATCGGCCAGACGCGGCGGCCGCATTGGCCCCGCCGCCCGCCCGTCTCCTCGGAGGGCGGGCGGCGGGGTGCGTGGAGGGGGCGGGGCCGTGCGGCCGCACGTTGCGCCGCGCGGTCCCGGCCCCTCCCACTTTCCCCGCCGGGATCCCCCCGGCACGTCTGTTGGGCCGTGCAGGGGTGACCCCGGCGGGGAACGAAGAAGTTGGTTACGGTACGGGGCCAAAGGGCCCCGTAACGTCTGAAAATACCCTATTTTACACATTATTTTGTGTGTGTTGTAACCTGCCCTGAGACTTTAGGAAGTTGGGATATAGATTCATACAAATAAATATTAAACCTTGTTTCCTAGACCTGAATTGTAAACCACTGCTATGAACCAAATCAACCACCACAAGCCCTCGAGATCCTGCTTCCCTTCTTCATGTTGAGTAGTAACTCACTGCATGAAAAGGGGCCACTTACTAAGTGAGCAAAATATGATGCGAGAAAAACCCATGATCAGCTGTGCTAGGAGCGCTGATGGTTTTGGGTGCGATCCCGACAGCATTGAAGTCCATGATTCAACTCCCATTGCTTTCAATGGAGTCAGGATTGTGCCCTGAGACAATAATTCACGTTCTTATTTGTCATAGGGCTTCAAAATCCTTTCCTAAAATGATGTTTTGATGATAAACATGAAGCAATCAAGGGAAAGGACAGTAGAGAAGGTATGGGTCCCTGAAAGCTACAGCTGCAAGAAGCAGTGTTGTAAGCTGGAATGTTTCCACCTGGGGCAAGAAGTCACTGTACCTTGATCGTGGAAGTCTCCATTCACAGACTGCAGAACTTCCTCTCCCCGCCCCCCACCACATCTTTGCAAGGGAAGATAGCAATACAGAGACCTCTGTGTTGTGGCTGGTCAGTGGGATATTGAAACCAGCTTTAGGAAAATAGATGGTGGAGCTATTGCAGTCTACCCTCTCACCCAGCAGTTTGAAAGTCATGGAGGTACTCGGAGGCTGGGCCAGGTCACTGCAGTCCCAGATCCACTGCCCAACACCCTATTGTCTCATCCTCTGATGCTCCCTTAGGGAATAACTTGCTCCTTCTTTGAGATTCCAGCAGGGGTAAGGTTTGGAGGCAGGATTTCTCAGCAGCAGCCCTATCTTGGCTCTAATAATGCTACATATTCATGAAAGCCCAGCTACTCCTGGACAGAGCAGCAGCTTCTGATGAAGCAATGGGTCAATCCTGCCCTTTTCTGCTCTTTCACTTCCTGTGGAGGAAGAAAGCTGAAAAGGCAGGCAGAGAAAAAATAGACAGCCCGATGGACAGAGTGTGGGGTAAGGCTGGGTTGAAAAAGCCACGTGGATTTTGCTGAGAAGTTCTGAGAGATCAGAACGGCTTATGGGAATACTGACCATACCCTTTTACACATACAAAATGTGCATTGTGCAAAATGGCAGCTACCATTCTGGGAATGCACAAAATGGCCACCATGCCAGAGCCATACAACAAGATGGTGTCTGACATGCTTCAGCCATGTCATTCAGTCCAAGTTCTAATAGGACCTAATGAAAAAAATGGCAGCAGCTGTTCTACGCATGGGCAATGGCCGCTGCCATACAGCATATGTCTGAAGAGGCTGATATTTACATTTTGGGATACAGGCCTCCGAATAGACCGAGAGTAAATTAGATTTCTGTGACTGTGCAGTCCCTTTACTGTCAGGCACAGAAAAATGAAAGCACTCAAGAATCCATAAAATCCTTGTCTACTTTACTGCATACACCATTTATCAAAGCCACAGATACAAACCATGTTTTTACACATGACATTGCTACTGTGTTTGCAAGAAGCTTAAAGCTAAGCCTGTGCAGCAAGGAGAGCTAAGAATCACTTCTAGTTGCAAAAATCAGTTGTGCATGAAAGCTTAAAGGGAACTTAAAAGATGCAGTACAATACACAGAGTCTAATGCAAAGTGTAGTTGGGGAACTTCTTCCAAGCACTGAAACTCCCAGTAGACACAGATGTGCTATCCCTATTTGACCCCTTCCTGGAGACCTATCCAAACATAGCTAACCTGTGAGATTACACTGAGAAGAGATCTTCAACACAGCTCTCCTGCTGAGTACTGCTGATGACTCAGAAAGAGAAAATAGAAAAAAGCAGACCACAAACCTTCTTTTACAATGCCAGTCCTCAAAGTACTGTGCTGACACAAAACACAACTAAAGAGAACATAGCTTGTGTGAGCACAGCACTCTAAGGGTCAGAGACCCTTTTTACACTAACTCCCCCCACCCCCCATGTGTGCGGGTCAGTGAGGGTGCGTGCATGCTCCCACACTCCACTCACCTACACGCATCTCCACCCCACTGTCCATGCAAAGAAGCATTGGGGACAATGAAGGTGGCTCCATGTATGGAAATGGGTGGAGGTGGGTGGGCATCCATGTAATAGGCCACCCACCCACACACTTCCCACCCACCGTGACACCCACTCATCTCCCCACACACTTTCACTAGGGATGGGTGAACGCGGTTCGAAAGTTTGGAGTTCGGCCCAAGCTCAGCCTGTTCGGATGACCGAACCTGAACCTACAGAACCAAACCTGATTCCAAACTCTGAAACAACCGAACAGTTCGGTCATTTCGGATCGCGTTTGAGTGGTTCGGGAGGGAGACACGTAACCACAGTCAGTTGCTGACCCACTGCCTGCCATAGGCAGGCACAGGGAGGCAGGAGGTCAGCTGAGGAGCAGACTTCCAGGAACCAGGGGTGGAGAGGATTGGAGTAGCAGCCAGCCTGCCCAATCACCATCCCTTTTCCCCTCAGACCACTGGCTTCACAGTCTGCGATTGGTCACGGACTAGGCTGCATGGAGCTAATGGGGCTTGCGGTGAGGCGGGTGCAGCAAGTAACAAAACTCATTGCCCTCCCCCCTGCCAACACTTTCTGAGTTAGTCACTGTTCCTGAACAGCAGGCATTTCAGAAGGCTCCCTCTCCCAGCAGTTTTGTTCTCCTCAATCCAGAAGACAAACGATAAGAGGTAAATGGCCGAAATTTGAGTATGTTGTGCACAGAAGTGCCACTGACAACGTCCTAAATATTAAAAGTTGTAGGTATACTAATTATAATATTTTTACATGCTTTTTTCACTCTGGGGTAGCTAACTACCCCATGAGAGTCCATAAGGGATATACAAGCTTTGGGGGCTACACAGAACCTACCTCAGGCATAAAAAATGGCGGGAACTTCAACATTTAGTGAGAAAAAACTCATTGGCATTTCAGTCAATTAAGTACAAAGAAAGACATTTTTAGTGTGATGAGAAATACAACATTATATGTGTTTATTGTTTGATTATTGGTTTTTTGTCATTGTATTTAAGTGTTTGAAATGCTAATGACTTTTTTCCCTAACTGTCTCCTCCCAAAAGATTTCTTTGGTTTTATTTCCTTCCTTCCTTCCATCGTGAACTTGCGAACTTTTTACAGGCCTCAGGAAGAACCTTGTGTAGCTTGAAAGGTTGCATACTTTCACTTAAAGAAATTGGTCCAATCAAAGATATCATCTAAACTATTCTGTCTCCATCTTTTACATATTGCAACCACACTCTGGGTGTAAACAAGATGCTCCCATGCATGACCACCCATCAATCACTCATCCAAATACCATGTGAAGGTGATGCGGGTGTGTGTGTGCACTGCTGTGATCCACAGAGCACCCACTCATGCATGAAACACTGCCAGAAAATCTGGAGTGCCACAGAGAAAGCCAACAAAAGTGTGTGGGGACAGGTACCCATGCATTCTCTGCCTATATGAACTGGGGCACCCACCCACACCAGCAGACAGGTCTGAGGCCCAGCCGCCTCCCCAGTACCACCCACTGTCCTGCTGGGAGCTCTTAAAAGACACGCACATGAAATACATCATCATGTTGGCTCAAAGCACAACAACGCCCCCCTCACCATGCATGAGAGGAGCCAACACCATGAAGGGCAGCAGCTTCCTACATATCCTGTCCAGTATGCAGCTTCATTGTTGCCTGGGACAGCCAGCAGCTTCAGTGGCTCCCCAGGTCATGGGCAGGAAGGGGTTACTGGCTTCTGTGGCTTTATGTTTCCATGGTGTCTATGGTTGTGTGTCATGACTGAGGATGAGCAGTTGGGCAGGGCTTTGTGTTTGCTAAGCGGGAGTAAGGAGGATTGGCTGCCTGTGTGAGTTGTTTGCAGGGCAGTGGGAGTGTGTGGTCCTTGGTGACAAGAGCGTGTGGAGGCTGTCTGCATGTTTGCGGGGACCACCCTGGCATCCATCCATTAGAATCCCTCCTCACTCATTCCACATGCATGGCTGATCCACAGGTGTGATACTCAGCAGCCAGACCTCACATACCCCTTCCTCCCACCCCCATGTCAAGCCTTGCTAGTTTAAAAACACTCTCTCTATATAATTCCCCAAAAAGGGAGAGGAGAGGTGGAACAACATTGAAAGAGAGATTCAGCATACCTTCATTGTTGGTGGTCATGCAGCAAGTTACAGCTTTTCTGGAGGGAAATCTGGAAACAGATGAGGGAAACAACTGATTTAGTGACCCCTTTCAAGCCAGAAACTGCATTTCTTGGTCTCTTTCCTGACATTCCCCTCATGAACTGCTACAAGGATGCATGCAATACAATTCTTCTGGTGGCCCTGCACACAATTGCCACATGCTGGAAAACAGCAGAGGGTGCACTTGAACAAATCTGTCTTAATTGTAGGTGGTATACCTTTACAATGGAAAAGCTATTAGCAAAATTAAAAGGTGATGAAGAAAACTGGACAATAAAATGGACTACAATTTAGAAGATTATGAAGGACAAGAGTGGAGTAGTACAATCTGCTCCAACGAGAAGAAAACCCGCAATACTCACCTTGCCACACTAAGAATTGTGTCCACCTAACAAGGACTCTCCATCAGGGAAGTGGACTGTATAGAGTGGAGTGCCCAACAAATACCCTGTGAGAACCTGCTAAAATACAAAAAGGAACCATCCAACCATACACCTTTAGTTGTCACTTACTATTCCAAATTGGAAACCATATGCAAAATCATCAAAGATCTCCAGTCCATACTGCATGAGGATGAAACCCTGGAAGAGATGAGCTGTTTGAGATTGGGAGATTGTTTGAAAGCCAGAAGGGGTGGTTCAGGAAAGAACCACCCCTTCTGGCTTTCAAACAACCTCCCAATCTCAAACAGCTCATTATCCAGAGCAAGCCCCCCCACTACCAAGGACACCTCCACACGAACAAGGCCCTGTGAGAACAAAAGATGTAAAACAAACATGTCTTCAAATCTGAACTGTGAATAACATCCAGACATCTCATGGAAATCTATTCAGAGTAGAAGGAACCTACAACTGCAAATCTAGAAATCTGGTATACCTCAGTCAGTGCACCAAATGTGCCCATAGGAACTATGTTGGTAAAACCCATCAACCTTTGCACAAATGCATGAACTCACACAGAAAAAAAGATCATGGACAAGAGCACAGATTCTACTGTTGACATTCATTTCTCAGAAAGTGACCACTCTATTGAAGACCTCACTGCTCTGGTTTTAAAAGGTAACCTATGCAATACCTTTAAAAGGCAAGCTTGGGAACAAAAATTCATACCTCTACTAGATACTAAAAATAATGGCCTAAATTTGGACATAGGCTTCACAAGTTAAGTCACTACAAAAATGTGTAAATCATGTCATTGTCTGAACTTACAGTAATTTAATTTTTACTTTCCCCCTTTTTGAATTGCTATGCCCCCCAAGTGCTCTTCACTCTATTTTATACATAGGTTTCTCTGCTATTCAGTAATTTATTCATCCTATTTCTATCTTAGTTACAGAACTTTACGTCTTTTACTATTAATAGATACCTTTTGTTGTATTTCTCCTTTTCCTCTGCGTTCCCCTCCCTATCTCGTTCTCTCCTCTCTCTGCCCTCCATCTAATAACAATGGACACCTACCCTATATCCCACCGCACCCTTTATTCCTCTGTATTGCTCTGTTTCTTCAGATATTACAGCAATTTGTTTTCCTGTCACTGTCTCCAGCTACAGTTACTTTTAGTTATTTATTATCAATAGCTGCTACATTGTTGTATTTCCCCTTTTGTATTGCCATCTCAGCCTCCTCTCTCTCTCTCTCTCCCCTCCCTCTGAGTTCAATGGGCACATCCTCCAACACTGTATATAACTTTGTTTTGGCATTGATTCTTCATTTTGTAATCCCAGCCCTGTCTGATGAAGGATCCTGTGAGGTCTGAAACCTTGCATACCTCCACCAACTGGATTTGGTCCAATAAAATGATATAGGAATGGCAACCATGACCACTCTCTTCTGAGGTGACAGTAGGGATGGGCGAATGCGGTTCGGAAGTTCGGAGTTTGGCCCAAACTCGGCTTGTTCGGATGACCGAACACGAACCCAAACACGAACATACCGAACAGAACCAAACACTGAACGGTGAAACGGCCGAACAATTCGGTCAGTTCGGATCGCGTTCTGGTGGCAAAAAAAGGTTCACTGGAAGGTGACAGGGAAGGGTAGTACTAGTCACTGAGGAGCAGACTTCCAGGAACCAGGGGTGGAGAGGCTTGCAAGAAATGAAACTATCTGCCTCCCCCCTTCCCAACACCTTCTGAGCTAGTCACTGTTCCTGAACAGCAGGCGTTGAGTAGGATTATTAGATTGCTTTAAGTTTCATTTCAGTTTTGTACTGAAATGAAACTTAAACCTTAAACTGAAACCTTGTGTTTGTGATTCCCCCCCCCATCCCATAGAGAGAGATATAGAGAGATATAGATATAGAGAGATAGATAGATAGATAGGTTAGGGATAGTAGTTGTAGGAGTTAGCTTAGTGATAGAGATAGCGTTAGTGATTTAGTTTTAGTGTTTGTAGGAGTAGGCCTGTGTACTTATTACATAATCCATTTAGTTCATAGCATTTAGAATAGTTAATAGCAGTTAGATTTAGTGTAGATAGATATATATAATATTAGATAAAAATAAATAAATTTTAAAACCCCATATAAAAACAAAAAAAACAAATAAAAAACAAAAGAAAACCATATAAAACCCAATAAAAAACCAAAAAAACATATAAAAAACAAACAAAAAACATAACATTTCCCGAACGGCAGAACCCGGCGAACTAACCGAACTGAACGGATGAACCGAACGGACGAACCGAATGCAGTTGAACCAAACGGGTGAACCCGAACCGTGATCTGTTCGCCCATCCCTAGGTGACAGCAGGAGTTGGGGTGATCATTGTTAGCCAGAAAAAGAGATGCTAAAAGCAGGCCATGAAAAATATTGCAAAAGGGTTAAAACTTTCAGTTGAAGACAAAGTTTAGCAATGCAAACAGGGTGGTTCTCAGTTGGTACCGAATAACAAGATACCAAGGTAACAAGCTATCAAAACTTGACAGGCTTGCTCTGAAATAAACACAGAGACAAAATAGGTATATCTCCCCAACCAGTGCCAGAACAGAAAATGGAAATATTTTTGGGCGTCTCACCCAACGACATTGCTAATTCATAAGTGCCTCCTAAAGGTTTCTGGCAACAGTACAGCTGTGTTCTAGACACACCTTTAGATTAAACTCATTCACCTTCAAATATTGGGGTGCTCAAACAAGTGAGGTCAGATTACCATGAACCATGCTCCAGAATCCTTTACTAGAACACCCAGCTAGGAAAAAGACAGAAAGGGGAGCACACACACACACACACACACACACACACCTGTAGTATTTTACTTAGTAGAAGACCAGATCAAAAAACATATATCATTTGATTTTAGTTGATCCATAACACTTGTATATGAGCACACATAGAAACAGCAATGAACACATTCACACAGTAAACAGACACATTCATAAAGATATTTTGCTTTTAAGCAGTTTATAAGAAACTTTGGTCAGGCAAAGTAAAGAAGCTAGCAGGCATTCATACTGACTTGGCAACCAAAGTGAGAATGCATTGGGTACCAGGTAGTAACTATGGATTCAGGCCAGGGACTTTACCCTGTCAAAGACAAGAAGGGCGAAGAAGATTAAGGAGGTGTCATAGGTGGGCTGGCTTTAGAATTCCACCTCGAGTTGCCAAGAAGGATGGCCCAAGCCTGGATTGGTCAAGTCTAGCCAGGTGATCCGGCCCCAAAATCATGCTTTGGGATGCCAAAAAGGGAGGACCTGGACTAGATTGTTCAGTAATTGTCAGGTGGTGAAGTAGGCTGAAACAACTAAGTCTTATAAAAAGCATGACAGAGAAGGTGCGACAGCTGACTACCCTCAGCTCCACCACCTGCTAGCCACATGCACCAGCATCAAGCGACTCTGACAGTGAACCAGATTGGTGAGACACCCATGGGGTAATTTCAGACGTTATGGGCCTCCCTTTTTCCAGTGAACCACCTGTGGTGGAGGAGATCCCATAACATCTGAAGGGGTTCCCGCCAGATTTTCACCAGAGTGAACACCCAGCGGGAATCCAATTAACCACCATTCTGGAGGGAAGGCTAGCCTCACCTATGGAACTGTGGTTACCTGGACCACGGTCCGGAATTGGCAGACGGTAACATCTGTTACCGCCGCCGAGGTCGGAGTGTGGTCCTGGCCATGAGCCAGGATCTGGCACAGTGCCAGATTGGCCACTACGCCCACCTGTCTCCAGGAGGGTGGGCAGCTGGGGGAGGGTGGGCAGCCAGGCTGTGAGGCCACACGTTACGCCACACAGCCCCGCCCCCTCCCTGATCCCTGAGCAGAATCAGGCCAGCACGTCTGTTGACCAGCCGGCCTGATTCCGCTTGGGGATGAAGAATTGACCATGTGCCGTGTCAAGAAGGGAGGCCAGCACATCTAAAATCACCCATGGTTAGGACGTTTTGCTTACCTATTGTACCATCAATACTGCTTGCTATCCTATCAATAAATGTTGCAAACATATTAAACACAGGTGTGGTCCTTGTTGGGTGCTATGTAGTTGAAAGATCCTGCGCAGCACTGAAGCCACTGAAAGCCGGTTGTGCAAAGGGAGTTTGCCTCTAGGTGGCGCTGCAACAAAAAGATATCACTTTAGTATTTTGGCTCTATTGTAGATATATAGTAACTTAGGCCACGTTCTGCATGCTGCAAGCTCACTCTTTATAAGGAATACAATAGAAAGGCTTCTGGAAGAATTAAAAATAGTCCATTGCATGCCCAAAATAGCAGCTAACAGGCCACTTGTCACACTCCCTTCAAAGGAAGGAGCAAGGGCCATGGGTTTTTTGCTGGTAGTACAGCTGCGGGCTAATTGCAGCTGACTGCTACAGGCAACAGCCACTGGGTGGAAAGAAAGGGAGTTCCCAACCTAGGTTGTTGGGGCAACCAGGCTTAAGGGCATGAATGAGGTCTCACAAGGCTAAACTAACAGAGTTGGCTATAAAGGGCCAGCATGAGCTCCCAGTCTGTCACAGGGTGGTAACCATTGCAAGCAGCACCCAACCCATCAACCTATTCTTTCAAACACTGTGGGTGTCAGCTGACCACCTGTTTGGGGCCAGGAAGGAATTTTTCTGGGAACCCAACTTTGGCATAGGGATTCCAGGTTTTTACCTTCCCAAAGTGCTATAGTGGACTTAATCCACTGTTCGCCATGGGTAATTATTATGCTGTATAAGAAAACATCATTGAATTCTTTGCAGGGGTCCAGTACTGTTATATAGTTATTTGGTACAGAGTACATAGTAAACCTGGAGTCATCTCCTTAAGGCATGGGGGAACGATACCTGGCGCACATGCAAAGACGGTCACGTGCCTGGGATGGGTGAAGATTGAGGCAGCAAGGGGGTCAAAGGAACCCCCTTGTGGGCCTTTCAGGCACCCAACTTCTTACTCCAGTTCTTAACAAACCGGCACATATACCTCCCTTGCCCATGTCGTATGGCGTGGGCTGGAAAGGGAGGTTCGGTTTACTGAGAAATTGGGGTCTGGTACTTGAGAACTTGAAAACATATCAAGATAAGTTCCCCTGACAGTTAGGGATGGGCAAACGCGGTTCGAAAATTCAGAGTTCAGCCCGAACTCGGCCTGTTCGGATGACCGAACCAGACTTCCGAACCGAACATTCGAACTTCTGAACAGTTCGGAAAAGTTTGGGTGAGTTTGGGGGTGGGAAAAACGTGACTGGAAGGGGGAGGCAGCTGAGGAGCAGACTTCCTGGCACCAGGGGTGGTTTCAGGGCGAACAGCCAGGTTTTACAAGCCTGCCAACATGTTAGGAGGCTTGGGGCCAGGCGAGCTTCCTCTGGGAGAGAATTCCAAAGATGCAACCAGGCCACCAAGAATGCCTTCTCCATCGTGGCCCCCCGCTTGACACAGGGGACCTCCAGGAAGGCACCCCCAGCAGACAAAAGGAGCTGCTCTGGGGTGTGGAAGGTGAGGCGGTCCCTGAGATATGAGGGGCCAAGACCGTGAAGGGCCTTATAGATAATTACAAAAACCTTTAACCTGGCTCAGCATGCTATTGGCAACCAGTGCAGAGTCCGGAGCACAGGGGTTATATGCTCCCGACGACCCATCCCAATCAGGAGACAGGCCGCCGCATTCTGCACTAGCTGCAGCCTCTGAACCAGGAACAAGGGCAGCCCCACATAGAGTGCGTTGCAGTACTCCAGCCTCGAGGTGACAAAGGCATGAATGAGGGAGGCCAGGCCTGGCCTGGAGATGTATGGATGCAGCCTCTGCACCAGATACAACTGGTGGAAGGTGGCCTTCACCACCACCTCCACCTGTCAATCCAGGTGGAGACTTGAGTCCAACACCACCCCCAGACTCCAAACCTGCTGAGCTACAGGAGGATGAACCCCCTCCAATCAGGGGGCTCAACACCTCCTTTGCCCTCCCCACCACCATCACCTCCGTCTTTTCGGGGTTGAGCCTCAGTCTGCTCTGTATCTTCCACTCCGCCACGGCCTCCAAATACTGGGATAGCAATGAGACAGCAGGGTCTGGGTCAGCTGAAAAAAAGAGGTACATCTGAGTATCATCAGCATATTGGTGACATCGCACCCCGAACCCTCTCATGACCTCCCCCAAGGGCTGCATATACACATTAAACAATAGTGGAGTCAGAATAGAACCTTGTGGAACGCCGCAGGACGAGGCACGCAGGCAAGATGTTTCAGCCCCCAACACCACCTGCTGGCTTCTCCCCAAGAGGAATGAGCAGAACCATCCAAGAACAGTCCCGTCCAGACCCGCCAGGTCAAGCAGCCGTCTCAGCAGCAACCCATGGTCCACGGTGTCAAAAGTGGCCGAGAGATCTAGCAGGACAAGGAATGTAGAACGTCTTACGTCCATCTCCCGGCGGAGATCGTTGACCAAGGTCACCAACGCCGTCTCAGTGCCATAGCCGGGATGGAACTCAGATTGAAAAGGATCAAGGAAACCGATGCTATCTAGATGCACCTGGAGCTGGATTGCCACCGCCCGCTTAATAACCTTCCCTAAAAAGGGAAGGTTAGAGACAGATCAGTAGCTGGCAAGAGCTTCCACATCCAATGATGGTTTCTTCAGCAGGGGGTGAACCACAGCCTCCTTGAGGCTGGGTGACATCCTCCCCTGCTGCAGGGACACATTAACCACCCTCACCAACACCATCCCCAATGTCTCCCTGGAGGCTTTCACCAACCAGGACGGGTAAGGATCAAGTTTTCAACTGGTGGCTTGCACAGACCCCAGGACATCCACCGCATCGACTGGCATCACTTCCTGAAACTCCCCCCACAAAATTGGACCAGATGGGGCCTCCGTCACCTCCCACTCTCCACCTACTGTCCCCAACCCAACATCAAAGTCACTCTGAATCTGAGCGATCTTTTCCACAAAGTAGATGAAAAATTCGTCACAGCGGGCCCGGGACAAGTCCCCATCCAGGCAGAGGGAGGCAGGACTGACTAACCCCCGCACCACCTGAAACAGCTCTACCGGGCGTGACTTCATGGACGCTATGCAGGCAGCAAAGAACTCCTTTGCTGCCCTCACAGCCTCAACATAGGACGGCAAATGGGCCCTATGGAGAAGTCAGTTGGAGTCAGAGCGACTCTGACACCAACGTCGCTCTAGACTCCTGCCTGCTTGCTTTGTACACCGCAGCCCCTCAGTAAACCAAGGGGCCCTGCGGTGATGAGACAGAGGCAGTAGGCGTATCTAAGCCACCCTGTCAATGGCCTCCCCCAAGCTGTTCCAATGCTGGACTTGCTCATCAACAGAGTGACCGTCAAGGTCCAAGGTTAATTCCCTCAGGACCTCATGGAACCACTGAGGTTCCATCAGCCTCCGAGGGTGTACCAACCTAACTGGTCCATTTCCCTTCTAAGGGTGGTGCACTGAGAGGCTGGCCTGGAGGAGATAATGGTCCGTCCATGACAAGGGCACAGCTGTAACCTCCCCCACTACTGGGGCATCCACCTCAAGGCCAGAGCC
>QEPC01007379.1:265970-296552 GCA_003113815.1 Sphenodon punctatus | reverse complement strand
AGGGCCCAGGCTGTGAAGGACTTTAAAGATTAAAACCAGCACCTTGAATCTGGCCCGGTGCTTTATAGGCAGCCAGTGCAGAGCCCAGAGCACTGGTGTCATGTGCTCCCCAAGACCCGCCCCCTTAAGGAGATGGGCCACGGCATTCTGCACCAGCTTCAGCTAGGGATGGGCGAACAGAATGCGGTTCGGATGTTCAGTCGTTTGGTTCGAAACTCGAGTTCGGGTTAGAGTTCGGTTCGGACGTACGAACAGACCGAGGTCGGTCCAAACCCCGAACATCTGAACTGCATTTGCCCATCTCTAGCTGCAGCCTCTGAACCAGCTTCTCAGGAAGCCCCACCATGGGAGGGTGAACCCCCCCCCCCAATAAGTGGAGATTCAACCACCCCCAGTTCCCCCAAGCCCTCGCCCACCAACATCACCTCCGTCTTGTCAGGATTCAATTGCAGATGGATCGACCTCATCCAAACCCCCACAGCTGACAGGCAATGGGAAATAAGGAGACTTTATGGCCATGGCATGGGTGGGGAATGTGGGAGTATGAAAGAAAACAGGAACTGATCCAATGGAGTAGATTTTGCCATCCTTACTCATGTGGAGTATTGCCTTGCTGCACAAGTGGACCCACTGAAATCAGTGGTGCTACTCAATGTGAGAATAAAAAACAAAGTTGCAAAGGTTGCAGTTTTGGTTGTTTCCATAAAACTCTTGGGGTTTGCTGTGTTTTTTGTTTTGGTTTGGTTTTTAATGTGCTTCACTAGCCTTCATCAATGTCAGACTGGAAGGAGATGTAGAGAGACATGTACACACACATACTTCCTGCAGCCCAGGGGTTGAGCTATTTATTTATTTATTTGGATTTGTATCACACCCTGATAAGAAAGGTTCACGGTGGCTTACAGCATAATCATACAAAAAAGAAAAAGAAAGAAAAAAAGAACCAAAAAAAAGGAGAGCGACAGAAGTAAAATATTAAACTAAATAAAATTCCCATTTAAACCATTCCCACCCTCACTCCCCAAGCCCTATCCTCACCCACTAAAAGCCTGGTCAGCGGGTCTTATGTTGCCTCAAGAAAATGCTCAGGCTTTGGCAGACTTCCAGGGAAAGGTCATTCCAAAGTTGTGGAGAAGCCACTGAGTAGGCCTTTCTGTGTGCCCGGTGCCTTTGCCAGTTGCCACAAGGGCTTGGTGCAGTGATGGATCCTGCAAGAGAGCATCCCCCAACCACCACCACCATCTGACCTTAGGGAGCGCAATGGAACATAAGGGAGCTTTAAATACACAGGGCCCAAGCCATTTAGAGCTGTATAAGTCAAAAACAGTCCCTTGGATTGTGCTCAAAATGCCATAGGTAACCAGGGCAGACCTCGGAGCACCAGTGTCATGTGCTCCCAGAAGTCCCACATAGAGCTAGTAGTGCCTCAGGAGAAGAGCAAAGCAGAGACTGGGAATGAAAGCAGAGGACAGTTCCCAATTGTAGCCAGATTGAAAGCAGATACTTATTACCTTGTTACTTTGCACTATTTGTTCATAATAAAGGATTTATTTCCATATGTACCTCATTACTCAAAAGACATTACAGAGGTAAGAAGCAGAGTTCCACAGAGGTCTGTCTTGGGACTAGAGCTGCTCACCATTTTCATTAATAGCCTGGAAGGAGGAGGAAGAAATGCACTTATCAGATTTAAGAGATGAAAAACTGGGAGGGTTTCAAACATTTTGGAGGACAGTGTTAGATTTCAAAAGCATCTTGATAAATTGGCACACTGAACTGAAAACAAAAAAAATGGAATTCAATAAAGACAAATGTAAAGCACTGTACAGCAGGAAAAAAATAAGCATAGACAGACACAAAAGGGATGACAACCTGCTGGGCAGTAGCACTGTTGAGATGGAACTAGGGTTACAGTGGGCTGTAACTCAGCAATGTGATGTGAAGAAGGCAAATGCTTTTTTTGGAGTGTGTTAGTCTAGAAGCATCATGTCTAAAAACCACAAGAAATAATTGTATTGCTGTACTCAGCAGCGGCTAAGACCCAGCTTGGAAAATTTTGTCCAGCTTTGGATGCCACTTTTTAAGAAGGATGTGGACAGGGTCAAGAGGAGATCAACAAAGATGCTAAACACTAACAGTCAGGAATACAAGTCATATGGATGATGGTGCTGGGTAGGCTTAGCATACAGAAAATAAGACTAAGGGGGATGTGGTTAACAATTTTCAAATATTTAAAAGGCAGCTAGAAGGAAGACGCTGAGGGAAGGGCAAGAGGCAGCAAGTGCAATGCTATGGACCCTGTAAAGTGTGACTACATGAGGGACAGAGTCAGGATGCCCCCACTCAGACATGCATGCGCACCGCATGCATAGCAAGCTACATGAGTTAAAGGCACGACCTGGGCCAATGCAACCCCTGAGTTGACACCCTCCATGGCCCAGGGGATGGAGTAGGAGTCATGGTTGCCCCATTCCCCGGGCCTCAGGATGTATGGGCTCGGCGGTCGAATTGACATGGGTCACACCTTTGACCCATGCAATGTGCATATGCGCCTGAGTGCTTGCCATCTGGCCAAGCATTATACCCGCAGATGGCTTACGCTGTCCACAGGATTGCCCCCAATAGGTTTAAGTAGCAAAAAAGCAGATTTGAATTGGATATTAAAGAAAGTGTCCTAACTATAAGAACAATTCCATAATCAATTGGGGAAAGCTGGCCCCTCACCCCCTCCTTTCATTTTAGTTGGGGAGAATGGGACAGCTGATTAATGGTTGACAACTGTCCCTCTTACCCACTAGTTTCCATGGCCCTCTCAGAGCACAGTGAGTAGAGTTGTATACAAATGTTTAATTAAAACTTTGTTGGATATGCATTGAAACTAATAAAATGGAATGGCCATTGGAAGGAATGGAGGCAACAGCAGTGCCAATTTCTAAATAAATACTTCTGTCATTCCAACATCCAATTTAGTGCTTGTGAAATTATACAACCCAGTTGCATCTTTGGGAGTACATAGGAAATGATGTGTGAAATGATGAGGAAGGCAGCAGATGCAGTAAGTGGAATGATTGGAATGACAGGGAAAAATATAAAGAGTGTGCATGGGCAGGATTAAGTAAGTGGATGGAATGACAGGAGGAATTAGAAATACTTATAACAACAAGGTTCTGAGTGAAATAACTGAATCAGAAGACTGATGGGATATTTGAGAAAGCAGTCCTATTGTTTTACCCACTTACCATAGCTAACTCCCTATCCTTTGACTCCCAATGGCCTCCCTCCCTGTTATTCCATCTCCTCTCCTGTTTGTTTGTCATCATTCCACACACTCACTTCTGTTTCATATGACACATACAGACAAGCATTGTATTTCCCAGGAGTTTTTAGTTCTCTGTCAGGGAAGTGGGGACTACAGGGTTAGAGGGGTGACTTGGACCCAGGACTCCTGGGTTGTCTGTTACAAGGTTGAGAGCAGGGGAGAGGAGATCAGGTTCGGAACAAGGACTATTGATTTGCCCGTGAAGGGAGTGCAGCCTACTGTATTAGAGTGGAGTGGAGAGGCTGGAGGCCAGAAGTCCCGAGTTCTCTGTTACAGGGCTGGGACCAAGAATATTAGAGAGGGAGAAGGAGTGAGAGCCAGAACTCCTAAGTTCTCTCTTTCTTAAAGAGGAAATGGAGGGGTTGAGGGGCGAGCTCACACCTTCCTGTCCCCAGCTTCAGTGTTGCCCCCAACCTGCAAAGAGGAAAAGGGTTGGGGCTGAAAGACGAAGGCAACGTGTGGGTGTATGGAGCCTAAGTTGTAAGTGAGCACAATATGCGAGTCTGTACAATGTCTTTACCGCTAACATGGCCTGGTAGTTAAGGTGGGAGCCTTAACTTGCAAATTCCATGCTTTTTAATGCATGATTGAATTTGCAAGAGCCTTAACTCTGCTTGTAAACCAGAGGTTTTTTATTATGGAATATCCAAGGTTTTTTGTTAAATACAATGCAATGGAGAAAATTTGTCCTGCTGGCACAGTAGAATGCTGAGCAGCATAACCACTATGGAAGCAGGGCTTGGGGGAGGCCAAGGTGGAAGAACTGCTCCCTTCAATTTAGAAAGTTGTTACTTCCTTCAAATAGCAAGCAAGGTGAAGCTGGGCTTTTACTGGTAGCTCCCTGATTTACTAAGAATACAACAATTTTGGTTTTTAGTACATGATTGAATTTGCAAGAGCCTTAACTCTTCTTGTAAACCAGAGGTTTTTTTAAAAATAGAATATCCCCTCATATTCATCTCTTTTCCAAGCTGAAGAGCCCTAACCTAGTATCTAGCCTCTCTTCATAGGGGAGCTGTTCCATAACCTTTATCATTTTTGTTGCCCTTCTTTGTAACTTCTCTATTTTTACTATATCTTTTTTGAGATGGAGCGACCAGAACTGTACACAATACTCAAGGTGCAGTCACACCATAGATTTATACAGCAGCATTAAGATTGTCCACAATGGCCCTTTTCAAACATGCCATGGTGGGTGGGGGAATGGGTGTGCACCCGTGGTGGGTGGAGGTGGGTGTGCAGTAGGGGTGTGCATGTCATTTTTGTTATTACAATAGCGATAATGAAATTGTCATTTTTGTTATTTGTATTGCAATAACAAAAATGATAAATAATAATAACAAAAATAGAAATGAAAATGACATTTTGTTTTTGAAATAAAGGGAAAACACTGAAAAATGTATTTCTGGCTATAACATTTTTGTTTCTTTTTCAATTTGGATGAAGCTTAGGGAGAATGCAGTCTCAATGGAGAGCGCAATGTGTACCAATTTGTGAAATGATTAGATAAAGGTAACCGATTGAAGAAGCAATTGAATTTTGTGAATGTAAGAAAAGCTCCATACACATTCATGGATATTACAACTTTATCTTTCATCCAATTTTCATGAAACCTATGAATATTATGTCCCTCCACAAGCGTAACAATCCTGCCAATTTTTAGAAAGGTTAATGGTACAAGACATTAACTTGAAAATACATTTCTAGTTGTAACGTTTTATATTCCATCCTATTTCGGGACATTTGGCAGGAACGTATCACATACCTTCCCTGTCATCTCTGCCAAACTACAGGACAATTTGATAAAGGGCCCCAATTTTATAAGCAATTGAAGTTCTCCACTTGAAGGCCATTATTCAGATAAATAGCAGCACATCCAGTGCCAGTCAGAGGCAAGCACCTGGCATGGCAGGGGGAGGGAGGCTGTAGGAGGGAGAATGTTGAGCAACCCAAAAGACTGACAGACATGTTCACTGGCCAGTTACTGCATGCTTCAAGCTTTACAGGACCAATTGGTAGTGGCTTTGAGGTAGGCATAGGGGGTGGCCCTAAGGCGGGTATAGAAGGGACATAACTGGGACTTTGGGGATAGCATCCTAGCAATCAAGAGACATAGTTTACACATCCAGGATGGCCAATTATCATCACAATCACATCCTGACACTGTGACAGAGGACATAAGAGAATCTCTTTTGGCTCTTTCCTAAACAGATGCTTCTGACTTGTGGGGAACAAGTGGGGGAGAGAGGTTGGGACGGTCACAGAACAGAATGAGGATATTTGGTTGGATGCCAATTGGCATCACAAACCAATCTTATACCACAGTGACACACAAGAGAATCCCTGGCATAAGCTCCTTCTCTGCATATACTGTACAGGCATATAAAATTGGGACCCTTTATCACATCTTTCTGATATTTGGCAGAGATGATCATGAAGGAGTTCTATATAGCCCTGCCAAATTTCATGTATACTGGTTGGAATACAAAGATGTTACAGTCCAACATACATTTAAAAGTGAATTGCTTACACCACCAGGACCCTTTATACAATCATTCTGAAAGTTGGCAGGGCTGTATATCACTCCCATATTTACTATGGGAGGGGGTGTAAACTTGCCAAGTTTCATCTACATTAAATGTGAGGCAAATTAGTTACAGCTAAGAATGTATATGAAGATTTTTGCAAAATAATATAGTTCAACTGCTTATAAAGTTGGATTCCTTTATCCAATAGTTTTGGAGTTTTGTACACTTAATGCCTTCTATTGATAGTACAATCCCTCCAAGTCCCAGCCAAATATATCTAAAAACAAGAATATTACAGCTGAAAATGTGTTTTCAATTGAAACCAATGGAAAACGAAAGGAAAGCAAAAATGAAAGTGAAAATTTGATATTTATGAAAATGAAAATGACAGATATAAATAATGAAAACAAAAAATGAAAACGAAAATGGCATTGGCCCCCGGTGCACACCTCTAGCATGTGGCCATTCCCACGGTCATCCCATCTCGACTGTGCCCATGTACAGGGTTCTCCACCTGGCATAATGCTGACTATTCTGCAGCTCTCCCCCTGTACAAAGCTCCCTCACTCAGATCTCCTCTGTCCATGTCTCTCCCCCAGCACAATTATGGCCATTATTCTTCAGCTCTCTGTCTCTTCAAGATCCCCCCAATTTACTCCCCCCTTGGACAGGGCTCCCTTTCTTGCACAATGCTGCCCACTCTGAAGAGGTCCCCCTGTACTGGGTTCCATATTCTGTATCCCCAATAAAGCTGCTCTCTGTGAAGTGCTCCCCCTGTGCATGGCTTCCACTGTGGAAACCATTTACAGAGGCTCTGCCCCTACTCTCTCTCCGTAATGCCCCACCCTTTGTGTATGCTCCCTCCCCCTCTGCTCCCCCATAGTATTTCCTTCCCTGGACTGAGGCTCACTCTTGGAGTCCTCCCAAGAGGACTACATTTGCTACTCTGCCCCACAGAGCTGCTCTGCATAGGACCCTACCATCTCCCTGCCCTCCTCTTGTAGAACGCCCACTGTATCTTCCCAGAGTACCCGTTTACACCTCATTCCTTAGTGGGGGTTGGGAAAGTCAGAGGGAGAAGCACTGAAAGAAGATAAATTCCATCGCGCCTGTAGCCTCCTGTCCCTGGGATAAACCTCTGTCCTCTTCCTGCACCTGGGACCATCCGAGACAAACTCCAGCCCTCCGGCCTCAGCCATACTCCTCCAATGAGGCGCCCCACTGGAGCTGCAGTCCAGACACCCAATGTTTTTGGAGGGGGAAGGGCTGTCACTGAAATCAATTTGCTCTGTGGTTCTGGGCAGGTTTAGGGTGCAAGATCAGCCACCCCAAACATCACTGCGGGATTTGCGAACTCTGTTGTTTAGCCATCTTGACGTCCCTGGCCCCCAAGCTGAGACATCTGCTGTGCGGGATCAGATCAGAATTACCTTCAGCTCTCTCCCTTCCACAGGCCTTGGTCTCCTCCTCTCCCCACCAGATCAGTGTTAAACATGGCTGACCAGTCACTCACACTACCCCCCAGTCACTCACACTACTAGGAGGTGCAGTTCTCTCTCTTTCCCCAGCTCTTTCCCCAGGCTCTGGCAAGCAGTGTCTGCTGGGAGTTGTAGTCCGCAGTATTCAAGACTGTTTGATTTTAAATATTCTCTGCATTACACATAGAATATTCACAAGCACTCCACACTCAGGATGGTCTCCATAGGCTAACATTAAATTTTCAAGTTGTCATAAGTTAAAAACTACTAACCAGATTTACAAAAAGTAAACCAAAGGCACACCCCAGCAGCCTCCTTGAATTTTCTAAAGGGCTTACACCTACTCTCAACCAACACAAAACCCCTTTAACCTGCCGAGATTGAGAGGGTCTACTTTTTGAAAAAACAGGATGTCACAGGGTTCCCCTTTTCTGGAGAATTAGCTCTGGATCCTGTGACAAAAGGTGGGAGAGGGGTCCTGTGCCCCTCTGTACCTTAAAGTTTCTTTAAATTTGATAGCTGGCCTCCACTTTCACCCCTACAGCCAGTCCACTTCAACCTTATCAGGGTTTCTCTCATCAAGCGTGGGTCCCTGAGTTAAAGTCCAGTTACACACTTTTGGCCAAATCCTTTATAATAAGGTTCTCTCCCACCTGGGTGTTGAAGCTTTCTTGCAAGGCCTATCCCTCTCTGAAGCCTGGAGGTAAAGTTGCTCCTGAAGGGTCCTTGGTAGAACCAGGCTGGGCTTCCCAGCCCCTGAACAGCTGCTCTCCCAGAAGGCCTGCTTCCTTTACAACTACCAAAGTCCTCTTCTTGCCTAGGCCTTTATATAGGCCTCTGCTCCAAGTCCTTCAATACAATTTAAAGGGTCAATGCCTTATTTTCAGATTAACCCTATCATGTCCAATGCCAACTTGTTTCTGGCCTCCTTTTTGTGGCTTCTGTCGTCGCTGCAGAAATTTTGTGGTGTGACAGTAGCACAAGGAATTTCAAGTTGCAGTTTTTAAACTGTGATATCTCAGCTGTTATCCAACTGATTTGGCTGAAATTTGGAAAGTATGACCTGCTTACTCCAGCAATCCTTCACCACAACATTCACAATCATAACTTTAATCATGCCTATTTTATAGCAAATATAATGTTTGAGCTTTATAATAAAGGGTGTAACACACCTTTATTATTATTAGAGCACTCCCACAATCTAATAATTGAGCAATGGAACACATTGTTAAATCAGGCTATGGAATCTGTTTCTAAGAGGGAGATGAATAATTTATTTTTGAGGAACAGTTAATCTGGGCACATAGCATGATTTGGATTTGATGAACCTTGAGGTCTCTTCTAGCTCCAGGAATTGATGATTCTATAGGTGTGAAAAAGAGCTTGAAAGCATGCATGACTTAAGTGAGCCTAACACCCCAAAAATCAGAACGAAAGAAAAGAACCCCCAAAGTGTTACTTGGAAGAATATCATGATTTTTAGGCCACCCAATCTCATGATGTTTGGGATTCACATACCCCCCTTTAAAAAACCCCAAAACATTTGGAGTTGGCAAAGTGTCAGAGCAGAGCATCTGTCTCCTAGATGCTTAAAGGAAGAACAAATGATATAGAGGTTGCAACACATAAAATGCATATACTTTAAAGTTGTTCAAGTTATTATATTTGGTGATATAAATAAGATTGCATCTTATATCAAGCTCTGATTTCCTAAGCAAGACAGTTAATTAATTAATTAATTAATTAAGTGTTTTTTATGCTGCCCCCTCATGCACACATCTTGGGTCAGCTAACAACATTTTAAAACAAATAATATCATAAAATTTAACATTTAAAATAACCCAACAGTAAAAGCAATAAAAACCCACCCCAACCCATCCATCCCATCTTCCTCGGCAAAGGCCTGGTGGAACAGCCATGTCTTCCACTGTTTATGGAAAGAGGGGAGGTCTACAGCTAGGCAGACCTCCAACAGGAGGGAGTTCCACAGCTGCAGAGTGGCCACCGAGAATTCCCTCTTCATGGTCAACACCCGGGAGACTCAAGGAACCTCAAGGAGGGTGCCCCCGGCCAACTGCAGGGGCTGTTCCAGAATCCGGAACGTGAAGCGATTCTGCAGATAAGTGATGTCACGGCCATTTATGGCTTAAAGGTCAGAACCAACACCTTGAATTGGGCCCAGAAGAATATCGGCAGCCAGTGCAGAGAACAGAGCACTGGAGTAATATGCTTGTGATGACATGTCCCCCTAAGGAGACAAGCCACAGCATTTTGCAACAACTGCAGTCTCCGGACCATCACCAATGATAGCTGCAGGTAGAACATGTTACAGTAGTCCAGTCTCGAGGTAATAAAAGCATGGATGATCGTGGCAAGGTCTGAGTCCGAGACATACGGGCTAAACTGTCATATCAGATGTAATTGGTGAAATGCACCCTTTGCCACAGACACCACCTGGGCATCCAGGCAGAGCTGCAGATCTAGGAGCATCCCTAGATTACATACCTGAGATACCAGGGGAGGATGGACCCCATCAACGATGGGAGCCATCACTCCCCCAGCTTTCCCCACAACCATCACCTCCATCTTGTCAGGATTCAACTTCAAGCAGCTCACCCTCATCCAGACCCCCACCGCTGTCAAACATCGGATAAGCACCGAGACTGGCGGGCCTGAGTCTGATGAAAAAGAGAGAGATAGTTGGGTGTCATCAGCATATTGATGACACCTTACACCAAACCCTCTGATGACCTCCCCCCAAGGCTGCATATACACATTGAACAGGATTGGGGATAAGATGGAACTTTGCGGAACCCCACACGTGAGGTCCTGGGGAGAAGATGAACAATCACCCAGGACCACACGCTGAGTTCTCCCAGTCAGGAAAGAGTGGCACCATTCAAGAACAGTACCGCCCACTCTGGCCCGATCCCACAACCAAGTCACCAACAACTCATGATCAACTGTATCAAGTGCAGTCGAGAGATCTAGTAGAATCAACAGGGTTGAATGACCCTGGTCCAGTTCTCTGGAGAGGTCATTAACCAAGATCATAAGTGCAGTCTCAGTGCCATAACCCAGACGAAATCCAGACTGCAAGGGAGCCAGGAAACTGATTTGGTTCAGATGTTCCTGAAGCTGACAAACCACCGCCCGTTCAATAACCTTCCCTAAAAGGAGGAGGTTAGAGGGGATAACTGGCCAGGGCATGNCTGTTACAAGGTTGAGAGCAGGGGAGAGGAGATCAGGTTCGGAACAAGGACTATTGATTTGCCCGTGAAGGGAGTGCAGCCTACTGTATTAGAGTGGAGTGGAGAGGCTGGAGGCCAGAAGTCCCGAGTTCTCTGTTACAGGGCTGGGACCAAGAATATTAGAGAGGGAGAAGGAGTGAGAGCCAGAACTCCTAAGTTCTCTCTTTCTTAAAGAGGAAATGGAGGGGTTGAGGGGCGAGCTCACACCTTCCTGTCCCCAGCTTCAGTGTTGCCCCCAACCTGCAAAGAGGAAAAGGGTTGGGGCTGAAAGACGAAGGCAACGTGTGGGTGTATGGAGCCTAAGTTGTAAGTGAGCACAATATGCGAGTCTGTACAATGTCTTTACAGCTAACATGGCCTGGTAGTTAAGGTGGGAGCCTTAACTTGCAAATTCCATGCTTTTTAATGCATGATTGAATTTGCAAGAGCCTTAACTCTGCTTGTAAACCAGAGGTTTTTTATTATGGAATATCCAAGGTTTTTTGTTAAATACAATGCAATGGAGAAAATTTGTCCTGCTGGCACAGTAGAATGCTGAGCAGCATAACCACTATGGAAGCAGGGCTTGGGGGAGGCCAAGGTGGAAGAACTGCTCCCTTCAATTTAGAAAGTTGTTACTTCCTTCAAATAGCAAGCAAGGTGAAGCTGGGCTTTTACTGGTAGCTCCCTGATTTACTAAGAATACAACAATTTTGGTTTTTAGTACATGATTGAATTTGCAAGAGCCTTAACTCTTCTTGTAAACCAGAGGTTTTTTTAAAAATAGAATATCCCCTCATATTCATCTCTTTTCCAAGCTGAAGAGCCCTAACCTAGTATCTAGCCTCTCTTCATAGGGGAGCTGTTCCATAACCTTTATCATTTTTGTTGCCCTTCTTTGTAACTTCTCTATTTTTACTATATCTTTTTTGAGATGGAGCGACCAGAACTGTACACAATACTCAAGGTGCAGTCACACCATAGATTTATACAGCAGCATTAAGATTGTCCACAATGGCCCTTTTCAAACATGCCATGGTGGGTGGGGGAATGGGTGTGCACCCGTGGTGGGTGGAGGTGGGTGTGCAGTAGGGGTGTGCATGTCATTTTTGTTATTACAATAGCGATAATGAAATTGTCATTTTTGTTATTTGTATTGCAATAACAAAAATGATAAATAATAATAACAAAAATAGAAATGAAAATGACATTTTGTTTTTGAAATAAAGGGAAAACACTGAAAAATGTATTTCTGGCTATAACATTTTTGTTTCTTTTTCAATTTGGATGAAGCTTAGGGAGAATGCAGTCTCAATGGAGAGCGCAATGTGTACCAATTTGTGAAATGATTAGATAAAGGTAACCGATTGAAGAAGCAATTGAATTTTGTGAATGTAAGAAAAGCTCCATACACATTCATGGATATTACAACTTTATCTTTCATCCAATTTTCATGAAACCTATGAATATTATGTCCCTCCACAAGCGTAACAATCCTGCCAATTTTTAGAAAGGTTAATGGTACAAGACATTAACTTGAAAATACATTTCTAGTTGTAACGTTTTATATTCCATCCTATTTCGGGACATTTGGCAGGAACGTATCACATACCTTCCCTGTCATCTCTGCCAAACTACAGGACAATTTGATAAAGGGCCCCAATTTTATAAGCAATTGAAGTTCTCCACTTGAAGGCCATTATTCAGATAAATAGCAGCACATCCAGTGCCAGTCAGAGGCAAGCACCTGGCATGGCAGGGGGAGGGAGGCTGTAGGAGGGAGAATGTTGAGCAACCCAAAAGACTGACAGACATGTTCACTGGCCAGTTACTGCATGCTTCAAGCTTTACAGGACCAATTGGTAGTGGCTTTGAGGTAGGCATAGGGGGTGGCCCTAAGGCGGGTATAGAAGGGACATAACTGGGACTTTGGGGATAGCATCCTAGCAATCAAGAGACATAGTTTACACATCCAGGATGGCCAATTATCATCACAATCACATCCTGACACTGTGACAGAGGACATAAGAGAATCTCTTTTGGCTCTTTCCTAAACAGATGCTTCTGACTTGTGGGGAACAAGTGGGGGAGAGAGGTTGGGACGGTCACAGAACAGAATGAGGATATTTGGTTGGATGCCAATTGGCATCACAAACCAATCTTATACCACAGTGACACACAAGAGAATCCCTGGCATAAGCTCCTTCTCTGCATATACTGTACAGGCATATAAAATTGGGACCCTTTATCACATCTTTCTGATATTTGGCAGAGATGATCATGAAGGAGTTCTATATAGCCCTGCCAAATTTCATGTATACTGGTTGGAATACAAAGATGTTACAGTCCAACATACATTTAAAAGTGAATTGCTTACACCACCAGGACCCTTTATACAATCATTCTGAAAGTTGGCAGGGCTGTATATCACTCCCATATTTACTATGGGAGGGGGTGTAAACTTGCCAAGTTTCATCTACATTAAATGTGAGGCAAATTAGTTACAGCTAAGAATGTATATGAAGATTTTTGCAAAATAATATAGTTCAACTGCTTATAAAGTTGGATTCCTTTATCCAATAGTTTTGGAGTTTTGTACACTTAATGCCTTCTATTGATAGTACAATCCCTCCAAGTCCCAGCCAAATATATCTAAAAACAAGAATATTACAGCTGAAAATGTGTTTTCAATTGAAACCAATGGAAAACGAAAGGAAAGCAAAAATGAAAGTGAAAATTTGATATTTATGAAAATGAAAATGACAGATATAAATAATGAAAACAAAAAATGAAAACGAAAATGGCATTGGCCCCCGGTGCACACCTCTAGCATGTGGCCATTCCCACGGTCATCCCATCTCGACTGTGCCCATGTACAGGGTTCTCCACCTGGCATAATGCTGACTATTCTGCAGCTCTCCCCCTGTACAAAGCTCCCTCACTCAGATCTCCTCTGTCCATGTCTCTCCCCCAGCACAATTATGGCCATTATTCTTCAGCTCTCTGTCTCTTCAAGATCCCCCCAATTTACTCCCCCCTTGGACAGGGCTCCCTTTCTTGCACAATGCTGCCCACTCTGAAGAGGTCCCCCTGTACTGGGTTCCATATTCTGTATCCCCAATAAAGCTGCTCTCTGTGAAGTGCTCCCCCTGTGCATGGCTTCCACTGTGGAAACCATTTACAGAGGCTCTGCCCCTACTCTCTCTCCGTAATGCCCCACCCTTTGTGTATGCTCCCTCCCCCTCTGCTCCCCCATAGTATTTCCTTCCCTGGACTGAGGCTCACTCTTGGAGTCCTCCCAAGAGGACTACATTTGCTACTCTGCCCCACAGAGCTGCTCTGCATAGGACCCTACCATCTCCCTGCCCTCCTCTTGTAGAACGCCCACTGTATCTTCCCAGAGTACCCGTTTACACCTCATTCCTTAGTGGGGGTTGGGAAAGTCAGAGGGAGAAGCACTGAAAGAAGATAAATTCCATCGCGCCTGTAGCCTCCTGTCCCTGGGATAAACCTCTGTCCTCTTCCTGCACCTGGGACCATCCGAGACAAACTCCAGCCCTCCGGCCTCAGCCATACTCCTCCAATGAGGCGCCCCACTGGAGCTGCAGTCCAGACACCCAATGTTTTTGGAGGGGGAAGGGCTGTCACTGAAATCAATTTGCTCTGTGGTTCTGGGCAGGTTTAGGGTGCAAGATCAGCCACCCCAAACATCACTGCGGGATTTGCGAACTCTGTTGTTTAGCCATCTTGACGTCCCTGGCCCCCAAGCTGAGACATCTGCTGTGCGGGATCAGATCAGAATTACCTTCAGCTCTCTCCCTTCCACAGGCCTTGCTCTCCTCCTCTCCCCACCAGATCAGTGTTAAACATGGCTGACCAGTCACTCACACTACCCCCCAGTCACTCACACTACTGGGAGGTGCAGTTCTCTCTCTTTCCCCAGCTCTTTCCTCAGGCTCTGGCAAGCAGTGTCTGCTGGGAGTTGTAGTCCGCAGTATTCAAGACTGTTTGATTTTAAATATTCTCTGCATTACACATAGAATATTCACAAGCACTCCACACTCAGGATGGTCTCCATAGGCTAACATTAAATTTTCAAGTTGTCATAAGTTAAAAACTACTAACCAGATTTACAAAAAGTAAACCAAAGGCACACCCCAGCAGCCTCCTTGAATTTTCTAAAGGGCTTACACCTACTCTCAACCAACACAAAACCCCTTTAACCTGCCGAGATTGAGAGGGTCTACTTTTTGAAAAAACAGGATGTCACAGGGTTCCCCTTTTCTGGAGAATTAGCTCTGGATCCTGTGACAAAAGGTGGGAGAGGGGTCCTGTGCCCCTCTGTACCTTAAAGTTTCTTTAAATTTGATAGCTGGCCTCCACTTTCACCCCTACAGCCAGTCCACTTCAACCTTATCAGGGTTTCTCTCATCAAGCGTGGGTCCCTGAGTTAAAGTCCAGTTACACACTTTTGGCCAAATCCTTTATAATAAGGTTCTCTCCCACCTGGGTGTTGAAGCTTTCTTGCAAGGCCTATCCCTCTCTGAAGCCTGGAGGTAAAGTTGCTCCTGAAGGGTCCTTGGTAGAACCAGGCTGGGCTTCCCAGCCCCTGAACAGCTGCTCTCCCAGAAGGCCTGCTTCCTTTACAACTACCAAAGTCCTCTTCTTGCCTAGGCCTTTATATAGGCCTCTGCTCCAAGTCCTTCAATACATTTAAAGGGCCAATGCCTTATTTTCAGATTAACCCTATCATGTCCAATGCCAACTTGTTTCTGGCCTCCATTTTGTGGCTTCTGTCGTCACTGCAGAAATTTTGTGGTGTGACAGTAGCACAAGGAATTTCAAGTTGCAGTTTTTAAACTGTGATATCTCAGCTGTTATCCAACTGATTTGGCTGAAATTTGGAAAGTATGACCTGCTTACTCCAGCAATCCTTCACCACAACATTCACAATCATAACTTTAATCATGCCTATTTTATAGCAAATATAATGTTTGAGCTTTATAATAAAGGGTGTAACACACCTTTATTATTATTAGAGCACTCCCACAATCTAATAATTGAGCAATGGAACACATTGTTAAATCAGGCTATGGAATCTGTTTCTAAGAGGGAGATGAATAATTTATTTTTGAGGAACAGTTAATCTGGGCACATAGCATGATTTGGATTTGATGAACCTTGAGGTCTCTTCTAGCTCCAGGAATTGATGATTCTATAGGTGTGAAAAAGAGCTTGAAAGCATGCATGACTTCAGTGAGCCTAACACCCCAAAAATCAGAACGAAAGAAAAGAACCCCCAAAGTGTTACTTGGAAGAATATCATGATTTTTAGGCCACCCAATCTCATGATGTTTGGGATTCACATACCCCCCTTTAAAAAACCCCAAAACATTTGGAGTTGGCAAAGTGTCAGAGCAGAGCATCTGTCTCCTAGATGCTTAAAGGAAGAACAAATGATATAGAGGTTGCAACACATAAAATGCATATACTTTAAAGTTGTTCAAGTTATTATATTTGGTGATATAAATAAGATTGCATCTTATATCAAGCTCTGATTTCCTAAGCAAGATAGTTAATTAATTAATTAATTGGTTTTTATGCTGCCCCCTCATGCACACATCTTGGGTCAGCTAACAACATTTTAAAACAAATAATATCATAAAATTTAACATTTAAAATAACCCAACAGTAAAAGCAATAAAAACCCACCCCAACCCATCCATCCCATCTTCCTCGGCAAAGGCCTGGTGGAACAGCCATGTCTTCCACTGTTTATGGAAAGAGGGGAGGTCTACAGCTAGGCAGACCTCCAACAGGAGGGAGTTCCACAGCTGCAGAGTGGCCACCGAGAATTCCCTCTTCATGGTCAACACCCGGGAGACTCAAGGAACCTCAAGGAGGGTGCCCCCGGCCAACTGCAGGGGCTGTTCCAGAATCCGGAACGTGAAGCGATTCTGCAGATAAGTGATGTCACGGCCATTTATGGCTTAAAGGTCAGAACCAACACCTTGAATTGGGCCCAGAAGACTATCGGCAGCCAGTGCAGAGAACAGAGCACTGGAGTAATATGCTTGTGATGACATGTCCCCCTAAGGAGACAAGCCACAGCATTTTGCAACAACTGCAGTCTCCGGACCATCACCAATGATAGCTGCAGGTAGAGCCTGTTACAGTAGTCCAGTCTCGAGGTAATAAAAGCATGGATGATCGTGGCAAGGTCTGAGTCCGAGACATACGGGCTAAACTGTCATATCAGATGTAATTGGTGAAATGCACCCTTTGCCACAGACACCACCTGGGCATCCAGGCAGAGCTGCAGATCTAGGAGCATCCCTAGATTACATACCTGAGATACCAGGGGAGGATGGACCCCATCAACGATGGGAGCCATCACTCCCCCAGCTTTCCCCACAACCATCACCTCCATCTTGTCAGGATTCAACTTCAAGCAGCTCACCCTCATCCAGACCCCCACCGCTGTCAAACATCGGATAAGCACCGAGACTGGCGGGCCTGAGTCTGATGAAAAAGAGAGAGATAGTTGGGTGTCATCAGCATATTGATGACACCTTACACCAAACCCTCTGATGACCTCCCCCCAAGGCTGCATATACACATTGAACAGGATTGGGGATAAGATGGAACTTTGCGGAACCCCACACGTGAGGTCCTGGGGAGAAGATGAACAATCACCCAGGACCACACGCTGAGTTCTCCCAGTCAGGAAAGAGTGGCACCATTCAAGAACAGTACCGCCCACTCTGGCCTGATCCCACAACCAAGTCACAAACAACTCATGATCAACTGTATCAAGTGCAGTTGAGAGATCTAGTAGAATCAACAGGGTTGAATGACCCTGGTCCAGTTCTCTGGAGAGGTCATTAACCAAGATCATAAGTGCAGTCTCAGTGCCATAACCCAGACGAAATCCAGACTGCAAGGGAGCCAGGAAACTGATTTGGTTCAGATGTTCCTGAAGCTGACAAACCACCGCCCGTTCAATAACCTTCCCTAAAAGGAGGAGGTTAGAGGGGATAACTGGCCAGGGCATAAACGTCCAATAATGTTTTTTTGAGTAGGGGCTGCACCACCGCCTCCTTGAGGCAGTCCGGCATCCTCCCTCCCTAAGGGAGGCATTGATTATCTAGGCCAGCAACGGCCCTAACGTCTACCAACTAGCTTTAACCAGTCAGAACAGGCATGGATCTAATTCACAATGTGTAGCTCAAACAGTACCAAGAACATCCCCCACATCAGAGGGGGACACGCATTGAAATTCATCCCATAAAACAGGACAAGGTGGGGCTTCAACTGCCTCTGGTTCACCCACTGTTAAAAGATATCTAGGGATAAAAAGAAAAACAAAAGTATGCATACTGGTCTAATCTGTTTAGGTGTATATTACAGTTACTACACGTACAAATGTGGAAATTGCTTATGCAAACCATTAATTAATTCTATTTATTCATTCAGTCACTGTACTGCATATGCAGCTGCCATAATTGTGGCAGTTTGTACCAGCACATGCATATTTCAAGAATCTGAAAAAATAAAATATGCTTGTGCAAACAGTCAGCAATGATTTAGGAAAGCAACTTAAAATATTAGACTAGTGAATGTTTGAATTGCATCTCAGTCTTGTGCTGAGGTAAGGGAGCCTCACCTTCTATTCCACCTCATGCCTTTAAATGCCCTTTTCACACATGGCCCGGGGGGGAAGGGAATGGGTATGCGCTGCAGTGGGGAGGGGGGATTACACGGGCACATGCCCATCTACACGTATGGAGCAACAACCGTTGTCACTGGTTGCTCCATGTGTGGAAGATGGGTGAAGCATGGGAGCGTGCATGCACCTGCATCCACCATCAGCGGTGATCACATGGGCACCCTCCATGGCCACACAGCAGATCTGCTTAGGCATTGGGGTGGGGGGGGCAGCATCTCGTGAGAAAAACGGCCTAAGTGTGAATGGAAAGAGAGAAGAACTGTGGGTAAAATTTTCAACACACCTAAGTGATTTAGAGACTATGGATGAAAACGGCAGCAGTCTGCTGTCATGCCGTCATGATTGAGTAGATGCTTCCCCCTGGCCAGGATCGGATCTGGTCATGAAACAAACATGACTATGGTCGGGCCCAGGGGGTGGGGCATCGCGCCCCCACAGTGTGCC
Source organism: Sphenodon punctatus (assembly GCA_003113815.1). NCBI lineage: Eukaryota > Metazoa > Chordata > Lepidosauria > Sphenodontia > Sphenodontidae > Sphenodon > Sphenodon punctatus. The sequence goes on along the minus strand of QEPC01007379.1, from coordinate 277,824 downwards.
CAGTGGCCCACTTCCATTCCATGACAGCTGGCCATGGCAGTCCATCATGGGGGCCACTTAGGACCGGACAGTCCTACCATCATGTTTGTTAACACCCCATGTCTCATTTTCAAAGGTGACAGGAGTCCAAGAGCCTCTTGTGAGGTAATAACACCTAATACACTTTTCCTTTCCTTGTTCACATGAACAGTGGGGTAAAAATGAGAGTTAACGGGGGAAGTTACCTATGCAAGAAAACGGGGCTAATTGAAGGAAGATGGGTTCTACTCCAGAGAAAGTGGTCATCTGAGCAGAGGCAAGTTCAATTCAATTCAAAGTTTATTCAAGGGAGGATTTCGCCAAGAGCAGAGGCAAGTAGTCCTACTTGTATTTCTCCACTAGTTAGTTCTTCCACTTCCCTTTCTGATTATGCACCTCCCTTTCTGATTATTTTCTCTCGGTGCCCATGTGTGGTACTATCCTTCTTTCCTTTGTATTTCTACTGCATATGTTTGTTCCCTACCCTGCAATCAGTGAGGGGGAGCAGGGAAATGGAAGATCATGTTATTCCCTGGTTCTCACTTCTGTGTCAAATATAGTTGTATCAAGTAATTGTTTCAGCCTTTTGAGCTTTCTGAAGAGATTTAAAAGGGATAAAAAAGACTAATATTGTACCTCATTTTAATGTATTACTTCCCGAGTGAGCTAAATATTTGTGAATAGAGCTAGAAATCTTCAGAGTCCACTCAAGTACAATGTATATTTGATTCCCAGGTTAACAGCATCAACTGAGGGAATCACTGCTGGGGAATGATGCATTATAAAACAACATGGCAACACACATAAAGCTATAAATATATATCAGAGGGAAAATGAAGCTTGAAACATTTTCATTTGGAGTGAAGGTTTAAGAACTACAACTGAGAAATTCCTGTTCTCCCCTATGGCTCCCAAATTTCACATCTAAATTCACAGGAGCTCTCGAGCCTTCACTCCCACAGCGTTTCCGTCTCTATTAGTGACATTCAGTCAAGTACAGTGGAGTCTTTGCTTGTACCTCCAAGCTGGAGGCATTGTATATCAACTAATTTTATTCTAAACAAGTCCCTCTGAATAGATAAAGCAAATAAGTCTTACCCCGGTAATCCGTGGTGCCATGTCAGGCTCTTCAAATTAGCCTCGGATAAGTATGCAGGGCTGGCTGTCCAGACGTTCTTAGCTAGCATCAACCCCTCTGCTCCCTTCATGTTGACAGGTACTTGAAAAAAAGAATTAAAAAAAAAATCCCTCCTCGAGGGACTGACATTGCAATGAAAAGGCTGGAGAACTGGCACTCTGCGTGAAATGTGTTATCAAGGATGCACAGTGCACAGCAAAACTTCTGGTGAAAAATCTTCAAGTCCCAAAGAAGTAGAAAATGGGACTCAGAGTATCTGACCTTTCAGAAAAGGGGCTCATGTCAGTAAATAAAACCATGCCAAGGTCATCTGAGTTTCCAGAGTCCTTTAGTCCTTAGCCATAAGGGTGTGGAGTAGGCATATGGTTCGTTTTTGTTTTTGTTTTCATTTACAAAAAAACCCTTCATTTGGAGGAATTTTCATAAAGGAAAGCATTCGTTTGGGGGTTTCTTGGTTTTATTTTTAGTTTATTTTTATTAAAAATATATAAAAAATAATACAATAAATAAAATAAAATAAAATAAAATAAAATAAAACTGTGCATATACAACATTTCCACTGGATCCTTATGTGCATGCACAGCTGTTTTCCAAAATGGCACTGGCAGATTCAGTGCCTTTTTTGAAAAACTGGTCGGGGGGGGGCATAGCTCAAGTGGTAAGAGCGTGTGCCTTGCATGTATAAGGTCCCAGGTTCAATCCCCAGCATCTCCACCTCAAGATCTGTAGCAGCACACCCAAGGGAGGCCCCTGCTGGAGGCCTGGAGGGGCCTCAGGTAGCACACCAGGATGGCCTCTGCCAGAGACTCTGGAAGAGCCAGATTTGGACCCAAAATTGAAACCCCTGCTGCCTCAGGTTGTGACAATACTAGGCTAATATGGACCATTGGTCTGATTTTGAAGAACCTTCTTTCTGATCAACACATGGGGAGGAGCTGTTTGTAAACAAACTGTTTTATCTACCAGTCCTATCAGTTGTCCCTGCTGCTGCTGCAGTGTGCACCCAGTGGCAGCGGGAGAGGGGGGCGGCAGTGGGGGGAGGGGGGAACACCAAGACGGGACAAGCAGCCAGGGGCTTTGCTAGCAATGGGAGTGGGTGGGGAAAAAATTAAACTGCGGCATCCCAACTCCGTCTACAACCTGTGGCGGGACTCCTCCCTCAGAGGCCACTGTGGGGCCATGTGCCTGGGCACCGGTGGCACATGCCTCGGGCCGGCCCTGGACTCAGGCAGCTTAGTTTTGTTTAAAATGGCCACTGCACCATGTGAAAACTGACTTCCCTTTTCTAAAAAAATAAGTGCTGCCACTGCTGGCAACATTTTGGGAAAGATTTTTTCTTTAAAAATAAATAAATATATTATCAATTTTAAATTAAAACAGATGCCTTTTTCCTTCATTTTCATCCATTTTCATTACCCTGGCCTATCATTTTTGTATTTTAATTACTAAAATGAATGGGTCATCATTTGTATTAGTAATTAAACAAAACAAAAACGTATTTCACATCCCTACTAAGCCACATAAATACTGTATGGCTAGTGTCTGGATAACAGCAGGTCAAGCATTTCACTAGGGAACTCAGTGAGCTCTCCCTGCTCCTATACCCAGATCTGTGTATTCATGGCAACCCATAGGGTTACCTTCTAAATATTGGTGACCTGCCAGACACTGCCCAGGTTACAGACGGGCCAGGAGGGCCCCCCCCCCACTCACACCTTTTTGATGGCCCCCTTAGCTACTGACTTTACAACGCTATAGAGTGGGGGGCATTATTTCCTTGAGAGCTCCCCTACCTTTTGCTTTATCATTATAACCCTGCTCCTGAATCTCTTTGTAACCATCTCCCTTTCAGTCATAGTTCCACTCCCTCTTTCCTCATATACCAAGAAGCTGATAGATAGAGCAAGAGAGCAGGTATGGAAATGGATGTCTCTCATAGCTACCTGGCACATATTGAGATGGAGTTGCCAATAGGGAATTGGAGCAGGGGGCAGGTTAAGTATGCTTCTTAGTGCATGTGATGCAAGGATGTGTGCAGCTGCAATGGCTTTGGGTGTCTCTCTGCTGTGAGAGAGTGAAGTGGGGTCTCGTAAAAGCCATCTTTTCTGAATGTGCACAGACAGGTTTTGCGAACAGTCAAAGAGGCCTGAGGGAACAATCTCCCTGGAATATTTTTTTTATGTCTAAAATTAAATGTAAAGCAAGCCATGCTTTCATAGAGGGTGAATTCTGAATAAGAAAAATACTTTTTTAAAAAAAGAGATCTCAACTGAAAGGGTGCTTGAGGAAATCATTCTAGTCAGATTAGCTTTCTTTTAAAAGGGTGTCTTACTTTTGAATCAAACGTCACACAGTTGGCTATCTGTCTTGTACTCTGTTTTAGGGCTTCGTCATCATGTCCTTCACCCCTTCTCTTCCCATCTTAATAAATTACCAGAATGATATTCCTAGTGGACCAAGAAACCAACACCATTTACGCAATAGATATGAGTCTCCCTTCAGCTTGATCTTTAAATCATTCCTGAAGAATATTCTGAATATTTGCAGTTTGCAATTCATCCTTTAGTTATGGTACATAACCCCTATATCGTTTCTATTCCTAGACCATGTGACTTGTGTAACTATTAGCACAGCCAAGTTGTGGATCTTGAATTACTTATTTATAATCCAATTTACAATTTGGAATTTGTTCCCAGTGACAACTGGAACCTGAAAATCAATTTTTCACAAGTATTTGTGCTAGATAAGGTCAGCTCTTCACCTGGTAAGAAAGCAGGCATGAAAACAAGAAGAACACATGACAAAGCTCACTTTTACATTTAAAAGAAAACGCCTTCTCCCAATTCTTTTTAATCTCCACTCTCCTTGTGCTGGTTGTTGCGTCTGTAAGGAAGAGTGAAGTAGAAAAAAGTCCTCTTTTTCAGGAATTTTGGGGTCCTATTTTTTTCTGAATTATAGAGTTGTCTGGACAAGGAGGGGCACTAACAGTATCTTGTAGCCCTTCTCAACATTCAAAGGTTTGTACCGGGTTCAGCTGATAAAAGGGGTCATTAACATCTCATTAATCCAGCAGGATAAAGAGCAGACTAACCCTGTAGCTGACTGCCTGCCCTGGCTGCTGTTATTTGTTGATTCATTGCTGAGGGGCACACCTTTTCTCCCTTCATCAAGCCTGGTATAAGTGGGACTGTCAAAGAACAAAGAAAGATAACTCCGAGGCAGGAGGGAGCTGTGTACCTGGGATCAAGATGAAAACTTTAAAGAAGGTAGGAGGTGTGAGAATGTGTTTGTGAGAAATGATCCCTTAACATGCTTCCATCACTGAACTTCTGGATGTCTTTTAAACTAAATGTTTAAGATCCAAAGTTAGTAAACATATTTCACAATTTTGACTTTTTAATAAGCTGAGTTGTGACTTGAACCATCAGTCTTGCACATACAAACATATGGGCACACAGTCTCACACAGACATCCTTTTTCCAGCTCAGCCCCAAAGTTAGTCAGTGGGCTATTGTAAATCATAGACACATGCAAAGTTATACAAATTAGGGGTGGCATGAAGTGTGCCCATTTCTCTCTGTCAAATGTTGGAGGGTGTGGCAGAGCTCAACCCAGGTAGGAGTCCCCAAGAGGCTGAGGTCCGAATCTTAAACCTGTGCTTAACCTGCGAGTGCAATGAACACACAACATGCTGTGAATGTGGACATTCATTGTGTGAAGTGCACATGCAGGCTTAGGATTGGGTTGTGTGGTTGTTGCTAATTGGGGACTGAGCCAGTAGGACAGGTTGTGACAGAGGAATGTTTACGGAGTGCCCCTTGGATACGTGTTTTGAATTAATAAACCACCGATAATGGAAAACCAGCACCTCTGGGAAATCTGTCCAGCAGTCTTCATGATGTTAACCATACAACCATACATGATACCACCTCCGTACACACCATTTTAGAGAGAGAGCATGGAAGCATGGGGAGACTCAAGATCAAAAAGTGTATCCGTTTCAGAATCTGAATTCAGCTCTCTATAGTCTCAACCTAGGCCGTTTTTAGATGTGCAGCGGGGATCAGGCGCGGGAGCGGCGAAACAGCTGCGGTGCTGTTTTACACGAACCACGCCTGATCCTAACGCACATCTAAAAACGGTCCTAGTGCCTTCACCCCAAAACCTGCTGTAAGCTCTTCTTCTGCCTTTTCTCTAAATCAAAATACAAGGTTGAAAAATACTGTACTTGAGACCTAACAATGCTGCTGGCAGCATCCTTCTATCTGAGTGACCCTCAAAAGAAGCTGAGTGAACATTTTAAACCCACATAATTTCTCTGATGAACTTTGGCATTTTTTCTGTTTGCAAACAATTCACAAGGAAATCCAGGTTTTCTCAGATTTATTTGCCACGGCTCATGATTAGATTAAGCTAATTAGTAGATGTAATGACCAATTTCCCTCCTTTCCTTCACCATCTGCCTGCTTGTCTGTTTATTTTTTCAAAACTGAGAGCTCTATGAAGCAGAGAAATGTCCTTCTTGAGTCTTTGGAAAGTACTTAGCACCTAACAGTAACATTAGTAAATAATAAAAAAATACATCTACACACTGTTCATTATAAAGAGAATTATTTTGATAGCTATTAAAGTGAGAGTTAGTTTGCTTTCCTATAGCATAGGACAAAAGCAGAGGAAAACTAGTGAAAGAGAAGACTCTTCTCTGAAGGGAAAAGAGCGCTCTGGTGACCCGGTATAAACCTAGCTGACCAATACTCAAGGATTACTATTGCTATTTAGGAACTCTTGAGAGATCTAGTGTTTATCAGGTAAAAGTACTCTGACTTCTTGTTACAGTGAAGAAAAGAAGAAAAAAATCCATTCAAAACCCCTTGACTGTCCCTTTCTCTCTCTCTTTCTTAGATAAGGGTTTGTAGGTTTCCCCACTGGCCTAATTATCTGTTTCTTTTGAACCAGTCACAACAGGTTTTCTGCAGCACAGCAAGCAAACAGCCAAAGGTGTATGACCCTTTATGAAAGGAATAGGGGAATCCCCTGGATGGGCCATACCAGGTCTGTAGGCCCCTTTAATCTTTTATGAGGTCTCTTACAGCTTCAGCAGGCATGTACATGCTTTAAAATGCTGTTGCTACACTGCTTTTCCTAAGCCTTAGGGAAAGCTCTTTTCCTACTCTCACTGACGGTGTTCTTGCTGGGGGTTTTATTAGACTTTTCTTAGCAGTGTGGATCATCTTTAGTAGTTCATGTGAATGTCCTCTCAGAGAAATAAAGAGGAGGAAAAAATCAGTAGTCCTGAGTGGTGTTATGAGTTAATTAGAATAAAAATGGGTTTAATATTTGGTTAAGATAAGGAGCTGGGACTCAAAGTGGCAGTTGCAGTGGTTCTGAAGTAATGAGCGGATCTGCAGCACCATAAATGTAGTCTAGTTTGTACTTGTGAAGCTCCTTGTGTAATCAGAGCCACTCCCCTCTTGCTTGTGATTGGTCTCTGGCAGCATCCACAGGAGGTCTGGTGGAGCAATATTATATTGTACTTCCTGTATCCTAGTTCCATAGCTTGCTCTTACCCTGCTCACCTTTGCCCTAGACCTTTTCACCTTTGACCTGGACCTCTTACTCTCCCCTCTGAACCTGCCCTGTGGGTCTTGCCCTTTGCTCTGGGCTGCTGGTTGATCCTGTGTCCTACATGGAATTGATCCTGGAAGGACTTATGGACCAGAAGGTCCTGGAAATTTCTGTGTTCAAAACTTCTGATGTTCTTTTTCTTTGCTTTGACCATGATCCTCAAACTAGGGCTGAAACGAGCATTGCATCTGACAATTTTGCCCTATTCAAATTATCACTGCTGAAATGGATAATAATCACAATTTGGATCCATCTTCTCTAGATATCCTGTTCAGGTAAATATTCAAGCAGTTAAAACCTGGGGGGCTGGGTGGGGGGGAACAGAGATGCAAATGTCTAATTTGGTTGTGGGTATTATATGGATAGGATTCAGTTTTGGATGCTTTTTTTTAAATGGGTAGTGTTTATATTTTCATATTTAATGAAAATATTTAATAAAAGTGAGTTTATTTTATTTATTTGTTTTATATATATATATATATATGCTTTGTTATTCACCCTAAACCTTCAGGGAAGGTCAGGCTATAAATCAAAACAAAACAAATCAATAAATATTTGTTGAAAAAATCAGCAACCAATGGACAACCTCCTCTATGGGTATTTTCACATGGCTGAAGGGGTGCTCACCCCCAGACCTACACCACGGGTGCACCCATATCTGGGTGTGTTTTAAACAGACCCAGAAGCTTCCGTGACCCACGGTCCACTCACGCAAAACCCCATCCCACACACCATACAGTTGCAGGCGGATCACCTGATGCTCTGGGCTGCTGCCCGCAACTCCATGGTGTTGTCCTGGGCAACCTCCAGATGAGAGCGGAGCTGCAGCAGCTGTCCACTGAGCAGATAGACAGCAGCCCTGCCTCTGGCAAGTGCCCCAGGGTTTGGGATACCCACTTGGCTGGCAGTGCTTCTGGATGCTCCAGAGCACCACTGGCGGGGCAGTCCAAGAGCAGGGACAGTCTGTCTCACCTCTGCTCTGCCTGCACATCTGGTAGTCCACTTTTAAATGGACGGCCCGCCTGGAGGAGAGGCATGGGTGCTGTCCATGTGAAATCACTCTTTGTCTTTGTCCCAATTTTCTTTTCAACAAAATAACAAGAGGTAAAACTATAGATGCTGAATGGCTTAATATTTTGGATGAATGAAAATTATAGAAGGGAACAAAAGTTTTCATGAGAATTCATGAGGATATTATGCTTTCTTACAAATATGTTGCTACATCACCAAAACCACTTGTGTCACACCAATTTAAATTAGAAAAGTTCGGTTTCATTTTGATTTTTGAAAAACCTGGGGGGTTGTGTTTTAGATTTTGGGTATTCAAGAGCGTTTTCTCCCTTTTCTCTTCTAGCAAAAACCAGGGAGGAAGGAGGAACGGACACTGAACCAAAACAATTAATTTTAAAAAACGAAAATGTTTTGTTTTTTTAAGTTAAAACAGATTGTTCCATACACCAAGCAAAGTTCAATGTAAGTCAGTGGGATTTTTTTTATTGCAAAAAGGACCATGTCTCTCTTCTATTTGTAACCATTGTTAGGAAATTTCAGCAACTACTTACTTTTGCACTGTCCGCAACTCTGCAAATTTGACTGAAATTGGCCTGGGGACACACACACAGATACTACAGATGAAATGAATATCCAGTGTGATTATTGTTGTATATATGATGAATTCAACCACTTCTGCTCAAGACCGACCAAATAGATACAAAACCCTAGTCATTTCTGCTTGATTTGCCCATTTCAGAAGTTTGATTGCTTTACATTTCAGCTACTTCAGCCATTTCACTATATTTTTTTATAATTTTTTTTTGGTCATTTCAGTATTTTGGTATTAGTAATGGAATAACACTGATTATTTTTAGAATGACTATGTAAAGCCCCAAAACGACTGAAAAAAACTCCACAAAATTACCAGGCAAAGGGGTCCATCCTAAACTTTGCTCACTGGGCATGCAATGTGCGCACAGCAAACAGAATCTGCGCATCTCCTGGTATGGGGACTATGATGTGCGTACAAACAATAATCACACTGGATATTCATTTCATCTGTAGTATCTGTGTGTGTAACCCCAGGCCGCACATAGAATCTGTGTACATCCTGGTACGGGGACTATGACATGCGTACGCGTTCACACATGCGTAGATTTAGAATCAGCCACAAAGTCTTGAATTGACAGAACAAGCAAATCAACCAAAACAAAATAAACAAATTGGCAGATATGTGAATATCCATTTGTGTGCAAGTATTTATTCAAATAATGATCAACAATGAGAATAATACTTGCAAATATGAAATAAGTTATTTGTTTCATCACTAACACACCCACGGCAGTCACATAAACTGTCTTTCCATAGGCAACCAGGCTAAAGTTCAGAAAACTGTAGATCAGTTTTGAAAGTAAACAAAGTTATTTATTTTTTTAAAATAGTTTTTTTTTTAAATTGTGGGAAATACCTTTTTTGGCGAGTTCTACATAAAACACAGGATGTAATCAGCTTGTTGATCTTACACTTGTTTTACTGATGCACAGTTTACAATGAACAGCTGTCACATAACTGAGCTGGGAAGTCCCTCTGGAGATACAGCACCGCCAATTCTAAATGGAACATTGGTTTAATTGTGTTTATTTAGTAGTAATTCTTTGACATGCATACCCAATACAAAGGGTGTTTTAAATGAGATGCCCCCATGTGTGGACATCTACTGTCCACGTCGGGAGTACTTGCCTGACGTCCATGCGGGGTTGCGCATTCCTGTGTCCCATGCATCGCCCACCCATGCCTACACATGGGGGCACTCTGAAAAAATCTGGAGTGCCCCATGTAGGGATGGGGTGGGCAATGCGTGGATGGGGCGGCCATGCAGGGGGTGCTCGTTTGAAGAGCTCCCCTACACAAGATGCCCCTGCACCTACCTCATGCACCAACCATGGGCCCATCCCCCCGCTCGCCCGTCTTGTTTAAAAACACCCCATGAGTAAAAATCCCCCAAAAGGGGCTTGTGGAAAACAACCTGAGGCCTTTGGCACACATCATGAGGGTCTACCATAGCTATGACCCCACCTTTGTTTCATGGCCCTTCTACCCCACCAAAACCTACCTGCTGGGTTTATCAGAAACCACCAATTTAGGCAAAAAAGGGCCCACACTTCTCAGGTGGGCTGGGACCTGGGCAGACAGATGGAGGATTCTTTCATACCCACTACTCAGGAGAGAGCGAGCAATGTGTACATTTTGAGATTTGGGGCAACCTAATGGGCTTCCTACACCTGTCAAACTGTACCTGCCTGGTCCAGTGTACTTGAGGTAGTGACTAGAGCTGAAATGGAGAGGAGAAAAAATATCCACAGTTAATATTTAGTAGAGGTGGTCTTTCTGATGCAAATTCATCTTGATTTTATTTTTTGTGTTTTTCCCCTGGTTTTCCGGATTTAATTATGGATTTGTATTAAAAATCTGTATTTAAAATCAATTAATAAAAATGATTAATACAAATTACTGTGCATGTGCAAAATGACCACCAGACTTTTTATTTAAATTAATGAATGTATTTATTTAATAAAAAAATTTATCCCACCCTTCCCTAAGGCTCAGGGTGGTTTTTTTGTGCATTTGTGGCTTTTTCCAAAATTGGAAACGGGCAGCAATTCTGCACACATGAAAAATGGCCACTACGCATGCATAATTGATCACCATAAATGCGCAGAATGGCTGCCCTTTTCCAAAATGGCAATGATGCTGCTGCTGCCAATTTGGAAAAGGATGCCTATGCGCAGAACTGTCTAGTGGCCATTTTGCACATGCACAGTAATTTATTTATTTATTTATTTTAGAACCAAACCAACCAGGCTTGGTTTGGTATGAATTTATCTGTAACAGTCCGTTCCATGCAGTTATGGATTTAATCTGAAGCCATATTCCCACCCTTAATACCTAGTATTCTGGATAACTTGATAGTTATCCAGCAATGATCTGGTAACTGTGGAACCTAACTGACAAACTAGAATACCAGATATTATTGATAACCATTTACCAAATTACTGTTTGCCACATTACCAGACCAATCGGCACAGAGAGAGGGATTTTTTTAAAAAAAGAAGACAAACAGTAATTAAACGGTAATGCAGTAAATAATAATATGGTAAGTCGGAAAACCACCTAATACTAAATTGGATACCATTGATAGCGACTGGATAACAGGCAAGCCCCCTCTGATTCAGAGCCATCACTGTCTCTCCCTGGTGGTCTCTCTCTTTGAGCTGTCCAGCTCCCTTTTATACCTGAGGCTCAGATAGCTTTCAGAGCCACACCCAGCAGGACCCACTCAGCTGCCCTTATTTGGCTTCTTAGCCACTTTGCCCCTTACAGGGACAGCTGCCTTTTGGAGCCTGGCTCACTCCCTTCGACTGTTTTTATAAGAGCAGAATTTCTCCTGCAGTTTAAACATGTGGTGGTGTGAAACCCCTGTGAGGGGGCTTTAGACATGCTTGTGTAAACTGGAAGTCACCCAGGTGCCATTAGAAACCAGGGTGTTTTTAGACGTGGCATAGATAAGACCTTATCCCCTCTCCCATGGGCCTAAGCCGGAGCCTGCAAGGACTTACAGTGACTCTGTCTTGGGGGAGGGGACTTTATGAGTTTTCTGTTTTCTTATTTTAGTATTTTGGTTACATCATTTAGGCAATATTAGCACGATTGCACATGTGCAATTGCCAAACATGACATAACTCAACTCTATCTCTCTACTCCCTCTCTCTCTCCCTCTGTTCAAGCTCGTCTCAACTCTCTCTCTGACATCTCTACCTGGATGTCTCAACGTCAACTCAAACTCAACATGGCTAAAACGGAACTCCTTATCTTCCCCCCTCATCCTTCCTCTCCCTCCTCACTGTCAATAATTATTGATTGGGTCACCATCCTGCCTGTCCTCCAAACCCATAGCCTAGACTTCATCTTTGACTCACCACTTTCTTTTAAATCCTGCATTGGGTGATTTCAGATGTGACAGGGCACCTATTGGCCCCGTCACAGAATCACCGTTTGATTCCCCACCGGAATCAAAACGGC
>QEPC01007379.1:202743-213086 GCA_003113815.1 Sphenodon punctatus | reverse complement strand
ATCCTATCCAGGGACCATGTTCACTGCATTTGACCCGTGACACTGGAGTGCTTGCCAGTTACTGCCCAGCCTCTAACCTCTCTTTTTTAAAGGGAATGTGATTAAGAAGGCCATGGCAATACAGCTGCAGCAGCATTTGGAGAAATTCCAATCTGGGTTCTGGCATTTCTATGGGATAGACACTGAACTTATCGGGTGTTGAATGATCAGCTGATGATCTTGGATCAAGGACAGCTGGCCATTTTAGTCATGCTGGATCTTACAGCAGCATTCAATATGATTGGCCATGGGCTGCTGCTTTGGCAGCTGAGGGATGTTGCTGGTGTAGCTGGAACTGCCATTCAATGGTTTGAGTCATACATAAAAGAGCAGTCATCAGTGGTGATTAGGACTGAAACAGCAAGCCATTGCAGTAGTTTTTTCCAATGGAAAAAGCTCTTCCACAATGAGCATCACAGTGAGATAGAGACATTCATTCCGCTACTTCCACTGGCTGTGAAAAAAGCAGAACAATGTTTGTTCCAACAGTTTCAATCTTCTGCAATTTCCATTGTCACTGCGAAGTAGCAGAACAATGTTTGTTCTGACAGTTTCTGAGATTGTTCTAACAGTTTCGGAATTAGCAGAATGCTGGTGGAATTTGTGGAATGCTGGCGGAAAAGCTGCAGAAAGTAACGGGCAATTCCAAAATGGTGTAATGAAATAGCAAAGAAGAAAAAGGAGTTGCCGCTTCAACCCAGTGGTGATGGATGGTTCTGTGTCATCCCAAAGAGACTTGAAATGTGGTGTACAACAAAGGAAAATTGCAAGGAGTGATTTGAAGACACAGACGGCAGAAAAAGAGGGAATGGGCTTACATTGCAGCAATGTAGGTTTCAGTTAAATATTAGGAAAAACTTAAACTGTGAGAACTTTGGGGGCACGGAATAAGCTGCCCAGGGAGGTTAACCAAGCTGTACAAACACCTGTCTCTGATGCTGTAGGCAGGGATATCCTGCCATGGAACAGCGGGTTGAACTAAATAACCCTTGAGGTCTCTCTCCAGCCCTAAAATTCTATGAGTGTATAATATCAGTTTCAATTCTAACTATGAGACTTCCAAATTCCTTTGCCTCACTCCCAGGTCTGTTTCCAATATGCCCTAATTCTACAATTAAGTAAACTATTACTTTTATATAGTAACCATGGTAAATTTACTATTCTAACTTGGAGTTACAACCTTTTCCTGGGCATGATCCATTTTTACATTTCATGCTAAGACACAAGGCACAACAGCATAAAAACATAAAAACATAAATCGTGCCATATTGGGACAGTCCAATTTATCGAGCCCAGCATCCTTTCATTGACAGTGGCCCATCTTGGTCACTTGGGAGAAGTACCCATGAGGTCCCAATGGACAATCCATTCCTTGTTGTTCACTCCCAGCTCCTGACAGTAAGAAGTTACATCACCCATACCTACCTACTTGGCTAATAGCCACTAATGGACCTACTCTCCAAGAACTTATCCAATCCTTTTTTAAAACCCAGCTATACTACTGGCCTCGACCACATCCTCTGGCAACAAATTCCACAAGCTAATTGTGCATTGAGTCAAAAAATACTTCCTTTAATTTGTTTTAAATTTGCTACCAGTTAATTTCATGGAGTGTTCCCTAGTTCTAGTAGCATTTGAGAGGGTAAAATATTAAAAACTGTTCCCTATTTACTCATTCCACACCAGTCATGATGTTGTAAACTTCTATCATATCCCTTCTCAGTCCTGTCTTCTCAGAGCTGAAACCCGGCCCCAACTTATCAAGCCTCTTTTTGTACGGGAGCCGTTTCATACCCTTTATCATTTTGTTGCACTTTTCTGTAACTTTCTAGTTCTACTATATCTTTTTTGAGATGGGTAACCAGAACTTCACACAACATTCATGGTGCTGTTGAACGATAGTTTATATAGTGGCATTATGATATTTTCAGTTTTATTTTCTATTCATCTCTTGATAATTCCTAACATCCTGTTTGCTTTTTTGGCCACTGTTGCACATTGACCTGAGGATTTCAATGTATTGTCTACAATGACTCCAAGATCCTTTTCCTGAGTGGTAACCCCTAATTTAGAACCCAGCATTGTGCACATATCGTTTGGATTATTTTTCCCTATGTACATCACTTTGCACTTGTCAGCACTAAATTTCATCTGCCATTTAGATATCCAGTCACCCAGTTTTGTAAGATCCCTTGCAATTCATCAGTCAACTCAGGTTATAACTACCTTGAATAACTCTGTGTCATCTGTAAATCTGATCACCTCACTTTTTACTCCCTTTTCAGATCATTAATAAATATATTAAACAACACCAATTCCAGTACAGATCCCTGGGCCACTTCACTAGTTATGTCTCTCCATTGAAAAAAATGACCATTAAGTCCTACTCTTTAACCTGTTTACAATAAGACAGTACATCTGATCTCCTATCTCATGACTATTAATTTCCTTAAGAGTCTATCCTGAAGAGACTTCTAAAACAACTTCTGAAAATCCAGATACACTATGTCAACCAGCTCACCCTTACCGTGTCTATTTTGTTACTTTGTAAAGTGCCAGGTACACTGCTGGTGCTATATAAATGTTTGTTAATAATATTAATAATAATCCACATGTTTATGAATAAAAATAAATAAATAAAATAAATATTTATCAGATAAGGCCAAATATTTGAGGGAGGGAAAGAGAAAAGAGATTTTGTTCTAATTATTTTAAAATGCCAAATTCCACCAGCAGTAGTAGATACAAGGCAAAGTTCCCTAGCCCAAGACCCACATACCAAAACTTTCATATTCTTGAGAGCCACAAGACACTTTACACTGACATAGTCTCAACATTTTAATGAGTAAAATAATTTTTCCAAATTTGTATAAATTTTAATACACTAGTATTTAAATGCCATTTAATATTATTGTTCAAAGAACCTTTAAAAGTTGAAAATCCTCATTTGAAAACTCCATGAGTTTGAGTTGCATAAATGAAAGACAGTAGCAAGAAGTAAAGTGGGGAGATCAGAATCAGAAATAATGGGCCATCTTTCTCACGTCTAGTAAAATGTTCCAATTCTTCCCAAAGAGGGCGATTTCAAATGTGACGGGCCTCCCTTTTACCATGGCCCGGGATCCGTTTCGGATCCCAGTCTAGAATCAGGCCATCCGTCCTTTAGACATGCTGGCCTGATTCCACTTGGGGATCAGGCAGGGCTGCGCAGAGCGACATGCGGCCGCACAGCCCCACCCCCACGCTCCCCCGGCCGCCCGCCCTCCAGGAGGCGGGTGAACACAGTGGCCAATCCGGCCACTGTGCCCGATCCTGGATCATGGTCGGGACCATGCTCTGGGTCGGGGCTGTCAGTCAGACATGCACCACATGGCCACTGCCGGCTCTGTCCCAGATCATGGTTGCGCTAACCACAATTCCGGAGGTAAGGCTGGCCTCACCTCCGGAATCGTGGTTAATCTGATTCCAGTCAGAGGTTCACTGGGGTGAACTTCTGGCAGGAATCGTTTAGACATTATGGGCTTCTCCTCCACCACAAGGGATTGACTGTGGTAAGAGGGAGGCCCTTAACATCTGAAATTACCCAGAGTCTACAAGTCCTGCTGAAACTGAAACCACTTTTCTATTATTGCACTTATGCAACTATCTCCCAGTGCAGGGCTTTAAATACTAGGAGAAGGTGCTGACTGGCTGCAGGTTAGGAGTAGGGCTGCACTGAATAGTAAAAAATTTATTTGCAAGTATTTCTGAGTTTCCGAGGACCGTTTCTGAGTGTTCAGCCTCTGTACTTGGTAAAATACTTGGAAAAATAAAAACAAGTACCCTAAGCCAGTATTTTTCTAGTACTGAATACCCTTATATATGGTCAGGAAAAGTCCTGTATGTTGCTCATTCGAGGATTTTCCAAGTAACGAGTACTGCGCCGATTCCTCAGTTACTCAGAAAAAACAAGTTGAATACTGAGATACTCAGTAAAAATTGAGTAATTTCAAATACTGAGTTTCAGCAATAGTTAGGGACTTCTCAGACAAATGCTGGTGCAGTGTGACTTCCCCCAATCCTGGGAACAGAGATCAGGGTACACTCCAACAGCCCTCAGGAGTCACTGGCTGCTGCAGTGGGGGAGTGTGCCCTGAACCCTGTTCCCAGGATTGGGGAACAAGAAAAAACTTGTCACTGACCAGAGGAGTTTCCTTCCCTTTCTTTGTCTTGTAGGGTGTTAAAAATGTGACTGTGGCCTGCTTAGGCCCACTTGGACCCACTTTGGTCCATGGGCCACTGTCACATTTGTTGGGGGCAATCCAGATGTTTGTCCAAAAGTTTTCCTGGGGGTTTTGGCAGCTAACCCAGGCTGTGATCTCAGAAACTTATGATCCGGTCCAGGCTATCTGCCATGGGCACCATGACCAGCTGTCATGTCGACCGTCATTGGTCGCCATGGCTGCCCATCATGGGTGCAGGGCATGCCTCTGGGCACAGTGCGAGGGTGGGCTGACTACCCACCCCCCAGCCTGGCCATATGAACATTTGTTCCACAGTCGGGCCCAATCCTTTCCTGGTTGTCAGCAGCTTCCTAGTCCGGAGAAGTTTGTGATGGCGATGCTCCGCTGTCATGTGTGTTTTCACCCATAGCCTAACAATTATAGCAGCCAAACTAGAAGTGTGCCGATTGGTTATATCTCAATCAGTTCACCAGGACAGTAATCATAGCCCCAACAAGTTTACAGTCTAAGTACAAGATAACAGATATACACAAAAAGCATGGGGAGGTGGGGAGAGAAGGAGAAGGAAAATAAAGAGACAGTGCAGTTCAGTGAGATAAACTGTGATTTCAGTGCATCAGCTGCTGAAGCAATGGCTGAGTTTTTCTAGAAATTACAGAGAAGGAAAATTGCAAGGAGTGATTTGAAGGAAGACAATTACGTGGCCTGGCAGATGTTCACTGGGACTGTCTCCAAAGGTCTCGGAGGAGGGGGGGGATACACAAAGGTGTGTGCTGGAAAAGCACATTCTAAATACGAGCTCAGCCCTTTCAGGAGTTCCCTGCTGAGGGCGGTGGTTCTTGCATGCAAATCTTATGTAGAGTGCTTTAGGATGAAAGACACTATGGAAATGCTAGTTATTTATTAATATGATGATGATGATTCATGTTATTAGTAACTGGGATTCATGGACCTCCCTAGCACTCATAGGCTATGCACGCTATTTTCTAATAATGTTTTAAAACTCATTAAACAGAATATTAAACTAATCATGATAAATGATAAGCTGGATTTCATTACATTACAGTTAATTACAAAATCATATCTACCTATTTTCATAGGAAGCAAATTAGTCTGAATGTGAAGAGCGCTTGCTGGGCATCCACATAAATAAACAGCTAAAATGTAAATGCAAGGAATGCCTTTTAGACTTATGCCTCATTAGTGTGTTCCAGACTAGAAACCTGCCCCTGAAAATGTCAAGTTAATATACAAACCTGTACCTAATCCAAGGGTCTTTAACTACTATTTGTGTACCTGTAATTTAATCCATGCCTTCCTTGCATTGCTGCCCTACTAATTTATGATTGCTGTGTTATTTACTTAGTGGAAGTGCGTCCTATTAGGAAATGATTGTGCCTCAATATTATGGTAATAGAATAATAGAGGGGTTGATTTTACAGACAAATAGCACAATAACTTTCCTTGACATTACCCTGGAATGTTTATTAATGAAGCTAAAATGTAAGAAAAGGAGGGTGGTTTTTAAATATATAATTGCTGAAATAGCAGCTCACAATGTCACCATTTTGTATGCTAGAAAATAACCCCTTAAATCACCTGTGGCAAAGTTATGTGTTGGAGAAAGCTTATTGATAACCCATGTGTTTATTTGATAATTAGCAGGCATTTGAGGTTGTTGACCTGTAGGCTTTCTGATTGCCTAATAGCTTACCTAGCAAGATCATGGACTATTATAATAAACCCTTTTTCCTAAAGATTGTTGTTATTATTTTGAATTTATATCCCAATTCTTTCCCAAAAGCTCAATGTGGCTTATAATACCACTGTAACATTAAGAAAACATGAATAGTTGTATATTTGGAAAATAATATATATTTAATTTTATGGAAAAAAAATTATTTCTAAAGAATTAAGGCAGTATTGCATCAGTGAAACAACCAGAGTAAGATGGTATGGCCATATCAACATGCCATCTTGACTTGGCCATTCACAAATACCAACAAGACCTTAAATACAGGCTATGGCAACCATAACTAATCTCAGCGTTGCATCATTTGATCAAAAGTGGTGAATATGACCACCAATTGGTTGTTTGCAGATACGCCAGTTTCATTACTGGCACAACTCACCAGCTGCATTGACATTTTAGCAACATTTATATTGAAATTTAAAAAAATACTGTCTTAAGCCAATGCATCAGTTTAGTGCCTGAAAGATAAGTTGGATGCCTAATGTTGCTGGACACCGCCTCTATTAATCCATGGAATGGAAGGAGTATCGGCAATAGCAATGCAGCAAGGGTGGGTGAAAAAGAAGGGAAACAGTGATTCAATCTGAGTCAGTTAAGGGTTTGAGGTAGAGCGGGAATGGTTATCAGCACAGATATTAGTAAGTGTCAGATCTGCAGTAACCAACCTGTTGATGCAACCTGATTAAGCAAGTGTTTAATCGTTTAACTGACAATTTAACTGAGTTATTGCATTATTGTATTGTACTGCCACATTCTACCGTTTACGGTGTTGCTTCAGCCTATTTTCCCATCCATCCCATGGTTACTGGCTAGTACCATTGACCCATAAGGTCGTTCTTGTTTACCACCCCCAGCTCCAGAATCTGGATCTAATTTAACTCAGTTTCCCATTGGATACCTGGTTCAAATCTGCTGGATGCAGCTTTGCTATTGGTCTGGAAGTAAACCAGAAATGACAGAATGAAGAAAAATGGTAAATCAGTTATGAGGTAATGGTAAAGCAGTGTTAATCAATATCTTGATTAATCTTTTAACTGCTTCAGTATGTAGTTACTGATCCGTTAACCAATTCTAAATCCAAAATAAATTGTTATCAGTATCGGTTACAAAATTAACTATCCATGTCAGCTGTACCTTGAGGAAAAAACCACTTTGAAAATTAGCTCTCCAACTACCCAAGCAGTGCAACTGAAATTATTAAATTTTATTTGCAAAAAATCCTAAGTAGGCTCAAGCTGTCCAACAGTTAACCAGGATAAGCAGAGACAGTAGTGAGGAAAGAAAGATTTAGAACAGTCAGCTCCTAACACACAGCTACCCATAAACCATCAAGTCTCTGGAAAAAAATTCTCTTAACCTTCCGTGACCATCACCACACATGCACTGACCTCAGGGGAAAGGGGCTACTCTCTAAGTAGAGAGATTCTCATCCACTGCCAAAGGTTGGAGTCCAGTAATTCAGTCTTCATTGATCCTTTTTACACAGACACTCTAAAACTGATAAAATGGGTGTTATATTTTATTATACATGTTGCAGGACTGCAGGTGTGCACTATGGGTGGCCTGCAACATGTATAATAAAATGCAACTCCCCTTTTTATCAACGTTAGAGTGACTGGGTGAAAAGGGCCATTGTCAGACTGATGCCTGTAGGCTTCCTTACCATATAATTCCCTATGGTTCTGTAGAGACACAAAAGCTGTGAACATCATAAAAGTTGCTTTGGATTCAGCCAATGTAATTGAAAGCTAAATCTGGACATTGTGACATTGTGGGTGAAATTTTGGCCACATTGAAGTCAATGGCAAAATTCCTATCTAATGGGAAAAGGTTAGGATTTCAGCCTCTAAATATATATAATGTAGAAGCCTTGCAGCTAAGCTGAAGTTAAGAGAGTTTATATCTATTTTTTTCTTTTTTTCAATAAAGGTTTAAGTTAGATGAAAATAATACAATGCATCATCTGAGTGACTGGTTTGCTTTTTTTATGCTTTGGATGAATATGGAAAAATAAAGCTGGAAAAGAAAGCACACAGGAAGATTACTTGATAAAATGGAATACTATGCTTTGAAAAGAAGAGAAATACAGACCAACATGTCCAATTGTGAAATGCTGTAATTAAGGCCTTTCATAAGAGAAAGTATTTTTCCCCTTCCTAAGAGTTGGAGGTTGTTTAAAACATAAAGGACAAGAATGTAATTAGAGCGAAGCACAGCACAAGTACCAAATCACATTTATAAGAGCATAAAAGATTCACATGCAGGTATATTTTTTTTGTTGATAAAAACTGAAAATTGCTACCAACTGCTTCTGATACAACATAATAGAAATTTCTTGTTATGATGATGATATATTTGCTCTAGAAATGTGTATAGCAAAACAGCACTCCAAGATGAAATGCAGAATGCGGACAGTTAGAATCCAGAAGAAATTAAATTGGGCAGCATAATTGGTGTGACCTCTCTGAGAACACAAGTGAAGTTTTAAAAATAAAGCATATGGGATCTGACCCAGTTCCTCTTTTTACTTCAATAGAAGTTGAATATAGCCCTTTCTTTTGTAAGTATTAATATATTGAATGACATATTGTTCCTAGGCTCTCCGATCTTCTTCCCTTACTTACAAGACCTGGGAACAGTTCTTTTAGCAAAAACCCTGCGACTGTGCATAGCAGAAAAGATCCCACAGTGGGCATGCATTGTTTAAAATGTTAGAGTCCCTTTATAGATCTCTGATGAAAGCCTTAAAAACCAACCAACTACATTCTTCACACATCAGATGCTCAGTAACATGTACAAATATTAATTAAAAATGGGTGAAAAATCTGCCAATATATCTTCTTAAAAGTGCTTTTCACTCCATCTGGTTCTCAGGACTGAACCTTAAATGGCTAAAAGGAAGGGAAAATTCATCTCATCACATCCAGGTACCAATCCATCAGATCTAGGATGTGAAAAAACACCATTTTCAAAGAAGAAAGAAGTAAAACAGAGGTGCAACCTCTGCCCAGTTCTTCCAAACTACCAACAATCTACCAACAGTGGCAACTTACCACTCCTTTTGGAACAGGGCTCAATCCTAAGCACCTTGCTGAATAACTCAGAAATAAAACATCTGTTGCATACTGATGAAGTGAAACAATCACCTACACAAAAGGTACTGCAACTTTGGAAAGCCTGCTAACATACACGAGGTCTGCAAGTCAGCATGGAAAACAAAAATCAAGATGTGAAAAATCTCCAATAAAATAAAATTGCTCTCTTTTATGTCAGGCATCGGTGGCAGATATTTATCCATACATTCTATTTCTTTGTTCGTGGATTTTCTATTGCAGCGTTTTGGGTGTGATGAATCCTGAGTTGGTGCTGAAAAACAAACATCCACAGTGAATATACTATATCTGACATGTTCACCTACTTCAAATCATCTCTGACACAATGGGAACAAAATACTATCTGTGCCTGTTTCATTTGGATATTTGGTTTTAGGGATTTGAGAGGGGTGGGGAAGGGATGGTGTTTCAGTTATTTTAGTCATTTCAGTTTAGATATTCAGTTAAGTAACTGAATCAAAATGAAAAAGAAAAAAAAAGTTGGGGAAAATGGAGCATCCAAAGCTGCCCCGAGCTGTTTTCAGGAGGGGCGGGATATAAATCGATGAAATAAATAAATAAATAAATAAATAAATAAACGCTAATTTCCCACATATACAATTGCTTTTGGAATAGGTATTCAAAAATGTGAATAATATATCTGAATATGAAATGTGCTATTCATTTCAGGTCTGGTGTGGGGTCTGAACTAGATAATCTTTGGGGGTCCCTTCTGGTTCTGAAAGTCTATGTTTCTATCACACCAAAATGGCATTCAAAGCACTATAAGAAAAAGCACTATCAGATTTCTAGTCAATAAAGCACCAGATCGATAGAGTCCTTCATTAAGAACACTACCAGAACATTTCAACAGTGTAGTCCAACCCACTTTACTTTATTGGAGTGGAATTATGAGAATACCCTCCACCGCAAATCCAGGCGGTGGGGGGTTGCCTCGCCCCATCTCCTGCCTCCCTCCCTCCTGGGTGATTATGTTGGGATGGTGCAGCCGCTGCTTGCAGCCGCTGCAAGGAGATAGAGCTGCACTGTTTGCCGGTTTGCAAGGGGTTGCCTGGCAACCCTTGCAAACCGCGCGAAAGGAATAGAGCTGCTGATTGGCCCCTGGAAATCACGTGGGGCAGTCAGCTGCATCGGAGGCTCTCCCCGCTCACTCTAGGAGGAGCGGGGAAAGAAGAAGCAGGCCGCGCAGTCCTGGGGTGTTAGGAGAGAGACTCG
>QEPC01007379.1:174457-202643 GCA_003113815.1 Sphenodon punctatus | reverse complement strand
CCCTTCTGTTGAAAATGCTAGTTATGGTTGATGCTGGACCCGTATCGCAATAGGCGATGTCACCCCCTCACCTATTCGGCTGTTTGTAATTGGATAATAAAGGGTGCGGCCATGTAAATCCAACATTGTGTCCTGTCTTCTTGGAGGGGAGGGAGGCATGGTGCGACGACAACCAACCCTAAAACATATAGAATCCATACCATGACAAAACTGTAATCAAGTACTCCACGTAATAATGGGAACCCTGTAAGAACAGCTGCAAAGCAGAACTGGGACAGCATTGCATCCCTCTGCTACTTAACATGCAGAAAAGAATTTCAAGTTCTGGTATCAACAGAGAGCAGCCACCACTCCACCCCACTGCAAAGCACCAGAAGATCAATAAGTAAACTAACATGATTTAATACACTACTTGGGCTAAGCAACCCCTGACCAGTAGATACAACAATATACACTAACAATGCTCAGTCTGTTGAACCAAGAAATAATAATAAAAATACATGAGAGTCACTGGGAAGGTCAAATTATAACTCACAAACAAGCCAGACTGCTAGACATCTCTTAACTATTCCATCATTGTGAAAAGTGTAAAACCCCCACCAGTACAGAGCATGTGATTATACACTAGAATTGGAAACTGGGAGGCACAGAAGTCAATCTAAACTCAGGAGAAACTCTGTAACCAGTGTGAGAGAGAAGAGACAGAAGTGAATTGAACCATGACTGCCAGAATTATCCATTTATAGATCATCCATACCTACCTCCACAGATCCAGCAGCCGCCCAAGACACACCAAAAATGTGTTATCTACAGCCAGGCACAACAGAATTTGTTCTGAAGAAAAGACCCATGGTAAACACCTGCCTAAGATAAAAGCTGCCTTTACTAACAGGCTACACAAGAAAACCAGCTAAAGAATGAACCCTCCCACGACACTTCGAGTTGTTTCCTCCCACCCGACACGGAAACCTCGGGTGTTTTTAGACAAGCACCTCCCCACCCATTACCCACCAATCACCCACCCATCATGCATGCTTCAGGGTTGCATAGGGTGGCAATGCAGGCTGTTGCATGCACGATGGGTGTGAGATGGGTGGGGAGGCGCTTGTCTAAAAACACCCCTGTACATGACATCATCACACAACTACAGCCCAGACTCAATGGGGACCAGACCCTGAGAGAAATCTTCCCTGAACCCTATAATGTTCAAGGATGTCTAGAAAAGAACCCTTTATTATAAACCAGTAGTGAAAAGTAACAAAGGCAATAACTGCTTATTGAATCTGGCTATGATGGGAAACTGTGGCCCTTTTTAAACAGGCCATGGGTGTGCCGCTGCATGGGAGGTGCAAGTGCACATTGATTCCCCCATGCCTCCCCATGCACGGAGCAACCTGCACTGTCACCGGCTGCTCCATGCATTGGGGGGGGGATGCATGGGTCACAGGAGCATGCACCTACGCACTCCCACATTTACACAGGATGCTCCACTGCGTGGACAATAGGTGTCCATGTGGGGGAGCATCTCATGTAAAAAGGGCCTGTGTTCAGCTTTCATTCTGGGCCTCTGGGCCTCTCTCCCTGACCTGGCACAGCTAACCCAGGCTCCACTCTGGCCTACAAAAAGTTTGTACGGATCCCCTCTATACTCTGGAGGACTACTATATAAAAAACCCTTCTTGTCCCCTTAAAGCAACTGCTTTTCCACCCCTTACCCAGGCAGGAACAAGCTTTGGCAAAGCAGCAGATATAAAAATTTCCCAACACATCTTTATCACAGCCATTATCAGCACCCTCAATTCAAAATACAATAGACCCACGCATGCATTTCAAAAAATGGCATGTACTTCCTTTAGTGCAGTAGACACCCCCAGGGTAACAGTGCTAGTGAAAACAATCAGTCCTTACATAAATGAATAAATTCCCACAAACAAAAACACAGATTCTGCTGTGGGCATTCACTTCTGTCAAAGAGAAAGGTTTTACACTTCCTCTGGAATATGCACAGGTTTGTGCTCTGCTAGACCTCTGGGGGAAGGGAGATCCATATTACTCGGTCAGCAACTCAGAACACTTTCCTGCGGACCCTTGTCATACAAACAAGATTGGCAGGTGGTACTAACAAGTGAGCACTCCTGGCTGAACGCAGGGGTAACAGAGCAGCATGGACGGACAGGCGGTCTTTCCGATATGTGGGGCCAAGCCATTTAGGGCTATAATGGTTAAAAACAGCACCTTGAATTGTGCCCAGAAAGCTATAGGAAGCCAGTGCAGACTATAAAGCATAGGTGTAGGGCTGAAACGAGAATCAGATTTTATTCTCGTGAGATACCTCACGAGATTTTGGACGGGATTCTTGGCCATTTTGGAAGAGGGCAGCTGCTCTTTACATGTGACGTATTCACATATGCACAGACCAGCTGCCCTTTCCCTTTTCAAACTCCCAACTGTGTACCTGAGCTCTGGCATCCTCACAAATGTCACATCCCTTGCCTCTCCCTCTGTTTCCCCCTTCAGGGACCGTGTCTATCTTATTCTTTGTAAAGCGCCAGGTACATTGCTTGTGCTATATAAATGCTCATAACAACAACAACAACAACAACATTTTAGAAAAGGGCTGCACATGCACAGAATGGCCGAAGTGGCCATTTTGCACATGCGTGATAATTTTATTAAATGTATTTGATTGATTGATTACCAGGATATGAAGCTGCCTCCTCACGTCCTTCCTGCCCCCACAGAGAAGTTGAGTCGGGAGAGCAATCCCAGCGCAGTACCTGGAACAGTCCAGAACTTGTAGAAGCAGCCAGGTGAGTCAACCAGGGTTGGGGCAGAGGGAGGGATGTGTGCAAGGTACTCGTTTTTCTACACGAGAATCCAGGCAATTCTCATCTCATTCTCATTTGCAAGAACAAGCTGAGAATCCTAATTCTTCTTGAGAAAAACAAGAATACAAGAATTGAGTTTCAGCCCTACACAGGTGTAATATGCTCACGGCAACCCACCCCTGAAAAGAGCCAGGCTACCATGTTCTGCATCAGCTGCACCTTCTGAACAGTCATCAACAGCAGCCCCACATAGAACGCATTTTAGTAATCTAGCCTTGAGATAACAAAAGCATGGTCAATGGTGGTCGGATCTGCATCAGAAAGAAGGGGCTGCAGCCTCCTCACTAGATTGAATTGGGGAGATGTGCTCCTGGCCACTGCTGCAACCAGATAATCCAGGTGCAGCAAGGAGTCCAGAAGCACTCCAAGACTACAAACCTGCACATCTAGAGGGAACTGGACTCCCTCATTGATGGGTTCCAATCCTCCTCAAGTCACAGGGCCAGCCAGCCATCAGCACTTCAGTCAGCTCACATTCATCCAGGCCCCAACAAGCTGCAGACAGGCAACAGGTAAGCACTGAGACTGCAGGGCCTGGGTTGGTTGAAAAAGAGAGGCAGAGCTGGGTGTCATCAGCATACTGATGGCACTTCACTCCAAATCTCCAAATGATGTCACCCAATGACCTTAGATACACATTGAACAAGAGAAAATACAAGAAACAACCCTGTAGGATACCAGAAAGGAGACCGCAAGGGGACGATGAGCAATCTCCCATCACCACTCACTGGGACCTCTGACAGAAATGAATGGAATTACTTGAGAGCAGTCCTGCTCACCCCTGCCAAGTCCCACTATTGTGTCAAACACACCTCATGATCAACTTTATCAAAGGCTTCTGAAAAATCTAACAAGATCAACGGGTACAACTTCCTTTGTCAATTTCAAGGCATAGATGACCGAACAAGGCCACGAACATAGTTTCCAGTGCTATACCCCTGACGAAAACCTGACTGTAATGTGTCCAGGAATCCAATACCATCGAGATGAGCCTCAAGCTGCTGGGCAACCACCCATTCAATAACCTTTGCTAAAAAGGGATGGATAGAGTCAGGGCGATAGGTGGCCAGGGAGTCAGTATCCAAAGTTGACTTCTTAAGCAGGGGTTGGACAACTGCATTTTTAAGGACATCCAACAACCTACCCTCCCAAAGGGAGTCATTGACAATCCCTGCCAGCAATGGCTCCAGCATTTCCTGTCTGGCTTTCACCAGCTAGGATGGACAAGGATCTAATTCACAACTGGGGGCCCACATTGCTCCGAGCACGCTCCCCTTATTAGGGGGCGATACTAACTAATCCGAACAAAAAGGATAAGACTGAACTTCTACACCAAAGACTGATCCTGCAGGTAAAATAGCAGTACCCAGGTCATGGTGAATAAAAGTAATTTTGTCTGTAAAGGAATAAATAAAAATGTCACAGTGGGCAATAGATTACTCTGGTTCACAAGAGAGAAAGACCAAATTAATCAGGCCATTCACCATCTGGAACAACTCTGAAGGATGAGACCTAGAAGAAAGCTTTCTTCAATGACATCCCACCCACAGCATAGTCCTTCAAAAATGATCTATCCCACAATCAGTTATCTTCATCATGATTTGAGCGCCACCTGCATTCTAAACACGTACCTTCCCATTTCAACTGCCTATGGTCTCTCGTATACCAGGGCGACCTATTTGTCACAACTGTGGGAGCGGACACCTGGGTACAACCGTCAACCATGTCAATGGCCACGGTCAAGTTTAGAGCTGAAATGGGTACTAAATTTAGTACCCATGGCTAATACCCACTTTTTCAGTTATCGCATCAGGTACCTGACAAGTTAAACAGGTACCAATCAGGTACCTGGAAACCAAATAAATTGAGTACTTTCAGTACCAATGTTTCAGTTTACCAATTCCCAGTTGGTATATTCATATACCAATTGGTATATTGAGTTTGAAAACTGAAAAATCAGAATGAAATTTTTAAACAAAAATTACCAGAAGTAGCGTCCTGGGATCAGAAGTTGACTTTCTGGGACCAGAAAGTTGATATTCTGTGATGGAAAACTATAAATGTTTTTAGAAGAAAGATTGGGGCAGAAATTAAAAAAAATTAGAACCAGAAGTAATTTTTTCAGGACCAGAACTTGCCAAAAAATGATTGGAAGTTGATGGAAACCCAATAACTTGAGATCGACAATCAATATACCAACAAAAATGTCAAAAGAAACGATGCCATAAGTTGACATTTCAGGCCGTCGGGTACCCGATTGGGTCATTTTGGGTACTGGAAATTCAGTGGATTACCTCTTTTTGCAGATACCCTCTATCAGCTCTAGTCAAGATGTCATTCAACAAGGTGACCAGGTCATCAACAGAGTAGCCATCAAAGTCAGTGGGTAAATCCCCCAGAGAGTTCTGGAAACCAATTGAATCCTTTAGTCTTTGGGGGCATACCAACCTAACAGGTCCAGCACATTGACAGGGGAATAAAAGAGCAGGGATCTGGGCCTTCAGAAGCTAATGGTTTGGCAATGACAAGGGTATTATAACCCTCCCCCCTCCCAATAATTGGAACTTCTTTTTGTAAGCATATGTAAGTGTCTGACAGACTGCTCTTTACACTCACCTGCTGTGTTCCTTTCTTTGTAATCAAACCTTTGACATTTGAACTACCTCACCCTAGAAATTTGTTTCTTTTACTTCTTCTCCCTTAATGTTTGCTATTATGCAGAGTTCCCAACCTGAATTTACCTTTCATCAACTGATTCTTGATTTCCCCAGATTAATTTTTCAACTATTTGACACATCAAAGACTTTTCTCCTAATAGCATCCTCCCAGATGATGGCTTTATATAGCTGTATTGCATTTTTTTTAAGCCATAGTTCTGACTTGATACATGTCAGAGGAAGGGCCTTGTGTGGCTCAAAAGCTTGCATACTCTCAACAACAGAGGTCAATCAAATAAAAAATATCTTCTGGAACTACACTGTCTCTACCTCATTCGCAGATAGCATTTCCAGACCTCCTTGATAGTTGGTGGTCACATTTGCAAAAAAAGATTAGCTGATTTGCATTAACATTGGAAGTTTCCAAGGAGAGAGGTGGCTGGGTTATTTTCATGCCTAAATAAAGCCACATTTGCATCCCTAGCATTCACAGATTCATGTTCGTTATTTTACAATACTTTAACAACAGCCAGCTTATTTATGAATATAGTGATTTCCCAAATTTCTATTCATTTTACTATGAAGGATTACAGACTCTAGAATGCTTTATTCACCATATACTGATTAGTGCTTATGGTTTGTATTGTGGTAGAGAATAGAATTAAGACTAGGATGCCATACTTTGTTCTTTTCTGATTTCCTTTGTTTCTGCATACTTAACTGACTGCAGAATTTGTTTTCAATGAGTCTTATAAACTGGTGCCTCTGGATATTATTTGAGCTGAGCATGAATGATTAAAACATAAACCCATTCTTTGATGTTATACAAAGAATCTCTTTCCTTCTATTTCTGCCATTATTTCATAAAATCATGGAGTTCAAACGGTTCACAAAGGTTATCTAGTCCAACCCTCTGTTCCAACCAAGACTCATTTATTCTCTCTGCAACTTGTATCCTTCCTTTAAGCAGCATGCCGTACACTGTTGTATGCCAAGAGCCCCTCATATGTGATTTTTAATAGAAGTGTGCACCAGGCCCCCATGTCATTTTCATTTTTCATTATCGTTTTCATTATTAAAAAATGTCATTTTCATTATTAATGACAATGTCATTTTCGCTATTGTTGTCATTATTGGTATGGCATTGGTTTCAAACGAAGATTTTATTTTTGATATCCCGATAAGACGGAGGTGATGCTGGTGGGTAAGGTGGTGGCGGTGACGACCCCCATCATTGATGGGGTCTGTCCTCAACTGGTTCCCCAGGCATGGAGTCTGGGGGTGCTCTTTGACTCGCAGCTCCGCTTGGATGCTCAAGTGGAGTCTGTGGCAAGGAGTGCCTTTCGCCAATTACAACTGGTGTATCGGTTTCAGCTGTATGTTTCAGACTCTGACCTGGCCACTGTCAGCCATGCTTTCATCACCTCTAGGCTAGACTACTGCAACTACCCCAGCACTAATAATAACGATAACGACATTGTCATTTTCACTATTATTGTTATTATCCATTGTCATTTTCGTTATTGTAATAATGATAACGAAAATGACAATTGTCATTATAGTTATTGTAACAAAAACGACATGCACATCTCTAATTTTTAACACAAAACAAAATGTGCCTTCATGGGATAGACAGGTTGTGTAGAATTTTAAATGCAACAGGCTCAACATTAAAGCATACTATTAATAAGTAATAAGATAAATCAAAGTGCCCTCTTTTCATAAAGCATTTACACAAGCCCAACTCTAAAACTGTTTGTCAGGCAGAGAATACTAGGATAAAATAGCTTCAATTAGAGTAAGAATTATTCAAATTCTTCCAAAGAGATGCAAAATGGATTTAGCAATTTTTCAAGGTCATATTAACAGTATTAATAGTATACTTGACTAACAAGAAAAGCATAACTGATTTTTCATTAATTAAATCTTACAATACCTCCAGGATGATCCTGTGTCATTGCTGTATGCAATTACATTTCCCATTGTTTTATGCTGAAAACCAAATCCCAGCATGGGATGTGATTTTTCACTAGTGGGACATCATTTATGGTTAGACAGATAAAGATATCAACACTGTGTCCACAAGAGATTAGAGAAATTCTCCATTCAGGGCTCTCTTCAACAAAGCATCATCGGGTGAAAACAGACATGACGCTAACCACCCTTGGTGGTTATTTATGCATGTTGTAGGGCTGTATTGGTGCCGTATGCAGTCCTGAAACATGCATAAATGACCACCAAGGGTGGTTAGCGTCATGTCTGTTTTCACCCATCATTACTCAGCGCACAGTCTGAAATGAGATGCTTAACAACTCCCCATAAAAAAATAAAAAAATAAATTTCACTCATAATCATGCTCTGACAGATAATTTTTTCCCCAGACAATTCATTATTTCTATTTAAATAAATAAAATGGCTTCTGCATTTACAAATGTTTACAAATCACTTTGTAAAAAAAAAAGACCACAGCCAAGACAAAACTTTATCTTCAATTGTCCCCACCCCCAATGGAAAATGACATATAAATGAAATGATTTTAAATCTTCTGTATTCATTGAAAGGTTACTGGTGTCTGTCAATTGTTCTTAACAATCAAACTCTCGGGCTTTCAGGTTTTTGGTTTTCCAGGTTTTTTAATCTGAAGAAAATGTTGACTTTCATAATTTCTTTTGTTTGCACCAGAAAAGGCATTTCCCACCCATCTGTAATATGGAGTACCTTAACTAGGCTTATCAGATAGACACTTGATACATAAGATACATCTGAGGATATTTTTTTTAAAATCTCATTTTTGCATATCACATTCCATATGATAAAACCCATTAATATCATCCTGAAATAAAGTGAAAAGGAACGTTTAAACCCAATAAAATTAATTGTCCTAAGTGGATTTTGCTATGTTAACAGGATCACTTCCTTCAGAACAGCAAAACCAATTTAATGGTATTAGTGCAGTGTTTCAGTTAAGACATCATGTGATTAACCAAACTTGAGTAGATGTGCCTGCAATTACCACTGCAGCTGAATTCACAAGAGCCATGTCTTAATCACTTCATGAAATGTCAGTGTACTTATTGTGTTTTGGAGAAGATGAAATTTCAGTTACTTATAATGCAGGTACACGGCATAAAGTTGGTAACATACAGGTTCCATGACAGATTTTCCACAATACTTTATGATCTTTCAGAATTCTTCCTAGTCTGTTGAACCATTTGCCCACAGTCCTATGCCTTACCACAGGGTGATCATTAGGGTATTTATTATTATTATTATTATTATTATGTAATACCAATATTATTAGGCAATTTTTAGGCTATCGTTGTGGCTTTGCCAAAAATTCTATTGCCCCTATGTAAGGGGAAATGAGCAGCTGAGCTAGATTGTAAATCAGACATATTCTCTATTGTGGGACAAACCCAAAGTCCAATGAAACTGATTCAAAAGACTTCTGCTGACTTCACTGAGCTTTAGGTCTGGTTGTGGGAGTCCAGTGGACATTGTCAAACTTGAGGGCAGAGCCAGCCTTATGCAAGGTCCTATACCACTGACCCCACACTTCCAGAAGCCCTATGCCCAAGAAGATTTTGGCAGCAGCTTCAGGTGCCCAGGAGCTTCTGGAGTGGCATCTGTGGGGCTCAAGGAGTGCTTCCTGAGCAGTAGGGGTGGAACTCCAGGGGAAATTTTGAACTCTGATTTTTCAGATTCAGTTCTTTAGTAATTTCAGATCTCAATTCTGTTTCAGATTTGGATTTTTTGCATGTATTTTCCCCCATTAAAGTCAATGGGAACAAACTACAATGTTAAAGATCCAAATCAAAAAATCAATGTAAAAGATCAGAATCGCCTGTAACCGAAAAAGATCCAATTTTTTTGATAGAACCGAATCAGTGATTTTCAGGTTGATTCGGTTCTATCCAAATCCTCATCTCTACTGAGCAGCAACAGGAATGCCACTCTTTTGGAGACTCCTGAGGTAGGCATTTCCTTCAGCGCCTGCCCTGGCCACCCTTCCCCCCAACCAGTTTCAGTCTCAAACGGAATCCCAACAAGATGGAGGTGATGCTGGTGCAGAGAACTACAAGGGTGGAGGTCCCCATCATTGATAGCATTCATCCCTCTGTGGTTCCTCAGGTTCACAGTCTGGGCTGCTCATTGACTTGCAGCTCTGCCTGGATGCCCAGGTGGCAACTGTGGCAAGGAGTGCCTTTGGCCATACAATTCAGACTCAGACCTAGCCACCATCATCCATGCCTTCATCACCTCAAGACTGGACTAGTGTAATGCACTCTATGTGGGCTTACCTTTGGTAATGGTCCAGAGACTACAGCTGGTGCAGAATGTGGCGGCCTGCCTCCATATGGGGACAGTTTGCCATGAACATATAACACCTGTACTTCGCTCACTGCACTGCCTGCCTATAGTCTTCTGGGATCATTTCAAGGTGTTGGTTCTTACCTATAAAGCCCTAAACAGTCTGGACCAAGCCTATCTGCAGGTCCACCTCATCCTCGGCTTCTGAATCAACTCCTGAGGATGGCCAGGGATGTCCTGTTGAATGTCCCCCGTGTGCGACAGGAGGCCACGTTTGAGAGGGCATTCTCGGTGGTGGCGCCACGGCTGTGGAACCCATGGGTGAGGCCCGTTTGTTCCTGGATCTCCCCTCCTTCAAATGCTATTGTAAAACCTGGCTATTCTGCTAGGCTTTTGGCGGGGGAGGTGGGTTAGGGTGGGGATGCTTTTATGCTTTTTATGAATTGTCCCTTGTTGGTCATTGATACTTTGATATTTTTATATTGTTTTGTAATTTGCTATTTATCAGGATTGTTGTTTTTATTGTTGTTTTTATTTTGATTGTGAGCCGTCCTGAGCTGCCAGAGGCAGGCGGTGGCAACATAAAAATCATAGTATAAATAAATTAGTTAATTTAACTAAATAAACCACCTTGTCCATTACCTCCTTCCCTTCTGACCACACCAGTCCTAAGGCCGACCTTGATTGAGAGGAAACAGTTGCGTGATAAATGTCAGTGCCGTGTATGTTTTCAGTGGCCTGTACACTGTACCTCCCCAGGGTGTTAGAAAATGTAATACCACCGCTGTTGAACCAGCAGTACATTTCCTGGTATTTAGCCCAACATGACTAATCATTGCTAAGCAGATGCTCTCCTGTGCTGGCCCATAAGAATGTAGAATTTCCTTATTTGTCCTGTGCACTCTTGGGGTGTGCTGATAGCCAACACTTTTTATAAAATCGTTTGTTACCTGGTTTCTGACAAGATCTGTATTTCAATTTATAAAACTAGCTAATTACTGCATATGCATAAATAAATAAATAAATAAATAAATCTAATAGGATCCAGACCTAAGACTCAAACTGAGGGATTAAAAATAAAAGGGAAATTATCACTGTGTGAGCAATTATTTTGGCCCTGACTATAATGCTTTGCTGCTATTAGCTGCTTCTTGTGAAACCAGATTTTTGTTTGCTATTAATGAGAGCAAACAACCTGCCCTCCTACACCACGTATGCCTGGTGTTGTTTTTTCAGACGCCTTCCATCTTATAATGAGGGTTTTTTTTCCACAGCAACAAATTGTGATTGCATCTTTTACCCAAGGACAAATCAAAGTCTAATGCTGTTTCATCCTCATGGGAGTAACTGCCTAAATTATCTGATTGAATTCTGAGTTTGGAGAAATTACTATGAGCATGTATGGCTTGTACACTGCTGACCCTTCTCAGACACTTCTGATCCTTATGTGCCTGTTACTTATCCAAAATCACACATTGTCATGATGTCAAAAAGCATTTTCATTAAGAATCTGGAACCTCTATTACAGACATGCAACCTCTGTGTCTATGAGCTGAAATTAAAGTTATTTAAAGTGGATGAATAATATGACTGGAGATTTTACAAGTAATCAGGAGCTGGTAGGAGGTGTAAATTAGAACGATTATGATACAGATTAGTGTAAGTTCTTGTAGTAACCAATTACCAATGGACAAAATACAATCTCCTTTTTTTTGTATCTCTGTATGTAGAACAGCAAAAACTGCCTAGGCAGAATTTATGAGGAGGACTCGATGACTCTGAAGAATGATAATTAGATATGAGGAAAGAAAAATGGAACAGAACACAGACATTTTCACAGCTAAGCAATGAGGCAAAAATCAGTCCAGGTCAGTAATAAAGCAAGTTGAAATGTGGGGATCTTTGGCCAATAAATATTTTTTTTAAGTAACTGTTTCCGTTTGAAGGGATTGGAATGGCAATATTCTACATTTAAATATTATTTTTTTTAGTAATCTCAAGGCTAGAGTACTGTGATGAGCTCTACTGCGGCTGCCCTTGATGACTTTACAGAAGCTACAGTTAGTGCCGAACACAGCGGCCCAGATCCTTTCAGCGGTGAGTCACTGTGAGCCCATTAAACCTATGCTTCATACTCTCTGCTGGCTTCCGATAGCTTTCTAAGTACAATTCAAGGTGCCATTTTTGACCTTTAAAACTCTAAGCAACCTGGGCCCCCCCATACCTGAAATAATGTCTTCACCACTATGCTCCACTGTTATCCCTGTGGTCAGTCAGGAGTGCTCTCTTGCAGGTACCACGTGCCTGGCAGGTCCATACTAGGCCTGAAACAACATTTCGCCTTACTCAAAAAAACTCATCAAAAATAGGTTTCTCAATGAGATTTTCTCATCTCGAGAATCTCATGAGAATCGGGCATTCTTATGAGATTCTTTCAAAATTCTCAAGAACCTCAAAATAGCCAAGAATACTCTGTGCATGCAAAAAAAATAAAAATGGCCACCATGGACATTCTGCTCATGTACGGCCATTTGTGTATGTGTAGACCATTTGGGGGTATTTCTGAGATTCTCAAGAGCCTTGCAAGATCTCGCCAGTTGTAAGATTCTTGCAAGGTTCACGTGAGAATGAATTTCATTCTTGTTTCAGCCCTAGATACAGTGAGGGAGCACAGAGGTTTTATTTCTTCCTGCCCCTGTATTGTGGAATACCCTTCCCTTGGATGTTCGTCAAAGTCTGAGGCTGGGCAGTATCCAGGGGCAATATGAGATTTTTCATTTTGGTCAAGTTTTTGACATGAGGGGATAGGGTTTGGGGTTGTTTTTAGGTGACTTTCATATATTTTTATTATTACATGGTTTTTATGTTGTAGTCCATCTTGAGCCTTAGGGAAATGATGGGATAGAAGTTTAAATAAATAGATAATGAAAAATGTGGGTTTTCCAAAATCAGTGTTTGGGTTTGATACATTTTGGTCCCTGGCAACTGAAAATGTTCAGATTGAAGAAAACAAACTTAGTTTTCAGTAATTCTTTTTTTTTTTTGGTGGTGGTGGTGGGGGAGACTTTGTGATGTTCACATTCAACTTTCTAAATGTATCCCTTCTCCTCCCTCTCTTCCCCTCCCCCTTGTCTCCTCTTGATTTTCCTGCCTAAATTGTTAGCTAATCAGGTCAAGGACCTCTTTCTAATTACAAATGCCCAGCACCAGGATATTGCCTTGCAATATAAATAATAAGGAAATAATAATTAAATAATAAGCTATGACCACTCTTTGCAATCTGTCAGAGTGTCTCTAGTGAATTGGTTTCTTAGGATTCACCATTTTCACAGTCTAAGACCCTTTTCTCATGGGCTGTGGTGGGTGGGGGGATGGGAGGTGGTGGCAGGTGTGTGGTGCATCGGTGGCTGTTCCCACAGGTGCAAACCCATCTCCACCCACAGAGCAACTACCGTTCCGGTCAATTGCTCTGTAGGTGTGCGGTGGGTGCAAGTGGGTGGAGATGGGTGAAGCACGGGAGTGTGTACGCACTCCTACCCACTGCATGCAGTGTTTCCACAGATGCCTCACCACAACACACCCACCCGCCATGGCATTTGCACGGGTGCCTCCCACCCACACACATGTGCAATGGGGGTGGGCATGCCTTCATTTTCCTCACTGGTGTCCTGTGTGGCTCCTATGCCATTCCCTTTTGACTTGCAAAAAAGACATGCCATAAAATCAAAGCACCTAATTGGTAGCACCAGTGCCAAAGGCTTTAACACTGCTAATTACATTCATTTAGATTCACTTCATCCTTTTAAAACCTCATTTTACAAGGACATTTCTAAAGGGGTAACAAAATGAGGTAGTAAATAGTACATTGCATTGCTCTGGCACTTCCCATCCAAGAATCTCAAGCCCCAGTGCACGTCCCCCTCACCATGCACAGTGGTGACTAAAGAGATGGCAGTTGCCACCACTAGAGGAAATGGACCCTGCTGCCGCCTTGTGCGCAGCGGGGACAGATTTGTGCACGCCCCATCAGGGGAATCAGGCACAGGAGCGGGGGCGGGAAGCCGCCCAGGATTGCTTTCCCAGGCAGGGTCCCTTTCAGGCTCCAACGGGCGCCGTTGCAGCCTGCAAAGGGAGCGAGGCACGAAAATGTGCTCAACTGATTGGCTCAGGGGAGCCACGTGGTGCGGGAGGCGCGCGAGCCGCGGCATTCGGCCACAAGCAGCGCCAGAAGGAGGACGCGTGTCGGGGGCCTGGGCGAAGCTGGGGAGGCCTTGGGAGCGGCGCTGAATGAGCGGGGCGGCCGGAGCCGGCAGTCAGGGAGTACCTGGTTCTGGAAGCTAAAGGGGGGGATTTGGAAAGCAGGGGGTGTTCGGCGGGGGCTCAAGGGGATCAGGTAGCGTGGGGTGAGAAGGACTCTGCCCCCCCCTTTCCTGCACGCGCCTGGCTGTAGTGTGAGTTATTGCCGGGTGGGGTGCGTGGGACCCCCCTTCACCTCGGTGGTTTTTCTCAGGCGAATCAGCCTGGGTGGGTGGGGGATGCGATACCCCCCCCCTTCCAGTCTGTGATTGGCAGGCATATCAGCCTGGGGTTACTCCCCTCCCTATTTCAATTTTGGACCAGCAGGCATATCAGCCTGGGGTGTATTTTCAGGTGTTTTAGCCTGGGTATCTGAGGAGGGTGACTCCTTCCCCTTCTTACTTGGTGGGCAATCGTTTGGGCTGGTGAGAGTAAGACCCTCCCCCCCCCCCACCACGCAAAGTGTTCTGGTTCTGTCCTTGAGAATGGGCAGAACTAAGAAGGGACAGGTGGCTGGCAGGCCACAAGGAAAGAGGGGGCAAAAGAAGGGGGCGGCTGTTCAGCCTCCTCCCCTGGTAGCAGAGGGAGGGGAGGTGGGAGAGGGGGCTCCTCTAGTGCCTGTGTTCCCACCATTGGTGGCAGGGCCTGGTGTAGGAGGAAGGCAGCCTGGGCACGTGCAACCAAGCGGGCCTTGCCTCAGTATGGGTGCAGCA
The DNA here is from genome assembly GCA_003113815.1 of Sphenodon punctatus. NCBI lineage: Eukaryota > Metazoa > Chordata > Lepidosauria > Sphenodontia > Sphenodontidae > Sphenodon > Sphenodon punctatus. The sequence continues at coordinate 187,778 of QEPC01007379.1, read as the reverse complement.
CCCCCAACGAGGGAAGCAGTGTTAGTGCCAAGGGGGGGCGACGGGGAGATGGTGGGGGCTCAAGGTGGGCAGCAGCCCCCTGAGGGGTGGCTTCACCAGGGGCACGGTCAGGCCTTTTTGCAGGCCATGGAAGCCAGAATGACTGGGTGGGACAGCATGATGACCAGGCTGGAGGCTTCAGGCATTCTGGACCCAGGTCGGGTTGGGGGTCTGTCTGGGGGAAGGCAGAGCCATATCTCACAAGAGGTGTCCTTACAGTCCCACGACAGGGTGAGACAGGAATTTGGAGGGCCAGCGGTCGAGGCACTGGCAGAAAAGGTGAATAGGATGGAGCAGCAGATGACGCGAATTACTCAGCTGCTCGAGGAAGGCAGGGGACCTCGTGCTGAGGCGGCCCTATCATCAAGGCGCCTGGATCTGCAGGATGTCGAGGCTGTGGCTGCAGCAGGTAGCAGTGTTGGTGAGTTGGTCACGCCCCCTGTGAGTGCCCAGGGAGCCGAGCCACCTATGGATGGCGCGTGTATGAGGGAGCATCAAGGATCGCGGCTGATTGAAGGCGATAGCGCCGGGGGGTCAGGCGGGGGAATGGTTGTACCCCCCGGGGCAACAATAGCAGGGCAAACAGGGATGGGTGGCGTGGGGGTGACAGGCAGGGGACCAGCCGAACCCCCAGGGACAGCAATGGCTGGGCAGCCAGGGGCGAGTTGGTTAGGGGTAGGTTCGGGTCAACTACCCATACAGCAGGATCCCAACCGTCTAGTGTGGGTGGACAACGTGTGGCGTCCACATGGGTCGGTTAGCCAGGCATCAGATACCGGGGGACAGGCTGTGCAAATGGGGCCAGCAGTGGTGCAGACAGCACCACTGGCTAGCGTAGCTAGTCAAGGGGTAGTAGCAGCCGGTGGGGCTGCACAGGATGTTTCCCCGTTACAGGGGGGGTATGCCCGGGTATCGGCGCCTTTGGGGGTGCATCTCCTGCAATCAGTGAGGGAGAAGATCTGGAAGGGAGATTATATTGATCTCTTTGGGATCCTTTTTTGTGATCCAATTCCGGATCCTAATGCGCGGCCTGAGTCAAAGGAGTTGGAGAGGGCGAAGAGGCGCAGGATCGATAGAAACTGGGCCAACTGGGAATCTGCCTTCATCGTCTACGCTGGCGTGGTGATGCAGGCATTCCCGGAGAGGGCAGTCGCGCTGTGGAAATATTTTGACATAGTGCGGCGGGCATACCTCACAAAGGACGGTTTTGGTTGGCTGCGGTATGACGAATCATTTCGTCAGAATGCAGCAATCACACCCGGGGTGCGCTGGGACGTAAAGGACCACGACCTATGGTTGGAGTGTGTCCAGGGGAAGGAAGTTGTACGCGCTGACAGTGGCCATATCATCATTAAGGGTGATGGTCAGCCAGTGGATGGTTTTCGGGGGGAGCAATCGAAGAAAGGGCAGCAATCGCTCGCGTGTTGGGACTTCAACGAAGGGAAGTGTTTTCGTTCCTTTTGTAGATTCCGGCACGCGTGTTTGCAATGTGGAGGGTCCCACCCCTCCACCAATTGTCAGCGTCGACGGGGATCGAACCAAAGAGGGAAGAGGGGTTTCCAACCCGGGTTTGGGAAAGGAAATGGTGGGGCGCAGGCTGGCCCAGGGAAGGGCGCCAACCCCAGTTAGGTGGTGGGTATTAGAGCAATTGTTGCGGGATTATCCCGACCCAGAGTTAGCGTGTTATATAGTTGAAGGTTTTAAATACGGGTTTGAGATTCCATTTGAGGGTAGGCGTGAGCATGGGATGGCAAGGAACCTGCGATCAGTTAAGGGCATGGAAGGGGTCGTCGAGATGAAAATAAAAAAGGAATTGGCTGAGGGCCGGATTGCGGGCCCATTTGATTCATTGCCAGCGGATAACTTGAGGGTATCGCCGTTAGGAATAGTGCCTAAGAAGGCCCCGGGGGAGTACAGGTTGATACATCACCTTTCGCACCCCCGGGGATCTTCGGTGAATGACTTCATTCCAGCGGAGCTGTGTACGGTCCACTACGCTTCTTTTGATCAAGCGGTGGAGTTGGTTCGCGAATGTGGAAAAGGGGCTCTGATGGCGAAGAGCGATGTGAAATCCGCCTTCCGGCTTTTGCCTGTGCACCCCAAGGATTTTGAATTATTGGGGTTTGCATTCCAGGGCCAATTTTACTATGATAAAGCGATGCCTATGGGATGCTCTATCTCATGTGCCGTTTTTGAGAAATTCAGCTCTGCGCTGGAATGGATTGTTAAACGAAGGGCTAGGACCCGGCTAATTTCTCATTATCTCGACGATTATTTATTTATCGGGAGAGCCGGGTCAGCAGAGTGTGCCGAGCTATTGACGACCTTCCGGCAGGTAGCGGAGTTAGTAGGAGTGCCATTGGCGGAAGAAAAGACTGAGGGTCCCGCCCCGGTCTTGACGTATTTAGGGATAGAATTGGACTCGATAGCGCAGTGTTCCCGGTTGCCGGAAGACAAGTTGAGGGCACTTCGTAGTGACATCACGGCCTGCATGGGGGCTAGCAAGGTGACGCTGCGGGCGTTGCAATCCCTATTGGGTAAGCTAAATTTCGCATGTCGAGTGGTGGCGCCTGGCAGGGCGTTTTTGTCCCGCCTTTATGCAAAGACGGCCCGTGTTTCCTTGCCGCATCATCATATCAGGGTCACTAAGGAGATGAGGGAGGATTTAAGAGTGTGGGTAGAATTCCTCCAATCCCACAACGGGGTCAGCATGTGGAGGCAGGTGGCTCGAGTGAACGCGGAGTTGCAGGTGCACTCTGATGCGGCGGGGTCGGCGGGGCTGGGAATTTACTTCCGCGGAAGGTGGTGTGCAGAACGGTGGCCAACCCGCTGGGATACCGCGGGGATGTTAAAGGACCTAACATTCTTGGAGTTATTTCCGATCGTGGTGGCGGTCTATTTATGGGTGGAGCAATTTAGTAATAGGAAGGTTCTATTTTGGTGTGACAATTTAGCGGTTGTGCACATTGTGAATAGTTTGTCATCAAAGTCCGAGAGGGTTATGCGCCTGATGAGGTTTTTCGTTCTGTGGTGTCTGAGGCACAACATAGTTTTTTGCGCAAAGCATGTGCCAGGGGTAGAAAACGAGATTGCTGACGCCCTTTCTCGTTTCCAGATACAACGTTTTCGGGAACTCGCCCCTCAGGCCAGGGAGAAACAGGAATACGTTCCTCAGGAGCTCTGGAGCCTTGGATTGTAGAGGTTATAGAAGCTGTAAAGGGGGCGGTTTCGCCGGCCACGTGGCAACAATACGAACGGGCGTTGAGGGAGTTTAGTGTTTTTGCCAGAAGCAAAGGTTGGTCAATAGTTTTTCCAGTTCCTCTGCCCCAGGTGGTGCAGTTCGGACTGGCGCTTCGGAAGAAAGGCTTGGCGCCTGGCACTATTGCAGGGAAGTGGTCGGCCCTATCTTTCTTGTCAAAGATGGTAGGGAATTCAGAACTGCCGGGCTCCCCAGTCCTACGGGCTATGCTCGAGTCCTGGAAGCGGCAAGGCTGCGACAGGGTGGACACACGGGTGCCGATGTCCCCCAAGTTGTTGGCTGATATCGTGGGTAAGCTTCGGGAGATTTGTACGGAAGAGTTCGAGGTTAAACTGTTTCAAGCGGCCTTTGTCATTGCTTTTTTCGGTGCTTTGAGGGTGGGCGAGCTGGTGGCGGGCTCACGTACAGATCAGTCGGGTAGGGCCCTGCAGTCGGGCGATGTGTCTATGGGAATAGATAGGGTGGAAATCTGTATTCGGATTTCAAAGACTGATCAGAGGAAGAAGGGGGCGAAGGTGGTGCTCTTCAGATCACCCGAGCCACGGATCTGCCCGGTCCAGTGTTTAGAGGCATTTCTAGCGGTGAGACCAAAAATTGTGGGGCCGTTGTTGGTACACCGTTCAGGGGTGCCGCTTTCACGCTTCCAGTTTGTGGCAGTAATGAGGCGATGCTTAGTTAGGTTGGGGGTAGCGGGACGGTTCTGTTCCCATTCCTTCAGAATTGGGGCTGCATCCTCAGCGGCAGCCGCGGGACTGGCAGTAGAGGACATTAAGGCAGTAGGCCGATGGAAGTCAGGAGCGTACAAGTCATACGTTCGCCCCCTACAAAGGAAATAGGGGAACACGACGAGCAGTAATGACAGGGTTACCTTCTTTATGTTTCAGGGTGGCAACGTGGCCAGGACAGAAGTGTCGTCTGGATGGTAGGCCACAGTTTTGTTGTTTGGGCCAAAAGGAGGGCTGGGATCTTGGGGTTGGGGACCCAGTTGGGGTTGGCCCCTCATGCCGAGGTGGCATGGAGGGGGAAGAGGGGCATGCTGTGGCCCCAGGTGCTGCCTATGTTCTTGGGATGGACAGGGCGTTCCCCTCCCCAGGTTATATTGTTCCATGTGGGGGAGAATGATCTCACTAGGGGATCTGGTTTGGACTTATCTATAATGGTGCGGCAGGATTGGCTGCGAATAAGGGAAATGTTCCCCAGGACACTGTTGGTGTTCACGGCACTTCTGCAAAGAATCAAGTGGCCGGGTGCGAACAGTGCGAGAGCGGTGGATCGTGCACGCAAACGGGTTAATAAGGAGATCAGAAAAGTGGTAGAGGAGACTGGGGGGATATGGTTGGTCCACAGTGACATAACTTGGACCAGGCCCGAGTTGTATTGGGCCGATGGGGTGCACCTTTCAGATCAAGGTATGGACCTATATTTGGAAAAAATCCGGGATGTTCTGCTGAAAAGCCTGGCCTAAGTGGGTAATTGTTTGGGTGAGTGCGGGGGGCGTTCGAGCAATAATTATTGCCGACCTTGGTGGCGGTGTTCAGTACCATGAAGGAAGGAAATCTTGGAAAGGACCAGAAAACGGCCTTGGTGGCTATGGGAACATCTGGTATATGTAGGGTGGTAAGCCAACCCGAAATTGGATCCGGGAAGCAGATGAGGAAGGGGGGCTCCCCGCTGCTATCCCGGTAGAGGGAGACTGGCCTAAGGTACCACATGGCAGGATCTGAGCGGTCCCGATGTGGGGCCTAGGTGTCAAGTCTTACCTAGGTACGACTAAGGTGGTCGAATGGTGAATGGATTGGACTGGTAACTCCAATCCGGGGAACAACACATGGTACTGAACGCGGGGAGTGAGGGTCATTATGGCCAGGTCTAACAGTCAGGGTGTACCTCACTCCCCTTAGGACTCACCCAAATTAGTGGTCTCATTGATTGGCTCATGGGCAATTCTGACGAATTCTAATTGGCAATGAGAAATTAAAAAAGGGGTAAGGGATCCACCGTTCTCATTGTTAGGGTGATTGGGTTTTAATTGGTTTTGTTCTTTAACAGGTTTATCGTTGGCTGGTCATTTAATAAACAGTTGCGGCCTGTTCACCCAAAACTATGTTGTCTGTGTGTTTATTTGAAGTGTGCCTTATTTCCTGTGCGGGGACAAAGAAATATAATCCATAACCTGAAACCAGTTATTTGAACAGGAAATGCAATCAATGTATTCAGCTGCAGAACCTTGACTGGAAGCGAAAGTATCACAGTAACAATTATTGAAATGTGTCTGTGGAGCTACAAAAGACAGGTAGAAAGAAAGAATGGTGAGCAAAGAGAAATAATGTAGTAGTAAAAGACTTGGGTGCTGCCATTTTATGTGAAGAATCAGAGTTTTGTGTTATGGAAGCTCAGTCATGTTCTAATTATTTTGATCAATTTTAATTGGTATCACCCACCAATCCGAGGGCAGTGTATGGGACATTGAGGACAACCAGTTGTGAATTAGATTCTTGCCTGTCCTGGCTGGTGAAAGCCAGCTGGAAGACATTGGGGCTATTGCTGACTGGGCTGTCAATGCCTCCCTTTGGAAGAGTAGGGTGTCAGACACCCTTAAAACTGCAATTGTCTGGCCGCTTCTTAAAAAGTCATCTCTGGCCAGCTATCAGCCTGTTTCTAGCCTTCCCGTTTTAGGGAAGGTTATTGAACAGGTGGTTGTCCAACAACTCAATGTCAGTGGATTCCTGGACCCATTTCAGTCGGGCTTTACTCCTTGGTATGGCAGAACCTGGCAGCAGTGTGCGGGACTGCTCTTGAGTAGTTCTGCTCCTTCCTATCAGAGAGGTCACAGAGAATGGTGATAGGTAATTGCTCATTGTCCTCTCAAGGCCTCTTCTGTGGGTTCTATTCTGTATCTCCTCAGGGTTCTATTCTGTATCTCCTCTTGTTCAATGTGTATATGAGACTGCTGGGCAAGGTCATTTGGAGGATTGGGGTGGAGTGCCAACAGTATGCTGATGATACTCAGTTCTACCTCTTTTTCATCTGACCCAGATCCTGCAGTCTCGGTGCTTACCTGATGCTTAGCTGCTGTCAGGAACTGGATGATGGTGAGCTGACTGAGGCTGAATCATAAGAACATAAAAAGTGACATGGTCCAATGGTCCATGGAGCCCAGCATCCGGTCTTTGACAGTGGTCAATCTCAGTTGCTTGAAGCAGCCATCAGGTAATTATTGGGCAATTCATTCCCTGCTGCTCATTCCCAGCTCCCGACAGTAAGCGGTTACATTCCCCAAACCTACCTGGCTAATAGCTGCTAATGGGACTATCCTCCAGAAACTTGTCCAAGCTTTTCTTAAACCTAGTTATACTACTGGCCTTGACCACATCTTCTGGCAACAAAATCCACAACCTAAGTGTGTGTTGAGTGAAAAAATACTTTCTTTTATTTGTTTTAAATCTGCTACCTATTAGTTTCATGGAGTGTCTCTTACTCCTAGTACTATTTGAGAGGGTAAATAACAATTACCTATTAACATGTTCCACATCACTCATAATTTTATAAACTTCTATCATATCCCCTCTCAGTCATCTCTTCTCCAAGCTGAAGCGCCCCAACTTATCCAACCTCTCTTCATAGGGGAGCTGTTCCAAAAGCCTTATCATTTTTGTTGCCCTTCTCTACCTTTTCTATTTCAAAATCATCTTTTTTGAGATGAGGTGACCAGAACTGCGCACAATATTAAAGGTACAGTCGCACCATACCTTTTCACTCGGACGCCGCCGTGGGCCCGGTAGGTGGAGGTGGGTGGGTGAACACACCCACCGGCACTAAGCAGGGAGACATTCACACGGACACTGCCACAGGGGGTTGTGGGAAGTCTGGGGAGGGTTTGACACCCACCCATTGTGTACCACTACCCACCTACTCAGGGCCTCACTGAGTACACACCCATACCGTTCACAGGGACAGGGAAAACCACGCCCAACTGAGTGACATTACAACATGGCCGAGCGAGGGCAAATGAAGCTACAGCACATGGCACTGCCCCTACACTGCCAGACTCTGAGCGGGTGGGGAGAAGGGAGCTGGAAGGTAAAGCAATACAAAGAAGTAGCCCCAGTCAAGCCCTGAGACACAGGCTAAACAGCTGGGTGCCACAGATCCCCAAATCCACAGACCCCGCCCACAGACCATAGTCCACACAAGCACACTGGGAAACCCAGCAGGGAAAAGGAGCAGGGGGGGGGGGCTGAACTGGGGCAGGACAGAGCACAGTGGCCACAACAAACAAGCAAGCCCCATAATGGGTGGGGACCACACCAGCCCCCAGGCAATGAGCACAGCACCCCAACCCCCCAAAAAAAACCATGCACTGAGCAGGACTACAGAGGTGACACTGGCAGCCAGCAAAGCGTATGGAGGAGGCAGGGTCAGAGGACACAGAGAGGAGAGGCGCTGTCCAACAGTGACAACCTGGCAGCTACGCACAAAGCATGGGGCAGGGATGTACAGGCACAGTCCCACACCATGCCATGCCAATCATTTATTGGAACAGGGTCTTGGAAGGTGAACCACCAGCCAGAGGGAGCAGATGCCAGTGACACAGGGGTAGCAACGCTGGATGCAGGCATGGAGTGGAAAAGCAAAACTAAGGGGTCCGAAATGCCCGACCTGCTCAGAAAGCATCTGACAGGAGCCCCACACGGACCACAGATCAGGAGGCAGATGGACAGGCGCAGGGTACAAGCAATGGTGTAGAAGTCTGATGAACGGGCACAGGGAAGCAGGAGCGCTGTTTGATCTCTAGAGGGTGGGGATCCCCGAAGGATGTTGCCGCAATGGCAGGGTCACAGTACAGGTGCCGGGCTCTATGGGAACATGGGCCCCTGCACAAGGCCCTCCCAGGCAAAGAGGCCCAAGAGGTAACCACAGGCACACATGTGGGCATCCACCATGAAGCGGGGAAGAAAGGGGTGGCCTGTGGCAGAAGCAGCCCCGACATCCGAATGGCTCAGCACAACTCAGTGGGCATCCCAGTCAGCAAGGGACCACAGGCCTCAGGGCAGCAAGCACAGCTCCTCGAGGCAGGTCTGGCAATCCACTCAAGGGCGAGAGAAGCCACGGGAATGCAATAGGGCACTGGTGTAGCAGCTAGCAATGTATAGACCACCAGTTTGGAGAACCAATCCAAAGTCGTGATAACCAGCCACCTCACAAGCAACAGCTATCTCCCGGGGTTCCCATGGCAGCAGAACAGCGAGTAGGGGCCCACAGTCAGGGACCCGAGTTGACTGCACCAAAAAATCTTAAATTCTGCAATCAGTGAAGCCAAATTTTCCAAATTCACCGCGAGCATTAATATTTGCAAAATTAACTTGATTTGCATAACTATGCATGCTGGGAAGCAAATTTGCAATAGGTTTGACATAGAATCACAACTTTGCTAATCAAACACAACTCAAATCCTCTGGAATTTCAGCACCTCCCTCTCGCAAACATAGGACCTTCAGACCCCACCTACCCACAATTCATCTCCCAGGGGCCTATTTACCCTCAGGTCATGGTCAGGATTGGCTGATTCTGCAAGGATTGGATGATTCTGTGAAAATCACTGCAAACTGCAGCAACACAGTCAACTCGGGTCCCTGCCCACAGTCACTGTGGAGTTGGGGTGTGAAAACAAGCTCCTTGAACCACCTCTACCACTCAAGACCCCCAAAGGGGTGACCCATCACCCACATATAATAGGACAGGAGATTGAAGCCATCATCAACAGAAAGGGGGTCGCTCACCAACAGCTGGACATCACTGCTCTGCCACAGGGTACCCAGCAGCATGGTGGCACACACCGAGCTCACCACTCCTCACTGGTCCAATAGTCAAAGGCATGGCCAGATTCTCGGCTAGACATGACCAGTAGAGAAAGCGAGCAGAAGCACACCAGAGATGGATGGGAATTGGCTGGGAATGAACTGGGAGGAAGCTGGAGCTGTCACCATGAGGACGGTTGACTTTGGCCAGCTGATAGCATGTACACAGAGGATGGACACATTTCTGCCTGATAAGAGGGAAGCTGCCAGGGGAGGAAGAGCTGGGGAACCTTCCAGGGTCCACCATATCATAGCAAATCTGAGCAGCACACCTGCAGGCATCCCTTCAGCTGCCCTGCTGACGGGGGGTGGAGAGGAAGATACAGGCCCCATGTCCACCATATCTATGAGGGACCTAGAAACCACAGGGTGGGGGGTGGCTCCAGGTTGGGCTGCGTGGCCAAGCTGGTCCCATGACACGTTACCTGGGGGCTACAGACAGCAGCTGTGTTGGTGAGTCATCCTAGTTCCATGCTGTGCAATGGGTTAGCATCACTGAGACCCCGGACAGGTGTTCAGGCCACACTCATATTGCTGAGCCAACCATAGTGGCCCTGTGACATCACCCATCTATATATGGGAGCCAGTTCGCCTGCAAGGGCATGGAGAGTTGGTGGTGTTTGTGGAGTGGAGAGAGTTCAGAAAGTGCTAGAGGGTGCAGAGAGAGTGATTTGGGAGTATGTTTTGCAGGAGAGAGCACTGTGTGAGAGAGGTTGGGGGTGCGGTTGGAGAGCAAGCATTGCAAGTGTGCAGTGGTAGTGAGGTGTGTTGGCAAGCGAGTGACATGAGTGTCCTGGAGCATGTACAGAGGGTGACCAAGGCGTGCAAGCGTGTAACTGTGGGGTGTGGTGGGGAGCGGTGGTGATAATGTGGTGTGCTGCCTGTGTGTGAGAGTGTGTGTGAGAGGGGTGCAATCACCCGGTGGGGTTGTTGCCTAAGGGTTCCTGTTCACAGCATGTGTTGATTGGTTGGGGCCTGGTGAGTGGTCACAGGGTATGGTGATCGGTGCATGGTGAGTGGACACGGTGGTGGGAGCACGATGTCCGTTGTAGGCATCCCACAGGTGCGTGCTGCCCTCCTCGCCATCCTGGCAGCATGCTTAAACCTCCTGGAGCAGGCGTATGAGTGGTGGGCCACCATGCTGCTCCCAGCCCACCAATGGTATACCTATAGGCCCCACCACAGATGGGCAGCCGACCTGCACTGAGTGGCAATGTGCAATGGACAAGGAGGGTGGAGGCCAGACGCCTAGCAATAGCGGGGACAGTAGCATCACAGCACATTTGCTTCATCCTCTTCAGGTTGCCCCTGAACATCTACGGACATCGGGTGACCCTACGTACATAGAGACTGGGTTGGATGCAGCCACGGAGCGATGACTGGTGGGAGACCATACTTGCCACATGGACCAACGAGGAATGGACATCCAGCTTCTAGATGACCCGCTCCATGCTGAACTGGGTTGCAGATATCCTTGCCCCCCACCTCAGGAGGTGTGAAACCAATATGCACAACCCTATTCCTCATGGGATGCGGGTGGCAATAGCGGTGTGGCTCCTGGCCAATCCCAAGTCCTGCAGGAGCATCGCAGAGCAGTTTGGTGTGAGGGCCTCGACAGTTAACAAGGCCCTGCATGACGTCTGCAACATTATTGTGGAGCTTCTCCTTGAGTAGGTCATACAGATACGGGACCCAGCGGTGGTAATCTGTGGCTTCAAGGCGATGGGTTTCCCCCACTTCATAGGTGCAATAGACAGCAAGCACATCCCAATTTTCCACCCACCCCACAGCAAGGTAGACTATCTCAACTGGAAGTGCCAGTTCTCTGTGAATCTTCAGGCAGTTGTGGACCACCGTTGTCTCTTCGTAGATATGTACACAGGCCTCTTGGGGAGGAGCCACGATGCTCGGATCCAGCGCTCCTCCACCTTCTATGCCAGAATGTTTGATGGGGAGATAGCCCCTAATCTGTTCAAGGTTATCGAGGGAGTGTTGATGGCTCCAGTTATAATCAGGGATCCCACCTACCCCTTCATCCCATGTCTAATGAGGGCCTATTCCGTTGCCCGCACCCCCAGCCAGGTGCTCTTCAATGAGTGCCTGGCCTCTGCGATGTGTGTGGTGGAGAAGGCTTTTGGCCTGCTCAAAATGAGGTGGTGCCTCCTGCTTAACCAGAGCCAGTTCAACCTCCACCACCACTCCATCCTTGTCCTGGCTGCCTGTGTACTACACAACATTTGTGAGACTCATGGGGCTGCTTTCGACAATCCCCCTCTACGACAGAGAACTAGTCTTGTGCCCCTGTAGCAGCATGTGCAGGGTGGGGCCTTCAGGTGGATCTCCAAGGAGACCAGGGACGCCCTATGCAGGTGCAAAGTAGCCCAACTGGGTGAAAACTAGTGAATATTGCCTGTCAAAGGCACTGTTCCATCAGTCCTGTACCACTCTATACCTTGCTTCAGTACATGTTAGTTTTCTGCCCCCGTACCTGCCTTTGTCTTGTGAACTGTGTGTTCTGGCTACTCCACATGGTCAGTCAGTGGGTGTAGCTTCCTGTTGGCTCCCCAATCCCTCCTGTCATGGCAGCAATCCCCATTGCTACACCCAACTACCCAGGGCCCTTGCCTTTCTTTGCAACCAATGTTGTGGTTCCAACACTACTGGGGCTCGGCTAGTCCTGGTGGGGTGAATGTGCTCCATTACCCCATTTCATATGCACATGGAGGACATAGATTTTCAGCCAGTAGAGCCCCAGTAGAACCTGGTTCTGAGGGCATTGAGTTATGTTAGGTCGCTGGGATGACAGCTGCCAGTGTCCACTGCTGTGCCATCACCTTGCCATCACCCCGCACCAGGTTATGGAATGGTGATGGATGACTCGCTGATGCAGGGAGCTGAGAGCCCTGTGATATAACACCACTCACTTTCCTCTGAGGAAGATCCTGGGACTCTACAGGATGCCATTCCATCCAGTGGCTGGCCTTCTGCTCTCTAACGATGCCCTCCTTACTTGATCCCGCAGCCGGGTTCTTGGGCCACTTGTATTCATACCTATGAGGTCTGTAGCTTCCTGGCAGTTGATGGGGACTGCCTGTGGTGAGCTCCCACCCCTCCTTGACTGTCATGGCAGGTTGACCCTCCTCCCAGGGTCCATCCCGGGTCCCAACAGCTGGTGGCCATCGGTAGCCTGTGCCACGGCCTGCGTTCACCTGCAGCTCTTGGTCACCCCTTGCACAGTGGGTGATGCATCAAACCTTTGACCCAGTCAACATGGCCCTTTATCCTTTCCACTGACCTGTGACCTCCAGGATCCTACTGTCTGATAGGGCACGCATGTGAGCTGCCAGACCGGCCTGCCCAGCTGCTGTTTGTCATCAGATTCCTTCATCAACCTGTGCTGAGGTTTCTGACAGCTCCCTATCTTCCTTTCGAATCCCTTGTACAGACTCCATGACAGCCAAGTATGTTCCATTCAGCATATTTATTAAGGGGTAATATTTACAGGGGGTGGGGGTTACTGTTTTGGGGGTCTTCCCCTTTCCCTCTTCACAGCACCACTGTGGGCGGGCTTCTTGCGGCCTTGGCAACCACAGCAGCCTTCAGCTGCCTGGCCTGGGCTCTCCTTCCTCTGCCATCCGCTCCACTGCTGGGTCTAGTGGTTGCTCCTGTAGATGACACATGTAGTCTTAGCAGTAGCCATCCATTCCCTATGCCCCTGTTGGGGTGCTCACTGCTCCCATATTTATTTTTATTTTTATTTATTTTATAGATTTGTATCCCGCCCCCTCCTGCAATGCAGCTCGGGGCGGCTAACAACAATGATAAAAACAGTTTAAGAACAGTTAAAACATAAATATAAGATACAGCAATAAAACAGGGCTAAAAAGCAATAGTAAATAAATAAATGGGCGGGGGATTAAAATTCACACACCCCCACCCTCCCTCCCGAAGGCCTGGGCAAACAGCCAGGTCTTACAGTTTCGCCGAAATGTCAAAACGCTTGGGGCCAGGCGAGCTTCCTCCGGAAGGGAGTTCCACAGCCGCGGCCCTACCACCGAGAATGCTCGCTCCATCGTGGCCCCCCGCTTAACACAGGGGACCTCCAGGAGGGCACCCCCGGCAGACCGCAGGAGCCGTTCCGGGGCGCGCAGGGCGAGGCGGTCCC
>QEPC01007379.1:104521-170676 GCA_003113815.1 Sphenodon punctatus | reverse complement strand
CGGCGGCGGCAACAGCGGCGGCGGCGAGGCTGGCAGGCCCCCCCCGCACCAGCAGCAGCGACCAGGTAAGTGGGGCTGATGTTCTTCCCCAAGGCTTCTGCGGCTCAGCTGCTGTCCTCGGGGCCTTATGCCCCCGCTACTTCCGGGTGGGGGGGGAGGGGACAGGACAGCCCACGTGGCTGCCCTCTGCGTTCCCCCCCCCCAACCCCCAACCTCACTGTTCTTGTCTTGTCTCCCCGCAGGTGTCCCGCGGGGATGAAGCAGCGGCGGCGGCGGCCCCAGCAGCAGGTGGATGTCGGCGGCGGCAACAGCGGCGGCGGCGAGGCTGGCAGGCCCCCCCCGCACCAGCAGCAGCGACCAGGTAAGTGGGGCTGATGTTCTTCCCCAAGGCTTCTGCGGCTCAGCTGCTGTCCTCGGGGCCTTATGCCCCCGCTACTTCCGGGTGGGGGGGGAGGGGACAGGACAGCCCACGTGGCTGCCCTCTGCGTTCCCCCCCCCCAACCCCCAACCTCACTGTTCTTGTCTTGTCTCCCCGCAGGTGTCCCGCGGGGATGAAGCAGCGGCGGCGGCGGCCCCAGCAGCAGGTGGATGTCGGCGGCGGCAACAGCGGCGGCGGCGAGGCAGGCAGGCCCCCCCCCGCACCAGCAGCAGCGATCAGGTAAGTGGGGCTGATGTTCTTCCCCAAGGCTTCTGAAACTACTCACCCACACGGCTCCCGGAGAGACCTCAGCTCTGGCAACCTCCTGAGCGTCCCTGCCCGCTCGTGACACCTCCCTGTATCCATCACCTGTTTCTATGCTACCATCATGCCCTTTCTAGTGTCTGGGTGGTGTCCTTAACCAGTGTTTCCCCCATCCCCCCTTGGTTAGTGTCCTCTGCCTGGATCTCCATGCTTACCTGAGCATGTGGAGTGGCCTGCCTAGGTGGTTGGGTCTCTGGGGGTGCCAGGATGTGCTGGGGTGGCTGTGGGCCTGGGAGGGGGGGATCATGGAGGGTGCTGGATAGGAACCAGGAGTGGTGCGAGCTGCCCAGAGAGCCCCCCATGGTGATGCTGGGGGACAAAGGGAGGGAGAGGGTGCAGCTGGTCACAGGCGGGGTAGGGTTGCTCCTGGGAAAACCAAGGGTGGCAGATGAGCTGGGGAAGGGGCATGGGCACCTGCAGGAGGGTGCCATGGTGTTGCGGTGCTGCCAGCCCTCTTGTCCACACTAAATTTCATTTGCCATTTAGATGCCCAGTCACCCAGTCTCACAATTCTTCACAGTCTGCTCGTGTTTTAACTACCTTGAATAAATTGGTATCATCTGCAAATTTGATCACCTCACTCCCCTTTCCAGGTCATTAATGAATACATTAAACAACACTGGTCCCAGTACAGATCCCAGGGGCACACCACCATTTACTTCTCTCCATTGTGAAAACTGACCATTTAGTCCTGCAAGATTAAACAGATTATGGTTGGCTGGCCCGTGACTGGGGAATTGGGACTCCTGTTACTGATGGACTCTGGTCCCCTTTGGTTACTCAGGCTCACAGCCTTGGAGTGCTTCTGAACCCCTTGCTTTGCCTGGATTTTCAGGTTGCGGCAGTGGCCAAGAACGCTTTTCACCAACTTCATCTGGTGAGGAGGATACAGACTTTTCTCTCTGAATCAGACTTGGCCACTGTCCTTCATGCCTTCATCACCTAGAGACTGGATTACTGCAATGTGGCACATTACTCTGGCACAATTCAAGGTACTGGTTTTTACCATTAAATCCATAGATGGCCTGGGACCCATATATCTGAAAGACTGCCCGCCCTACCATGTTCTGTCACAACCCATGTAGTCAGCCAGGTGCGTCCTCCTGTGGGTTCCCCCTGTTACCCATGTGCGTTTGACAGGGGTGTGCAGGAGGGCTTTATCAGTTACTGACCCAATGTTGCAATCTCGGTGCTTACACGGTGTTTGACGGCTGTGGGGGACTGGATGAGGGTGAATTGACTGAGGATGAATCCCAATAAGACAGAGATGATGTTGGTTGGTAGGGCCGGGGTGGTGGTGTCTCCCGTTATTGGCGGAGTCTGCCCCCCTCTGACCACTCAGGTCCATAGTTTGGGGGTGCCCCTTGACCCACAGCTCCGCCTGGATTGTCAGGTGGAGGCTGTAGCGAGGGGAGCATTTTGCCAATTACATCTGGTGCACCGGCTTCGGCCGTATGCCTCCAACTCGAACATGGCAATGATCATCCATGCTTTCATTACCTCTTGACTGGACTACTGTAATGCACTCTACGTGGGGCGAACTTTGAAGATGGGTCAGAGGCTGCAGCTGGTGTAGAATTCAGCAGCTCGTCTCGTAATAGGGACAGGTCACCATGAGCACATTACACCTGTGCTCTGTTCTCTGCACTGGCTATAGTCAATTCAAAGTGTTGGTAATGACCTTTAAAGTTCTAAATGGCTTGGTACCTGCTTATCTGTGAGACCACCTCAGGCCCCGGGTCATTTCATGGCCCCTGCGGTTGGCCCGGGGCGCCCAACTCGCGGTCCCCTGGGTTTTCCGGGTGGCGACGGCAGGGAGGGCATTCTTGGTGGCCGCACCTAGGCTGTTGAACTACCTCCCAATGGAGACCCGTTTATCCCCAGATTGCACCTCTTTCCGAAGATCATGTAAGACCTGGTTGTTCCGCCGGGCCTTCAGGGAAGGGGGGTGGGGTTGGGAGGGTATTTTTATTGCCTTTTAGTAATTTTAATATTATAATACTTTAGTTTTATATATTTTATTGTATTTTTATATATTGTTGCCGCTCTGAGCTGCCAATTTGCAGGAGGATGTGGAGTAAAAATGAAGGAATAAAATAAAAAATAATAATAACTCCCTCTTCCTGGAGGTCCATGTGAGTCCGGGCCTGAGCATCTTTTGAAAGCATTGTAAAACTTTTCTTTTTGGTAAAGTATTTGGTGAGTAGGGATAGGGATTAAGTAGGAGGTTGTGGGGGTGGGGGTGGAGTGGGTAGCATTGTTTTTTGGGGGTTGTTTTATAGGTTGCTACCTCCCATGCCAAGGTGTCTGTCTGCCTACCCAGGTTGCCCACCTATATAGCGAGAGCTATAGGCTGGCTGGCAGGCTTACAGTTTGTTTCCCAATGCCACCCTTCCATCCTGAGGTCAGTCAGATAAGGGGGACGAGGCCATCTAGTGTGTGAGAGAGAGAGAGAGACAGAGAGAGAGAGAGACAGAGACAGACAGACAGACAGACAGACAGACAGACAGACAGACAGAGACACAGAGGGGGGTGGGGGCAAGGTAGGCGCCAGGCATTGGGAGGGAGGGAGGGAGGGACAGCACCTCAGCAGCACAGAAGCAGTAGCCCTAGCCCAGATTGAGGAGAAGGAGGATGATCCCCATCCCAAGAACTGCCCCTGGCATGGGATGGTGTGTGCCACTGCACCATCACGCCATGTCCAGGGGCAGCTCGGGGAATCCCAGCAGCGGAAGGTTCACCTTCAAGAAGAGCAACTGCTTCACCAACTTGGCCCCCAGTCTCAGGCAGTGGCGGGGAGCAAACGTCCCCCACCACAGAGAACACCCGCTCGCTGTGGACACTAGTTGATGGGCAGGACAGGCTACCCATGGCCACTTTCGACAGGGCCGGCCACACGTTGGCCTTGCTGGCCCAGTAGGCTAAGGGATCGCTGCTGGGATCAATGCATGGCTCCTCCTCCAGGTAGGTCTCCACTGCTGCTGAGGCGTCATCATACTCCTTTTGGTAGCTCTGGCTGGGCACCACCTGCCCCACTGCCCTCAGCCACGCTGCTTGCCCTTTTGTGCTGGGCCCCATGTTCCCCAGAGTGGCCTGCACACAAGAGGAGCTGCTGGCAATAGGGGTCCTGCTGCTGCTGCTCATCCTGTTGCTGGTGCTGCTGCTACCACTAGAGCTGGGGGCAGGGACAGACCCAGATGGCTCAAAAGGGTTGCTGCTCCCACTATCCACAGGGGAGTCCTGCTGCTTAGTCCGCTCTGCCTTCCAGACCTTTTGCACCAGCGCACCCTTCTGGAGGTCATAAACCACTGTCTCGTGTACCATGCTGCCCTTGATCCTGGGGTCCAGCATGGTTGCCAGGACATATTCCTCCTGGTGCAGGAGCTCGTCAAAGTGCGCCCTTAGCCCCGCCTTCAGCTTCTGCACCAGGTAAGTGCCTCATCAGACATCTTCCTGCCTGCAGGGTCACAATCATACACCCCGAGAATCTCGTCCAGGCTCCTGTGGAGACTATGGACCAGCGGGGTCACCTGGCTGAGGGTGGCGGTGGAGCTGCTCATGGTCTCGTCATGGCCACGAACGGTCTGAGGATGAAGACCGTGTGATCTAGAATCTCCCATTCCTCCCTGTTGTACCTGGGAGGTGCCTCGATGTCTGTTTCAATTTCCACCTGATGCAGGGCAGCTTTCTGCTCAAGAAGCCGCTCGAGCATCAGGAAGGTGGAATTCCACCTGATGGAGACATCTTGGACCAGCTGGTGCACTGGGGACCCTTGCTCTGCCTTCTTCTCCTGGAGGAACTTGCTGCCCTTCACGCTGCAGTTGAAGAACCCCGCCAACTTCCTCCCTGGTCGACCAGGGAGTTAAGGGTGCCTGGCCCAATCCCCTTCTCCCCCAAGCCTAGAGCATCCTTGACCACAAGATGTAGGGTGTGTGCGGTGCAAAGGATGCTTGTGAAGCCCCCACTCTTGGAGTGCCTTCAGTATATTGGCTGCATTGTCTGTGACCACACACCCCTTGGTGAAGGCCATGCCTGGCATAACCCACTCCTTCACCATGGCGGCCAGGGCTCCCTTGAGGTTCCTTGAGATGTGGGAGCTGTCCATTACTTGTGCCTGAAGCAGGGCCCACCTATACCTTGCTTCAGGATGCCTCCTGCCACCGCCAAGCCCTGCCTCTGGGTCCTGCCACCAGTGTGCAGTCACTGCCAGGTAGGCATGCTGGGAATTCCTGGAGGACCACAGGTCGGTGGTGAAATGGACAGTGACCCCCCCCAGCCCCTGCCAGCTGCTCCCTCATCTTCTACTTCAAAGCCCTCTACACCTGTGGCATCACAGTCCAACTCAGGGTGGAGCAGGAAGGCAGCTTCAACTAGGGGGCCAGGAATCCAATCAGCCGCTGGAAGCCCTTGTCCTCTACAATTGAGAAGGGCTGTCCATCCAGCGCAATCATCTCAGCCAACAGGTACTTGGCTTTCTCCTGAAAGAAGCCACACCGCCCTCTAGCACCTGATGGCCCCTCGTTGATGGGGTCCATCCCCCTTTGGTGGCTCAAGTCCACAGTCTGGGGGTGCTTCTGGATCCACAGCTTTGCCTGGATGCCCAGGTGATGGCTGGGGCAAAAGGAATATTTCGCCAATTACATCTGGTGCATCATCTGAAGCCATATGTCTCATATGCAGAATTTGCCACAATCATCCATGCTTTTATTACCTCAAGACTAGATTACTGCAACATGCGCTACATGGCTACCCTTGGTGATGGCCCAGAGGTTGCAGCGAGTGCAGAATGCGGTGTCCCGTCTCCTGACTGGGACGGGACGGTGCAAACACAACACCTGTGCTCTGTTCTCTGCACTGGCTACCAGTGACTTACTGGGCCCAATTCAAGGTTTTAGTGCTTACCTTTGAAGCCCTAAATGACCTTGGCCTGACATAGCTCAGAGACCACCTCAACCCCCGAGTTCTCGATCGGCCCCTACAGTCATCGGGGAGTACCCTCCTTCAGTCCCCCTGAGTGTCTCGGGTTTCGACCATGCAGAGGGCGTTCTCGGTGGCCGCACCACGGCTGTGGAATGCCCTCCCGTGGAAGTCCATCTGTCTGCAGATCTCCCCTCTTTTCGTAGACAATATAAGACTTGGCAGTTCCACCTGTCCTTTGGGGAGGGATAAAGGGAGGGTGAGGGTGGGTTGTTAGATGAGGTATTATTGCTGCTTTTATGTATTACTGTTTTTAATTGTTTTTAGATATTTTATGTGTTTTATTGTTGTACTCCGCTCCAAGCTGCCTGTGGCAGGAGGGGGCGGCATAAAAGCTGAATAAAATAAAAATAAATAAATAGCTGCAATTAATAATAATGTTAATCATTAAAAAAATCTCTTCTCAGATGGCATTCAACAAGTTAGTATCCTGCAATAATGAGAAAATGAAGCAAAATTGCCTTGATAAACAAGTAATTAAATCATGTCACAACTATAGTAATTGAATAAGGCAGTTAACTTAAGTGTAACATGTTGAAAGACACAATATTAAATCCAATGCGCATAAGTGGTAGGGATGTGCATCCGTAACATTTTCTATCAGTTATGAAAATGAATGGAGCCCCAGTCATGTTTGTAAGTAATGTTATGAACATGGATGAATAAGAAAACAATTGTTGGTTGCTTTCATCTGTTTTCATTTAAAAATAAAAATAAATAATGAAATAATTATTTTAAAACTACACATGCAGAAATGGCTGCTAGGGCAATCCTGTGCATATCTGACCTTTTCCAAAATGGCACTGGCAGAACAGCCCTGGTGGTCATTTTATACATGGGCTGTAATTTTTTAATTTTAAAAAATATTTAATTTTTTTTTTTAAATTTCTGCACATACACAAAATGGCCAACAGGGCCATTCAGTACATGCACACCCTTTTCCAAAATGGCACCAATGCTGCCAGCATTATTTTGGAAAAGGGCCCTGCATGTGCAGAACAGCCATTTTTTGTGCATGCACAGTGATTTATTTATTTTTTAAAATTTTAAAAACCCATGAAAATTGTAGGGTCATTTACAAAACCCCTCGAAACCTAAGGTTTTTTTGTAAATGAAAATGAAAATGGGAGGGATGCCTTCTGCACACCCCTACTAAGGCCCTTTTCACATGAAACACCTCCATGAAACGCACACGTGGGTGCCTGAGTGTGCATGCGGTGGGCAGGTGGGGATGTGTGTGTGCGCCCGCATTCCACCCATATCCACCCATCGCCCAGGCAAAGAGCCATCTACCAAAATGGAGATGGCTCCATGCGTGCATGGAGATTGGTGAAGGTGGGTACAGATAAGCGTGTGTCTGCATAATGGCCATGCACGTACCGCACGCACCCCACGCTCACTACAGAGTGCACCCATCCCCCCACCATGGCCGGTATGGGAAGGGTTTAAGTGGATGGATACAATGAATCATCATCATCAATCAATCAATCGAAACCTAACACACACCAATATGAACAGCAAATTGTTCACGTTCTTTCTTCTGGCACCATAGGATCACAGCCTCACCTCCAGGGTGGATTACTGCCAATATGCCAGAGTTTTTTCTTGGAGCAGAGACAGGAGAGTATATAACAAGCCTGCCACCTCTGGCTACAAAGTGGCTAGGAAAGCAAGCAGGGAAAACCTCAATCTACCTCCATCCACTTCCTCTCTCATACCTCTCAACCACAAGAATTTCCATTCTCTTGCATTCCCCCACCACTAGGGCGGAAATGAGATTTCGCCCTTCTTGCAAATCTCATCGAGAATAGGCTTCTCAACAAGATTTTCTCATCTCAAGATTCTCACAAGAGTCTTGCGAGAAACTCTAGAACCTCAAAACAGCCCCCCCAAAATGCTCTGTGCATGCGCAAAAATGGCCACCAACACCATTCTGCATATGTGCAGATCATTTTTTGGACTTTTTTAGATTCTTGTGTTTCTCGCGAGATTCTTTAATTTCTCACAAGAACCTCAAATTTCTTGTGAGACTTCACCAGGGCTTCGAGATTCTCATGGCATTCTCACAAGAATCACTTTTATTCTTGTTTCAGCTCTACCCACCACCCACGCAGAGAATTTACCTTTCCTCCTCCACCATCCTGAATTGGTTGGTTGTGGCAGTGACCATAACTGCGTTTCACCAACTACATCTGGTGAGAGGGCTGCAACCTTTGTTATCAGATTGAGCCGCCATCGTCCATGCCTTTGCAAACCCGAGGCTAGACCACAGCAATGCGCTCTATGTGAGGCTTCTCTTGATGACTATTTGGAAGCTGCAGTTGATGCAGAACATGACTGCCCATCTTCTGTCAGGACTGGGTCACATTACGCCAGTACTTCAGAGTCTGCATTGTCTGCCAATAGCTTTGCAAGCACAATTCAAGGTGCTGGTTTTAATTCATAAAGCCCTAAATGCCTTGGGTCGCAGTACTGAAAGATTGCATCTTCCTTTGTGTCCCATCATGGCCTCCGAGGTCAGTCTGGAATGCCCTCTTGTGCATATCATCAGTATGAAGTTTCTACAAGGGCACACAGAGAGGCATCTTCAGTGGCTTGTCCACAATTATAAAACTCTCTCCCTTTGAAGATTCATCTACTCCTGAGCCTGCTCATCTTCCAGAAACAATTTAAGACCATTTTGTTTGGCAGGTATGGAAAGGGGTAGGATGGGTGCTGGACGTGGGAGAGATATTTTGGAGAAGGGTTGTACACGCGGGTCAAAGGGATTTTTAGTTCTTGTAAGCTACCCTGAGCCTCACTGGGAAGGGTGGCATATGAATTTGAATAAATAAATAATAAAATGAACTAATATGACATGCGCGCACATGTGCAAACCATACACAACTTGTTCATGCATACGCATGCATGTGAGACATTTAGAATGGCTCCAGTGCCTTGCAACAGGAAGTGGAGAAGAGAAAGATTAAAGGTGCCCTGCCAAGAAGGGAATTTAAGAGCCTGAGGAGTAAAATAGGATTGTCAGAATGCAAGTGAGGCATTTATTAATTATTACATTTATATAGCACCAGCAGAGTTGCAAGCCATTTTTAATTCTGATTCCTTGGGTGGGCCAGTGGATACCAATCATGCACTTTTCTATCATCTACACTAAAAACAAAGATGCACGTTTCAAAGAAGCTTCTTTTTCCCTGTCCAAACAACTCATTTTTGTTCTCTGGGGGAGGAGCAATGTGCTATGTCCCCAGAAACTTCCATGTAACAAACTCCTTGCATTTGGGCTGACTGTCAGAACTAATGTCCATTTCAGGTTTAATAAATATAATCTTTCCATTGATTTCAGACCAGGCTGAATATAGCTTGTAATGTAGAATAGTTGCAATTTCAAGAAAGGAAAGTAATTGTTTCTGTGCCAAACAAGAAGTTTCAGTACCACAACTGTTCAGCACCAGGCACATTGGTGGTATATAAATAAAAATTATTTATTTTTTTAAATGGTGGAAGGAAAATAATAGGGATGGGCGAACAGAACTGAGTTCGGAAATTGAGTTCAGTTTGGAAGTTCAGTTTGGTCGACTGAACTATTCAAGTTTGGTCCAAACTCCGAACTTCCAAACAGAGTTCGGAAATTCAAACCCCATTGAACTAAATGGAATATTATCTTATAGGGATAGGCGAAAAGAACTGAGTTCGGAAATTCGGTTCGGTTCGAAAATCGAGTTCGGTTCGGAAGTTTGGTTCAGTCAACCAAACTGGTCGAGTTCGGTCTGAACTCCGAACTTCCGAACCGCGTTCTCCCATTCCTAGAAAATAATCAAAAACTCTGTACAGCAAGGAGTCAGTGTCTGCTCCTTATTTAATCACAAATCCCATGTAACTGCACTGACTCTGCCGATGTCAGAGGCACAGATCTTTCAGAATTTTATTCAGGGGAAAAAAAACCCCTACAATTAAATTCAGAAATTGGTGTATAAAAATGACTGAAAAGAAGTACAAAGTGTAGTTATAAGAATAGAATGAGAAACACAGATTGTAAGCCCTAGGGGCAGGGACCGTGTCTATTTTATTACTTTGTAAAGTGCCAGGTACACTGCTGGCACTATATAAATGTTTGTTAATAATAATAATAATAATAATAATAATAATAACAACAACAAACGTGACACAGACTATCGAAAATGTGGTGTTAGTCAAATATATGAATTTATCACAATTCACTGAGGAAACTTTGAAGGAAGGGACTTGACCCAGTAGCCTAGAGAAAAGAAGATTAAGTAGGGACATAATCGTTTTCCAATATTTAAAAGGTGCCATAAAGAAGATGGAGAGCAATTCTTCTTAGTTGCCTGTGGAAGGCAGGGCAGGAAGCAATTGGTTTAAGCTGCAGGAAGGGATGTTTAGGTTAAACGTCGGGGTGGGGGGAGCTGGAGATTAGAACAAGTTGCCTCAGGAAGTTGTCGCATTCTGCATTAGAGGGTTTAAAGAAAAAGCTGGATTAGCATATCTCTAGGATGGTTTAGGAATATGAGATATACTGAATCCTGCTTTGGTGTAGGGTGTGCTCTAGACTATGTTAGGTTAGGTACAGGAAGGATGGGAAAATGCCCACAGACACAGCAAGGGGTCCCCACAATCACCACACTCAGTACTATTCCCCATGTAACCGCGGGGTTCCACTCACCGGAAGGAGGAAAAACACCCCTCAGGATTGTAGTTGGCCCTATATGTCCCAATCGGGGTGAGGCCTTATCATCAAAGGGGGGGAGCTGGAATGCAGCCTTGAATGGAACCCTCCACACGTAGACCCACCACCAAGACACACCCCACTTACCCACCACCTCCTTATACACAGTGCCCAGGTAGGAAGGAAGGAGGTGAATACCAAGTGAAGGGCAATGGGGGAAAGATAGATACTGGGTTCAAGGGATAGGACTTCAGTTCACTCAGGCAGAAGGGGGTAGGGGGGGCCCAGACTTCAGGGGTAGGGAAACAGTGCTCCCACGTGCTCCACACCACACTCCTTACACCCACTCACTCACATACTCTCACTCACTCCACAGACTCTCAGACTCCACTCTCTCTCTCTCATTCAGAATAGTTCCAGTCAATGATGCTCAGAGGCCAGTCTCACAGCGCTGCTGTTCTCCGGCAGCGTGCAATTCCTGGTGGTGTCCTTAAGTAGGGTTGGCCCTGTCCTGTTTGGCACGCAGCCATGCCGAGTGGTGCAGTGTCTCAGCTGTTTCCTCCCTAGAGGTTGGGGGTGGAGATTTAGCTCCCGTCTCCCCCGTTGCCTGTAGTGCCTGCTGTGCCGGCCCTATTGGAACCAGTGAAGGTCCTTCCCCTCAATCCTGCCTCTCGCCACTGATATCTGTGTGTTGGCAGCCCGGATCTCTCCCACGGAGAACCTGAGCATGCTACAAGCAGGCACAGGTCCTGACAGCACCCACCCCACCCCTCCCCCGCAGAAGGTGCAGTCTGGGTTTCAGGGGGAAGCGGACGTGGAAGAGGCAAACCAAGTGAGAGGCGTGGACCGCCAAGGCCGGCTCCCAGGAATGGTCTGTCGAGGGGTAGCCCTGCCAATTGATGAGGTACTGCAAAAACCCCTGGATGATGCAGGAATACAAGATAGAAGACACCTCAAAATCAGGGGTTGCTTCCACATCACATAAAGGAGTAGCGGGTGCTGGGATAGGAAAAATTGGTGGACAGTAGGGTTTGAAAAGGGATACATGAAACACGGGGTGAATGTGCGCCCGAGGAGGCAGAGTTACTTGGTACATAACCAGGTTAATCTGACTGGCAATGAGAAAAGGTCCTAAGTATCGGTTATCCAGTTTGGACGATGGGCGACTAGAGGGGTAGTGCCGCCGATCAACCCACACCAGGTCACCTGTTTGATACGCTGGGGCTGTCTGCCATCAACGATCCACCACCTGCTTATATTGTTGTCGTGCTTGTTGCAGCATCGCCAGGGCGTGGGTATGCGCCTGCTGAAGATGAGACAGCATGGCTCTGGCAGCCGGAACATCCAGCGCTGGGAATTTGGGGAACGCTAGACTAGGGTGAAAATCATATGAGACATGGAAGTGGGAGATACCTATGGAGGCATTAGGGGAGTAGTTATATGCAAATTCAGCAAGGGGTATAAAGTTGATCCAATCATCTTGCAAATAATCTATATAACATCGAAGGTATTGTTCCAGGATCTGGTTGGTGCATTCAACCTGGTCATTCGCTTGAGGGTGGTATGCCATGGATAGGGCAAGTTTAACTCCTACTGCAGTAAAAAGGGCTCATCAGAAGCAGGCGATAAACTGTGACCCTCGATCAGATATGATGGTAATGGGGAGTCCATGCAGACGTACAACCTGCTGGAGGAACAATTGGGCTGTCTGTTGTGCTGTGGGTAGCCCTTTACAGGGGACAAAATGCCCCATATTTGTAAATTGATCTACGATAACAAGAATTGCTGAGTACCCTTGGGACAGGGGCAGTTCCACAATAAAGTCGATATTGACTTGTTGCCATGATCCTCGAGTTAAGGGGACGTCCTCGGGGTACCTTGGTACGACAACAAGATTCACAGCCTTGTACATATGCCTTCGTATCTTTCCACGTTGTTGGCCACCAGAAATTATGTTTCAGAAGGTGCAGGGTACGTCAGTGGGTGGGGTGCCATGCCAATGGGGCATCATGATGGGCCCATAATATTTTCTGGCGAGCTGCACGGGGGATCACAAGGGCATTGTTGTGCAGGGGTAAGTCCTTAGGGCCACATGCCTCAGTTGAGCGCACTGGATCTTTATTTACCAACCTTTTAAACTGGGTTGCAGTTATCCCTAATGCTGCAAACACTTTTTGGTCCAGAAGGGTCTCTCCTTGTAATGCAGCATCAGGGTTGGTGTCATAGCAGCGGGAGAGGGCTTCCGCTAGTGTGTTCTGTTGTCCTGGACGATAGACCACTTGGAAGTGGAAATGAGCGAGGAAAAGGGCCCATTGGGCATGTCTTCCATTCATAATACAAGCGGTCTGTAAAAACACAAGATTTTTATGGTCTGTGATTACCTGTACCAGATGCGTGGCTCCTTTGAGATAATGCCGCCAAACCTTGAAGGCTGTTTTGATTGCCAGAAGTTCTCAATCCAGAACTGTGTGATTTTGTTCCACCGGGCTCAGTTGGCGTGAGTAATAGGCACAGGGCAAGCGAGTAGAAGTCTCTGTTTGAGGTTGAAATAATACGGCCCTAATGGCGACACTGGAAGCATCTGTTTCCACGACAAAGGGCAGGGTAAAGTTTGGATGTTGCAATACAGGAGCTTGTGTAAAAACAGCCTTTACCTGTTCAAATGCTCACTGTTGTTCAGGGCCCCAAACATATGCCTGCCCCTTTTTGAGCAGTTTGGTCAGGGGGGCAGTTATCGCAGCATAGTTGGCAACATATTGGCGATAATAACTCGCGCTACCCAAAAAGCGCTGGAGGGGTTTCACCCTTTGCAGGAGTGGCCAGGTTACAATGGCTTCCACCTTGTTTGGTTCCATCTGAGTTCCCTGCGGAAAGATAATAAACCCCAGTAATGGAATAACCTGTTGGTGAAATGCACATTTCTGTATTTTACAATATAGATTATTTTGCTTCAACCAAAGTAGGACATTACGTACATGTTGCGCATGGTGTTCTTTATTTTGGGAGTACACCAGGATATCGTCCAGGTAGGTGATCATATGGTGATCCAGTACATCTTGGAAGATATCATTTATAAAGTGTTGGAAGGCAGCCGGGACATTAGCAAGCCCATAGGGCATTACCAAGTATTCAAAGTGCCCGTACCTTGTACGAAGGCAGTTTTCCACTCGTCCCCCCACCTGATGTGCAACAAATTATAGGCCCCTCACAGGTCCAATTTTGTAAAGATGGTAGCTCCCTTTAATTGGTCTAGCAGTTCTGGGATCAGGGGTAAGGGGTACCTATTTTTAATAGTAATGGCATTAAGTCCTCTATAGTCAATGCACGGCATTACGCCACCATCCTTTTTAGGCACAAAAAACAAAGGGGGCCCCCGGGGGAGGTCGATGGTCTAATGAAGCCTTTAGCCAAGTTTTCATCTATATAGTCTTTTCAAGTTTGGAGTTCGGACCCGGAAAGGGCATAGATCCTACCATAAGGTGGCGTGGTATCTGGTATTAAGTCGATAGGGCAATCATAATTCCTATGCGGAGGTAGTTGTAGGGCTTGTTGTTCCTTAAAAACTCCCTGGAAGGGGCAATGCACATGTGCGAATAGAAAGGTTGCACTGACACCACGCTCCTCCGGCAAACCCGACCTAGCACTCAAACATAAAAACTTGAAAAAAACAAACACCACCACCAGCTGGGGGAAAGTCTGGGGCAAGGGCCCACCAAAAAAAGCAGGGGGAAAAGGACCTCTAACCCAAATTTGGCAGCAGAAACAAGCAGCTGAGGCTGCATAAGAAGAAGCAGGGGGGAGCGACAAAATGGTGGCTGAGGCCTCCCCTAACACCACGGGGGACACAGACGTGGAGGAACAAGCCACTATAGAAATGATCTTGGCTGAAATAAAAGCCTCCAGGATTGAAATACAAGCATCAAGGACAGAAGCCCAAAAGGACAAAACTGAGGTACTCCAAAAAATCAGCACAGTAAATAAAGCAGTGGATGATGGGAATAAAAAATTAGAAACCATGGCAAAAAGAATAGACCAGGTGGAGGAAAGAATTTCCAACCTGGAGGACCAGGCACTGAACACCGATAGTGACCTGGCAAAAATAAAGGAATCCCTAACCCTGCTGAGATTTAAGTGCGAGGACCTGGAAAACAGATCCAGATGTAGCAACCTACGCATAATGGGAATAAAAGAAAACAGCGAAGCAGAGGGAATGCAGGAGATGTTAATGCAGATCTT
Source organism: Sphenodon punctatus (assembly GCA_003113815.1). Lineage (NCBI taxonomy): Eukaryota > Metazoa > Chordata > Lepidosauria > Sphenodontia > Sphenodontidae > Sphenodon > Sphenodon punctatus. The sequence goes on along the minus strand of QEPC01007379.1, from coordinate 156,037 downwards.
TCAACATAATATCCCAGACCAACCCCAGCTCCACAACGTAGAAATTGAAAGGGTGCACAGAACACTAAGGCCCAAACCAAAAGACTCAGACCCACCTAGGGCTATTATAATTAAGTTCTTAAAATACAAAGATAAAGAAGCCATATTAACAAAAACCAGAAAAAAGAGACAATCGCTAGAACACCAAGGTAATAAGATCAGAATCCAAGCTGACGACGCACCAGAGACCATGACACGGCACAGAGCGTGGTCAAAATTTTACAGCGAGCTAAATGAAAGGGGGTTTAAACCCCAATTATGGCACCCAGCAAAACTAGCAATCCTCGTGAATGGCAGGAGAAGGGTCTTTGAAGACACCACAGACTTAGAAAATTTTTTACATGCCCATAAACCAGATCAACTGAACAGAAGAGAGGAAAGATGAAACCCAGTACCACAGGTTAAATGATTGAAACATTATATGTTATTGGGTATAGTAATATGTATAATACTTTATTTGAATAGCGCAATTGATAATATGGAAAAAAACAAATTGCAAAGAAGTGCTGGGGGGGGAGGAAAGAATATAAAACACATAAGACACCTCCAAAAGCATCCCATCAAGGTGGGGGGGGAAATGGGAAATTGTATTCCCATCAGACACACGTTGCTAGGCAACACAGGGTTAAAGTATGTATTGTTGTTTAATTGTGTTTATAAGTTGTTAATGATAGTTAAGTATTGGTAGCTCTGTCAGAATTAGAATTGGTATCCAGGTTCACACTCTACTTCATATATGCCCGTGATCTTAATAGAGAGCAAGACACAAAAACCCACAGCCAAAAAGAAACATCACATAATCAAACACAAAAGCTTTAATGGCAATTTCAACAGACAAACCCTCATCTATAAGATTCTTATCATTAAATGTGAAAGACTTAAATCACCCTGTAAAGAGAAGAAAAGTTGCAGAATTTTACACAGATCAAGAAATAGGGGTCTTCTTTTTACAGGAAACACACCTCATGCAAAAAGATTTAGAAAGATTTACATTTAGAGGCAAAGGCGAAATATACGCAGCATGTGGGAAAAAGAAAAAAGCAGGAGTCCTAATAGGTTTCACATCTGCAACAGAATTTAAATTAACAGAACAAAAAAAAGATAGAGAAGGTAGATTTTTACTATTAAAAGGTTTATTAAAATCACAACTAGTAACACTAGTGAATCTTTATGCCCCAAATGAGAACACACACATCAATTTTTTCAAAAATATATACCCCTGATCTCTGAACACACAGAAGGACTATTAATCATTCAGGGAGATTTTAATTCTCCACTAACAACATTAGACCACTCCATAAAAACACAACTCACACACACGCCCAAACATACATAGAAGTGACACTATTTCAACATGGCCTAATAAATGCTTGGAGATGCTTAAACCCCACAACAAGGAGCTACACCTTTCACTCGAATAGACATAACACATACACAAAAATAGACCATTTGATAATAGAAAAAGATACATTACACAAATGCTCAAAGTGTGAAATAATACCCATTACTTTCTCAGATCACAATGCGTTAATTTCTAATTTCAATTGGAATACACCTACACAGCCAGAATGTCACAGCTGGCAACTGGGCAGAGGAATACTAAAAAATGAGTGGATAAAAAAGCAGATAGAAGAAGACCTGAAGGAATACTTCGATCTAAATTTAGGATCAGTTCAATCACCTCAAACATTATGGGAAGCAATGAAAGCTGTGATAAGGGGTAAATTCATAGTCATAAAAGCAAAAATGAATAAGATGAGAAAAGGAAGGAATGAAGCCCTCCTTAAACAATTAGTCACTTTAGAATTAGAAAATAGCAGATTCCCCACTAAGAACAACCAAACTGAAATTCAAAAGATACGCAGTGAGATAGATACAATAGAAACGCAAACTATTACACAACAATTGAGGAAAATTAAAAGTGTTTATTTCCAAAACTGTAACAAACCAGGCAGAGCTTGAGCTCAATTAACAAAGGCTAAAAGAATAAAGGCAGCCATCCCAATAATAAAACTTCAGGATGGAAGCAAAGCAAGCAAACAACAAGAAATACAAAAAACATTTGTAGAGTTCTATCAGAAGCTTTACACATCCTCGAATCCAGACCCTGAAAAAATAAAAGAATTTATTAATAAATAAACATACCCAAATTCAATAGAGATCAAATAAAATATCTTAACTCTTCAATAACAGAAGAAGAAACCAAACACACAATTCAAGATTTAAAAAGAAACAAAGCAGGTGGACCGGATGGGCTACCAGCAGAATTTTATAAAACATTCAGCAAACTAATCATTCCTCACATAAGAAATACATTCAACAACATCTTGAGTACCCCAAAAATGCCAGCAACATTCTACGAGGCAGTTATCACTTTAATACCCAAACCAGGCAGAGATGTGGAAGAATGTAGCAACTATAGACTAATATGCTTACTAAACACAGACTACAAAATATTCACAAAAATCTTAGCTAACAGACTGACAGCAATAATTGACGAGGTAATCCACACCGACCAAACGGGATTCATACCAAACAGATTAGGAATAGACAATGTAAGAAGGACAGTTAATTTGATCTATGTGGCCCAAAAAACCAACCAATCAGCAATAATATTGGCCGCTGATGCGGAGAAGGCCTTTGACAGGGCGGAGTCGGAATGTCTATATAGAATATTAGAACATATGGGAATCAAAGGCAATTTCGCAAGGGCAATTAAAGCCATCTACTTGAACCCCAGCTCATGTATATTAATTAATGGTAAACCATCAGATCCATTCCCCTTAACAAGACGGACCAGACAAGGCTGCCCGTTATCCCCCCTTTTATTTAATATTACTTTAGAACTCCTAGCATGTGCCATAAAGCAAGACTAAGAGATCATGGGTATATAGATAGAACAAACACATCATAAACTATCCCTGTTCGCAGACAATATGTTATTATATATCAGAAAACCACACACAACCATACCAAAAGTCCTCTCACTTATAAACCAGTTTAGCGAGATCTCAGGATATAAAATCAACCCCCCAAAATCACAGGCACTTATACTCATAAAAAAGAAGCAGGAAGACCAAGTCATCGCAGACCAAACACCCTTTATGATTGCTGAATCCCAGTTTAAATATCTGGGGGTAAACATTACAAAAGATCACACAAAATTATACAAAGCAAACTTCCCCCCCCATCCTAAACCAAATTCAAAATGAGATTTCAACATGGCAAAGACTCAAAACCTCCTGGTTCGGAAATATCAACCTATTTAAAATGATAGCAATACCCAAGATTCTCTATAAGGCTATGGCCCTACCCATACAACTTCCACCTAAATTCATAAAACAGTGCGAACAAGCCATGCTAGAAGCAGTGTGGAAAGGTAAAAAACATAGAATCAATAAACAAACACTGATTAGAAAGAAAGAAAAGGGAGGCGTTAATATGCCAGATGTAAAAACTTACCTTAAAGCAGATGCACTTAGAACATTAAGGTACTGGTACCATCCCACAAAGAACACCACCTGGGTTGAAATAGATTTTTTTTTTCTAGATAACCCTAACCTACAGGAAATGTTGACCACCCATGGAAATGCAAATTCAAAGAAAATAGCAGAACACCCATTTGCACACACTGCCATACAACACTGGTACAAAACACAAAAACAATTAAAAATATCCCCAGATGCATCGCCTTTTACACCATTAAATATACAAGTGTTATGCAAAGACAATATAGCAAAGGACTTAAGAAAAACCTTAAGTAAATGCAACATACTCAGAGCAGAACAATTATTCAAAAACAATCACTTCATAACAATACAGGAACTGCAAGGAATAACTAAAACAAAAATAGATACCTTCAAATAAAAAAAAATTTCACTGATAAAAACAAAGTACATTATGCAAGAAAACCCACAACTCTAGAAAAAACCTTGTTTAGCCATACCACTAACAAGGGTTTAATAGCGAGGATTTATGGGGTGCTGGTGGAGGCCGAAGCCAATCAAATATATTGAAAAATGGGGAAATGAATTAGGATTTTTTTTTTATAAACAACAGATTGAAAGAATAGGACACCAAATGCATAACTCTGCGAGCTCACTAGAAATTAAGGAAATTCAAATAAAGGTAGTTTTAAGATACTACTTAACCCCGATACATTTTAAAACAATAGATGGCTTGGGCCTCGACCAGTGCTGGAGGGGCTGCGGGGAACGGGGCACTTACCTGCATTGCTGGTGGTCATGCTCGAAGGTACAACACTTGTGGAGCATAATATGGTCTTACATGAAGAAAGCCACGGGCCTGACCATACCATTCCGATCAGAAATTGCATTACTGGGATTATACCCAGATTTACCATTAATGAAACACCACCAAGACACTTGCACACTCATGACTTTGGCTGGACTAAATATCATTGCACAAAACTGGAAAACAGCAAAAAAAACTTATCAGAAACCGAATGGATAAAGAGACTTTGGTACATGTATTCAATGGAGAAAATAGCAGTAACACAGGACAATAAATTGAAAAAATTCACTACCAGATGGTTCTCCTGCATAGAGAACATAAAAGGACACACGGTTAAAGATGAAACAAGATCCTACCTGGTGGACTATAACATATAAAGGACAATAAAAGCATACCGACGGAGCAAGTTATTTTGTTAGTAGATGTGGAATTGTAAGTTGTTGATTATTTAATGTTTATGAAAATAATAAAAAATTTACAAAAAAACAAACGAACAAACAAAAAAAACTCCTTGGAGGTCCCAGTACCTGAGGGCAACATGGAAAGATTGGGTGGTGTTGTGACCCCAAGAAATGACATAGGCCCTGGGGGGTTGGGAATAATACACTGGTGAACACAGAAGGGTGAGGAAAAAGTCACTACTTTGCGTTGCCAATCTATATGGGGGTTATGTTGTATCAACCAAGGAATCCCCAATACTAATGGAAAGGCTGGGGTACACACTACGTCGAGACTCAGCTTTTTGTAGTGCTTCCCGATGATTCCATGCACCTCCCACGTACAGGTAGTGACAGGGCCTGAGGTTAGTGGGAAGCCGTCTATGGCAAAGACCGCTTCGGGTTTGTCTTTCGACTGGACAGGGATGTGCTGTTGTTGCACGAAGAGTTTATCAATAAAGTTCCCTGACGCTCCTGAGTGTATGAGGGTCATGACCACCAGGGACCGAGTTGTAGAAAGTATTAAGGTAAGTGGAACTCGGAGCTGGTTCACCCGGGCACCCTCGGGGCTGGAACTCCCTATTGCAAAAAGAGGGAGTCTTTTGGAAGTTACCGGGGTGTCTCCTTCCCATCCCGGTTCTTCCCGTTTCCCACCTCTCATCGAGTAGGGGGTAGTGCCGGGCAGACTCTGGCAAAATGTCCTGCCTCCCCACAATAGAAACAGAGCCTACCTGTCCATCTTCACTCTCGTTCATGGGGGGTTATGGGCCCTCATGAAGCCCCAATATGCATGGCCTCTGGCTCCTCCATTCTACTCACCTCGACCTTTCTGGTGTTACTCACTACCGGGCGTACCGTCCAGGGGCGGCCTCCCTTCCTGTCTTCTCTCCCGCCTTCGTTCGGAGAGACATTAATCAATTTAGCAAGTAAGGTTTACCAACTCTCTCCACTTCTCAGGTATCGTGGTGAAGGACAGCTGGTCCTTAATATCATCGCTAAGACCCTTGAGAAATAATACCTTCAAGACACTATCAGGCCAATTTAGTTCTATAGCTAATTGTTGGAAACACGTTACATATTCTAGCAGGGGGCCCCGCCCCTGCCTCAACGACATGATGGCTGTTTCCGCATCTTTAATCCTATGTGGGTAATCGAAGAGGAATCTAAATTCCTTAACAAATTTCTCAAAATCAGTGAGTAAGGGGCTTACTTTGGTGAGCAGGGGGGTGGCCCAATCCAGTACAATCCCCTCCAGATGACCTATAATGAAGGCTACCTTGGTGGCATCAGTGGCATAGGTTGCTGGCTGCATTTGGAATACCAATGTGCATAGGGCCAAAAACCCTGGAATTGGCATCTATCTCCACTGTACTTAGTGATAGGGGGATGCCTAGGTTCTCGACCAATCCTCCTCCCTCCACCACTGGAGGGGGTGCTACCACAACCAGTGGTTCTGTGGTGACCGCTGCTGCCTCCACCTCAACTCCACCCACTGCTTCCTGCCCTTGTTTTTCTTGAATGTCCTTTATCTCAAAGGCCAGGGTTTGAATGGCCCAGGCCATTTCATCTAATCGGGCTGCTAAGTCCATGGTAGTGGCCGGAGAAACTGTTAGGTTAGGTAAGGGAAGGATGGGAAGAGGCCCACGGACTCAGCAAGGGGTCCCCACAATCACCACACTCAGTACTATTCCTGTGTAACCGCGGGGTTCCACACACTGGAAGGAGAAAAAACACCCCTCAGGATAGTAGTTGGCCCTATACATCCCAATCGGGGCGAGGTCTTATCATCATGGGGTGGGGGGAAGCTGGAATGCAGCTTTGAATGGAACCCCTCCACACGTAGACCCACCACCAAGACACACCCCACTTACCCACCACCTCCTTGTACACAGTGCCCAGGCGGGAAGGAAGGAGCTGAATTCTGAGTAAAGGGCGACGGGGGAAGGATAGATACCGGGTTCAAGGGATAGGACTTCAGCTCACTCAGGTGGAAGGGGGTAGGAGGGGGTCCGGACCTCAGGGGTAAGGAAAAAGTGCTCCCACGTGCTCCACACCACGCTCCTTACACCCACTCACTCACGCATTCTCACTCACTCCACAGACTCTCAGACTCCACTCTCTCTCTCTCATTCAGAATAGTTCCAGTCAATGACGCTCAGGGGCCAGTCTCACAGCACTGCTGTTCTCCGGCAGCATGTGAGTCCTGGCGGCATCCTTAAGTAGGGCTGGCCCAGCCCTGTTTGGCGTGCCGAGCGGTGCAGCATCTCAGCTGTTTCCTCCCTAGGGGCTAGGGGTGGAGCTTAAGCTCCCATCTCCCCCGTTGTCTGTAGTGCCTGCTGTGCCGACGCTATTGGAACCGGCAAAGGTCCCTCCCCTCGATCCCATCTCTCACCGCTGGTATCTGTGTGTTGGCAACCCAGATCTCTCCCGTGGAGCACTCGGGCAAGCCGCAAGCAGGCGTGGGCCCTGAGAGACTTGGAGTGTACAACTGCACAATTTATTTTTTCATTTTCACTTATATTTTCATTTTTGTTATTAAAATCGCATTCACTTTAGTTTTCATTTTAGTTATTAATGTTCACTTTATTTTTAAGTTTCATTTTTGTTTTCTATTGATTTCAATGGGAAATAGATTTCTGGCTGTAATGTTTTCATTTTTCATCCAATCCACATGTAATCTGAACACACTATACCCCTCACCAAGGGATGAGGCCTAGCAAATTCCAGAAAGATTGGATAAAGGGTCCTGGTTTTATAGGGAATTTATCTTTTGTGGTTTGCACACACATTCTCAGCTGTAATGTTTTTGTTTCCAATTTAGGGGTGTGAAATTCATTTATGCTTTTATAACATAAATGGAAATGCTATTAAAAACAAAATTAATAACCTTTATGTTATTTAAAACATAAAACAAACATAACATAAAACTAGGAACGGACTTTAGTATTTACATGTTTAGTATTTACTTCTGTTTCATTTTTGATTACTTTAGTATTTGTTCTTTTTCATTTCTGTTTCATTTTTTATTTTTATTTTATTTTATTTTAATTTAAAATTTATATCCCGCCCCTCCTGCCCACAGGGCAGCCCGGGGCGGCGAACAACATTTCATTTAAAACAATAATAACATTTTAAACAATTTAAAATACACTACATGGGGAAATCCCCCATCCCCATTGATGGAGTAATAAAGTGTCTACTAAAGTCAAGTGTAGTGTACTTGTCTGGCACTGGTTAGGGGGGAGGTGGCACTGGGTTTGGGTGGGTGGCAAATACAGGAGGTTGGGAATTTTAGTGGGTGGGGAGGTGGTTATGGGCTATGGGGGTGCCTTGCAGCTTTGGGCTGGGGTGCTGTGGGATCAAAGGGGAGTGCCTACATAAGATGCAAGGGTTAAGAGGGGGCTGTCACTGGGAGCTAGGGGTTGGGGTGGCACTGGGTTTGGGAGGGGGAATTTCAGGGGTTGTTTTTAGTGGGTGGGGTGCTTTTCAATGCATGACATTTGCAAACCCCCTCTGCCTGCCTCCCCCACAGCTGCCTCACCTCAGTGCCTCGCCTCACCTGTACTGCATCCTGAGATCAACTTTGCTTTCTGCTTGTCCCTAGTTGCCCTCTTCACCTGCAGCTGGAGGAAACATAAAGCAAAGTTGATCTCGGGATGCAGAACAGGTGAGATGACGCAGCTGCAGGGTGGTTGGTGGGCCTGAGATCAGCCAGGAAGGGCTGGCAGTAACCCAGGATGAACAACGGATCTGGGAGATGGAGCAGAATGAGAGAACAGTAGTGCTGCCAGAGCCTATGTGCAGGACCGTCCCTGCCCCTAGGCAGACCTAAGTGGCCGCCTAGAGCAGCAGATTGGGGGGGGGGAGCGGTGGACGGCAGGGAGCTTTTTTAAAAAAAAAACTTCCCTTCCTGGTGGTGCGGTGGGGGGGCAGCGGAGCCTCAGCTCCCCCCCTCCCCCCCTCCGCACAGATGGATGGAAGGGAAGCTACACACAAGTTAACAGCCATTTCAAAGGGGCGGGTGGGTGGCAGGTCACGGGGGTCCGGGGTCGGGTTCGCTGCACCGCTGCCACCGCCTCCAGACCAGTTCCAAAGCACTTCGGCTGCTGCCTTCGGAGCTCGAGGTGTTCATCCTGCATCCCCTAGTTGGGGGGGTTTGCCCCCCTGTAGCTCAGCAGGTCCGGAGTCTGGGGGTCGTATTGGATGCAGACCTGCGGCTGGAACGGCAGGTGGAGGCAGTCACTAAGGCTGCCTTCCGCCAGCTTTATCTGGTACGTAGGCTGCGTCCGTATGTCTCTGGCCCGGACCTGGCCTCCCTCATCCATGCCTTCGTCACCTCGCGACTCGACTACTGTAACGCGCTCTACGTGGGGCTTCCCTTGTTCCTGGCCCGGAGGCTGCAGCTGGTGCAGAATGCGGCGGCCCGTCTTCTTACGGGGACGGGTCGCCGGGAGCACATTACACCGGTGCTCCGAGCGCTGCACTGGCTGCCGATAGTGTGCCGGGCCAGGTTCAAGGTCCTAGTAATGATCTATAAAGCCCTATACGGCCTTGGCCCCTCTTACCTTAGGGACCGCCTCGCCCTTCGCGCCCCGGAACGACTCCTGCGGTCTGCCGGGGGTGCCCTCCTGGAGGTCCCCCGTGTTAAGCGGGGGGCCACGATGGAGCGAGCATTCTCGGTGGTAGGGCCGCGGCTGTGGAACTCCCTTCCGGAGGAAGCTCACCTGGCCCCAAGCCTTTTGACATTTCGGCGGAACTGTAAGACCTGGCTGTTTGCCCAGGCCTTTGGGAGGGAGGGTGGGGGGGTGATTTTAATCCCCCGCCTGTTTATTTATTTACTACTGTCTTTTAGCCCTGTTTTATTGATGCATTTTATATTTATATTTTAACTGTTTTAATTGTTTTTTATCATTGCTGTTAGCCGCCCCGAGCTGCATTGCAGGAGGGGGCGGGATACAAATCTATAAAATAAATAAATAAATAAATAAATGTTGCCAGCTTATTCATTACTTTTGTGAACTACCCAATGGCAAGAAAGTGGAGAGTCAATGGCTCATGTACTCTAAGACCCAGAATGCTGTACTGTTTCTGCTGCAAACTCTTTGTCTGATGCTTCATCTGCATCTGCATTATGTTCTGTAACTGGAACAAGGAACTAGAAAAATCTAGCTAGCAAGATGGCAAACCATGAGAAGGCACCATATCACCAGAGAGCATTCTGTACCTGGAAAGAGCTTCAGAAGAGACTACAGCTAAAGGCAACCATTGATAGTCAACATCAAGAGCAGATTGCATCTGAGACCCATTACTGGCAAAGTGTTCTGAAAAGGCTTATTGCCATTGTGTGAGTGCTTGCTACTCAAAACCTAACACTGCATGGGACTTTGGACCAGTTGTTCACTCCAAACAATGGCAACTTCCTGAAAATTGTGGAGTTGATGGGAGAGTTTGATTCCGTTCTCAAAGTGCATCTAAGAAAAGTAACCAGTCAAACAATTCACTTACTACCTGGGTCCAAGAATTCAAAACCAGATCATACAGTTACTGGCAACTGAAGTCAACCAAAATATTGTGTGTCACCTCAATTCTGCCAAATATTACTGTGTCATTTTGGACTGTACACCAGACATACTGAACAAATGACGTAGCCCCGCAGCACTGCCACACGGGTGGGGGAAGAGTCCCCCCCCTCCCCTCCTTCACAGTGAATGTTGCTGCCTTGTAAACAAAGTTCTTCTTTGAGTGGCTCCTTCCATTCTCACAAATGGGAGAGTACCAAGCCAAGAAAGAGGCAGTGGGGGAATTTTCTAACAAAATGACACTCCATGCAGGTTGGATCTACAGCCTGGGAGGGAGGTAGCAGGCAGGGGGCAGCCTGCTCTGGGGGGGGGGGTCCATTCATCTGGGGGAGGGTTGGTTGTTCAGTGGTGTCTCTGTTAGAAGGATGGACAGATCTTCCCTCTTCCCTTTGTGATCACCGCATAGAGAGAACTGGGGGTGCAGAGCAGCTACAATGAGGCAGAGAGCCATCCCAATAAAGGTTTCACATGCTTGCACATTGTTTGTACCAATCAGAGGAGCTTGGGAGGGCACAGGGCGCTTAAGAGGGGACACAGAGCTCTGCACCTGTGGCTAGCTGGTTGTTGCTCTGTGCACATCCAGTGTTTTGCAGGCTTGACTCTTGTGTTTCTGTGTGTGAGCTGTTCAGTGTGCCTTCTGCTACTTTTCAGCCACATTCAAAATAGTACAAAATAGTACAAATAATAGACATCTCCCTCTTCCCATTCTCATACCCCCAGTTCCCTCCAATTATACATTCCTAACCCTGTGTGTTCCTGAAAGCTGACAATGCCCTATCATAACTTGGGGTGCCCACAATGACAAACAAATCCTTTGCCACTGTCAACCACTCCTTTGCTTTGCCTGCCTCCTGCTACTGTCCAAAGGTCAGTTTCTCTCAGATATGCTGTCCCTCTGGGACGATTGCTGCTGCAAGCTAATGATGCCCTGCCACACATTGGGCTGATACCCCTCCATTCTGTGATGATGGTCTCTCTCCCTCGTCTCCTGCCCCTTTGGCATGCTCTCAGCAACTCTCAAAGCAGTGACATTCTAGCTGGTTGGGAGAGTAAGTCTTCTCTCCTTTATCAGTCCCTGCTGATTCAGTAGCCAGATCCCGCTTCCTGCCAATGTCTGTTCTGTCTACCTGCTGTGTGCCACTCTCTTACTGATATTTCTGCCTCCCAGGGGCTCTCTGTCCAACTTGAAGTCTTGCAATACTTGGGGAACCACCATCTTCTGCAAGTGCGGGACAGCTTCAGTGCCCAGCACCTGCTGCATACCAGTGTTTTCTCTGTCCTCTACCCAGCTGCTGCACACCAATCTCTCACTGATATTTCTGCCACCCTGGAGCACTCTCAGAAAGTTAGGGAAAGGAACAGTGTCAGAGAGGCACTTTTAGAAGCACTTTTGGAAAGCATGGAAACTAAACATTTTGGTTTTATGTTATTGATTGTGTTTTTCATTTTTAACAACAAAATTTGGCATTTTTTGTTATAAAATATAAACAAATTATTTTTTAAAAACAAAAATGAAAATGAAACTTTTCTGGTGCACACACATATTTTACATCCAATTTGGATGAAATATGGACAGACTGTACCCCTTACCCAAGAGATCATCCCTGAAAAATTTCAGGAAGATTGAATAAAGGGTTCCAATTTTAGAAGCAATATAATTTTTGTGTTTTTGACAGAAATTGCAAATTTCCTTTTATTATTATTATTATTATTAAACATTTATAAAGCGCCAGTAACAACCTGGCGCTGTACAGAACATATAATCAGCTGCGGTCCCTACCTGTGGCTTACAATCTAAAAGACAAGGAGGGGGAGACAAGGAGAGGGGACAGCGGGAGAGACATGGGAGAAGACAAACAAACATTCAGGCGGATGCGAAGTCTCAGGCACGTGTACTTGGCTTGGTTACAAGGTGGTCGGTAGATCACTTTCAGGTGTTGCCTCAGTTTAAATTACAGAGGTTTCACTAGATGCATAGATCTAGTTTTTTGGGTCATTTGTAGAGAGGGAAGACAACAGGAGGAGGTGGGCAGAGCAGAGCAGGAGCAGGTACCAGAGGCACTGGCACTGGCTTCAGTCATTGGCACCCCAAAATCTTTGGGGACATATGTGGTGGAGAGCAGGATCAGAGTTCTGCATTTATGAGGACTTGAATCAAGGCTGAAGAAGACTGAAGTACACACAGTCAAGCACAAAGAGCACTGACCCAGCCTAAAAGCCACACAAGATCTAGCCATGGTGGAGGCTGTGTATCTTGGCAGATGCTTAATTTGCTCCCCAATTCCCATCCCCAAGCCTTCCTGATTGCAGTGATTGGATACTGGTAACTTGAAAGCCTGGGCAGCTGCTCCAGAGAATGAGCCTATACAACGGATTCTCTTATGTTTGTCACACTGGTATACGTTGGGTTTCTGATACCAATTGAACAGCAGAAATGTCAATCATGTATCCTCATTCTGTGCTTTGCCCATTCCAAACCCACTGCTTTTCACAGGGAAGTTGGAAGCATCTGCTTAGGAAAGAGTCAATAAGGAATTCTCTTATGTTCTCTGTCACAGTGCTGCAGGATGTGGTTGTGATGCCAATTGGCTAGCCTGGATGTGTCAATCATGTCTCTTGATTACTGGGATACTTCCCCCTCCCAACTGCCTTGCTGCCTGAAGTCCTGGTTATGTCCTGAAACTTTCATTTTTCTCTCCCCAAAATTTTCAGAGCTAGTATTTGCACAACTGTTAAAAATCACAAAAGTTCAATTGCTTATACAATTGGGACCCTTTATCAAATCTTCCTGATATTTGGAAGGAATGATCTCTTGGGTGATGGTTACACCATCCAGATTTCTTCAAAATTGGATGGGAAGCAAAGTGGTTACAGCCAGAAATGCATGCACAAACTATGATGCTTATAAAATGTGTACTCTTTAGCGAATCATTTTGTCATTTGGCAGAGATGACACCATTGATAAGGGGTACAACATATCCAATTGTCATGAAAATCAGACAATAAACAAAGATGTTACAGCCTGACAATTGTATGTGCCAACATTTTCTTCCCCGCCTCCAACATTTTTATATTCCAAACTTTTCTGAACTTTTTTTTTTCATTTTTGTTATTGAAACAACAAAAACAAAGTTGGGATTTTCATAAAAATTAAAACAAATTTCACACTCCTAATAGGCTCTACATTCTCTTATGAGGTACACGCTGTGGTACCCTGTCTCCAGTTGGCACCTGATCCTCCATACGCATCAACCCACCCATCCCAGTGTCTTCAGTGTTTACACAATACAATGAAAGTATTGGTGTAACTTTGGGATAATTTGGGGGAGAGGGAGGAAAGAGGAGTGGTATACCTTTAATAGTGCTGAAGCTTTTTTTTTTCTTGATTCTCACCGAGAACCATGCTTCTTGGCTAGATTTCTGCAAAAATTGAGAAACAAGGAAAACCCCAGTTCTCGATCCTTTCTTGGTTGAGATTTTTTTCTCGATTTACGTACTGGAGTCACATGTGTGCCATGTCATGCGCCGAGTCTCACATCCTGTGTCTGTCTGTCATCTGTCTCTCCCTCTCTTCTCTGCAGGCACCAACTCCATGCCAGGGGGAAAAGCAAGTAAAAGAACTGTGCATGCACAAAACGGCCACTGAGCTGTTCTGCACATGCACAGCCCTTTTCCAAAATGGTCCCAGCACCACCATTTTGGAAAAGGCCATTTTGGAAAAGGGCTGTGCATGTACAGAATGGCCCAGCAGCCATTTTGCTCATGCACTTGATTTTAAAGCTAGATTCTCAGGAGATTCTCGCACTGTTAGCAAAAAACTTATCGAGATCTTGCTAAAGGTTCTCAATTCTTATGAAGTTCTCACGAGAACTAAATTGATTCTTGTTTAAGCCCTAGGTAAGTCTCATAATGCAATTGTCCATTCATTAAAGGCAACAGAAGCTATACTATTGACTTCAGTGGGCAGAGAATTTTGCCTTTAAAGTCCTGACTCCTGCTCCTGTCACACTCTAATTTAAGGACACACTCAAGTGCTTGGCTGAATTGAGGCCTTAGAGAATGTGAGCTGTGGAGTGTTAGGTCGCTTTTAGGCCTTTTTTACATGGACACTGTCATGGGCCCGATGGGTGGAGATGGGTGGGCAAGCATACCCAGCGAACATCTGGCGGCGGCGAGCCGGGAGGCATTTACATGGGCAGCACTGTGGGGGGTTCTGGGACAGAAGGGGAGGTACCAGCACAGTGAGCAAACACCCACCCCGGAAAACACTGAGCAAACACCCATAGCATTTACAAGGACAGCCAAGACACCGACCAGAGGGGAAACCCCGCCCAGCACAGTGACAAGACAACATGGTTGACTGAGGGCAAAAGAAGCCGTGGCATGCAGCAACTCCCCTAAACTGCCAGACCCCGTGTGGGTGGAGTTGGAGGGAGCAGGGATGACAGGAGATACAAAGTACCAGCCCCTGGCCAGCCCTGAGACAGAGGCCAGATAGCCGAGCACCACAGACCCCCCACAAACCAGAACCTGCCCACACACAACCGTGAACACAACCACACAGGGAATGGCAACATGTACAAGGATGTAGGGGGGACCCAAATGGGGGGACGAGAGCATGAAAGACCACCGGGGGGAAAGGTAGAGCCCAGAAGCAGCAGGGGACCACAACACAAACCCCCACCCCCCAGCAAAGCCCCCGTGCACACAATCCCAAGGCCCCTGAGATGACGAGCCAGGAATGGGACAGATGGGGTCACAGAGACAGGCAAAGAAGCGCACACCACAGTCAGGTTAGGAAGGCACAGTGGTGGGGAAGGAACCCCAGAACACACCAACTGGAAGCAAAGCAGCAGCTGCCCACCAAATACCAGCCACAGATGCGCGTGGCTGAGGGGACTGACACCAAGGCAGAGAGGGGGGAAAATACAAGGACAAGGGGACAACCCCCCAGGCCCAAAGGACAACAGGGAAGAGGGGGCAGTGTTACAGGGCTGGAGGGAGCCAAGAGGAAGCCAAGACATGAATCTAAGAGGCCACAGCTCTCAGGAAAGGGAAGCGAGGGTCTACCCCAAGGGGTCCACCAAAGTTGCAGCACAACCACCGGGGGGGTGGGGGGAAGTTCGAGACACCCAGTTCCTGCCAGGCAACCATGGCACACCCATCATAAGGTGCCCACACAATAGACCAGCACACAGGGAAGGAGAACACACACAACCGGAGAAGGGAGCAAAGCAACTTGAATACATAAGGAAGAAAGGGAGGAACAGAAAACAGGGACAGTTGAGCTGGGGAGCTGATGTGGAGATGTTTGGTGGGGTGGATCCTCCCCAATAGGGATGCTGACCCCGTACTTGGCTCCAGCAATCCGCCTGGGTGCGGTTGAGCTGGTGCACCCACTGTAGGAGGTGCAGGAGTAGCTGGAGAACCTCCTCCTGCTCTCTGGTCCACTCAGCTATCATCTCCTGCACTACGGGAGAGAGGGAGAGGAAGTGTGCCAGTAGGACAGTCCAAGGGTCCAAGCAACAAAGCACCCCACACAGACATCAGGGGGGAGGGCCCTGGACACACACAGTAAACTCACTGATCTCCTCGTAGATCCGTTCCCTAGCACGGAGCTCCAAGGCTGCATGCTGGAGCTGCCCAGCCATCTGCCCCAGGCACAGCACTGTCAGGAACATAACCAGGGTAGCTAGAAGGGAGAAGGAAGAGGGAGAAGGGGAAAGGGTACAAGGAATCATTTGGGGTTATCAGTGGACAACCATGACACAGCACATACCCCAAAACATGACCACCAGGTCACCTATGCCATCACCACACCGACAATGATCAAGTGGGAACACAGGTGGGCATCTGTTGGCCCAGTAACAGGCCAGACTCATGGTCGGCAACCCATTTATCCCATCACCCATCCATCGCCAAAAGTGCAGATGGGGGGAACCGAAAGGGGGCACTGGGTGTGGCAATAGTCTGGGTGGTACCTGAGAGGAGCAAGACCAATGGGAAGCGACCACAGGACTTGAAGGGAAGCATGTGTCAAGGCCTTCAGGGCAATGAAAGCTGGTAGGGAGGGGTTGGGGCCAGCACCCAGCACCAATCCACGCATAGGTGCATTATGGAGAGTAATGTCATGGGACAGTCTCATGACAACTGTGGCACAGGCAACGCACACACGACAGGCCAGTCAAGCACCCACAGTGGGTGACAACCACACCACTGGGAATATCTTGGGACTACACAGAGCCAGGGGGCCCCCACAGGGTCTCACACCACAAGGAGGGTACCAACAGAGCAATGAGTGTGCACTCATCAGGACGCAATGGGCCCCCACCACCACACAGGCCGAACCCATGATCCAGGAGGAAGCCCCAAAGGCAACATGCGACACATCAAAAATTGCTACCTGACAACCCCGGTGATCCTGAACACATCCCCCACCCCAGGCCAAACCATACACCAATACAGAACCCATGCCCCTATACACTGGGGTTAAATCCATTGAACCCTAGCACACCGCCCCATGGTACCACAACAGCGGTACCAAGGGCATGCCCCACAGAAATGTTAATTGTATGGGTCCAGTATCAGCTGGAGCACCTGTACAAGCACACCCCAGGATCCAGAACACACAACCACACACATGGAGACGGATGCAGCCCTGTGAGGGCCACCAGGAACGGTACTCAGTCACACAAGCATGATAGCTGTAACATTGCAAGCCAAGGTCTTTATTAGCAAAGGGGTGGGGGAGGGCCCACAGAGGCCATGCTACGAGTGAGCAAAGGCCTATGGGCATGACACCCAACCATCAGATAGGGGCACCGATGTAGCCCCACAAAATAGGACTGAGCTGGTCAAGTACACAACCATGATGGAAGCAGGATGCCACAGAAGTGGTGATGGGGCCTGGCAGATGGGAGAAGGAACCCAAGGGATCAAACTGTCCATGGGGAGGAGCAGCACTGTCCATGGGGAGGCGAGGCACGGCCCAGTCACAAGAAACAGATATCCACAGAGAGGGAGGATGGGATAGCCGGATCAGGGAGTGGCCGGAGGGTGCTCGGTAAACATCAGCCCCTGTACAAGAGCCTCCCAGATGAAGAAGCCCCTGCGGAATCCCAAGGAACACATATGGGCATCCACCATGAAGCAGGGCAGGAGGTGGTTCTCCGTGGCAGCTACAGTTCTCACATTGGATCGGTTCAGCACCGCTCACAGTGCACCCAGCTTCAATGTAGTAGGGGCCCCTGTCAGTAGGGGGCCACCAACATTGGGGGGGCAGCAAGCCCAGATCCCCAAGAAGGGCAAGGCATTCAGATCGGGGTCGTGCTATGCTATGGGCACATAGTAGGATGCCAGCGTAGTCAGTAGCAACAGGGGGACCCCCGACCTGGAGGACCAGGCCATAGTCATTGCGACCAGCCACCAAGCGAACAGTCTTGATCTCCTATGCATCTCAGGACACCACAACGGCAGCTGGGTGCCTCCAAGGAGGTTGTTGGAGCACGGTGAAGTCGAGTTCCCCGGCACACCTCCAGCAAGCCGGACCCTTGAATGGATAGCCCATCATCCACATGTACTGTGACAGGCCATTGAATCCATTGGCCACAGAGAGGGAGTCGTTCAGCAGCAGCTGAACATCACAGCTCTGCCACAGCATTCCCAGAAGCACATTGGCATATGCAAACCACTCCTCCCTGACACAACCACCTGCTTTGGGGCCCGTTCCACACTGTGTCATGGCCTGCACAATGGCTGGGTGATGGAGTGCAGTGGTGGTCCACAGAGAGAAGCTGGGAATGAGTGATGCGTGAGGAACAGTGCATCACTAGATGAAGGGTGATCTTGCAAAGCTGATAGTGGGCAGACAGCTAGGCCCTAGGAAGCCCTAACCCACACACAGGGTGGACACATTCCAGCGCAGGTGATGACAGGAGGACAAGGCCACAGCTGGTTGCAGCTGGGAGTTAATGAGGCAGAGGATACCACATATCAGTAGTGCGCACAGCTGCGCAATTCCACGGCTGTCACTTGCTGTCACAGATACAGGGATGGTGCTGATGCATCCCTCACATTGATCACATGGGGACATGTCACAGGCATGAGGGCAGGGAGGTCTGATACACACACACACCCCACCAACAGTACAGGGCTGCTGTGCCCCGAGCCCCCTGCTGTGCCGACGGATTGTTCAGGTGGGGGGAATGTCCATTAGGCCCAGTGAGAGGAAATAATGGCCAGGTGTCAGAACACACCCAAGATGCTGTAACAATTGAGGGTAACTAATAAATGTCCACCTAACTACTTGTGAGGCCCAGTTCCATTGCCTGGGTGTGGCGTGTAGTGAGAGTTGGTGGTGGAGTGGTGTGTGTGTGCAATGATTTGGAAAGGGAACAAAGCAAGTAGGGAAGTGGTGCTGTCCATTAGAGGGTGCCCGTACAGAGCTAGGGGGACGACGGGGTGCATGGCAACTTGCCCATGCCAACAATCCCCATTACATGGGGTGAGCCATTGAGCTACTGGGGACAGGTGAAGGACAGTGTGGGTGTGTTGGGTGCACAGGGCTTGGGAGTTGGAGTCACAGGCTCCAAACGGGTGGTTGGAGAGTAGACAGGGCATTAGGTGGGCAGGTGCATGAGCAGGCCATGAGCATAGCATTGCAGGAATTGGGGCAAACAACCTGTTCACTAGGTGACTTGTTGGGCTGCTGTGTGGTGATCCGTGACTGGTTGTGGTGGTGGGACTTCACAGTGTGCTTGTTGGTGGGAGGGATGGGCGAATGTGATTCAGAAGTTCGGAGTTCAGCCGAACTCGGCCTGTTCGGACGACCAATCCCGAACGCGAACTGACCGAACTGAACTCTATTCCGAGCGTCAAAATGACCGAACAGCTCAGTCAGTTCAGATTGCATCTGGGTGAGTTCAGGTGGCCAAAATATGTCACTGGAAGGCAAAATGTGACAGGGAGGGGGAGTCAGCTGAGGAGCAGACTTCCAGGCACCAGGGGTGGAGAGGCTTGGAGTAGCAGCCAGCCTGCCGAATCACCATCCCTTTTTGTCTCAGACCACTGGCTTCGCAGTCTGTGATTGGCCACGGGCTAGGCTGCATGGAGTCAATGGGGCTTGCGGTGAGGTGGGCGCAGCAAGAAACAAAACTGATTGTCTCCCCCTCTTCCCAACACCTTCTGAGCTAGTCACTGTTCCGGACAGCAGGCGTTTCAGAAGGCTCCCTCTCTCCCAGCAGTTTTTGTTCCTTCCTATTCCTAATCCATTGCCATCCTCCTCCTATTTCACCCATCCAACCCATTTACCTCCATATTATCATTTATTTAGATATTAGATAGATTTAGGTGTTATTTTTTGTTTGTACCCCTCCCTGTGTTCCCTGTATTCACTCTTCCTTCCTCCCTCCCCCTTCCATTGAATCCTTTCCCTCTCCCTCTCTCTCTATATTCCATCCCTGATTCCCTTCCCCTGTTTTTTATTCATTTAGAGTAGCATTAGATTGATTTAGGTTTCATTTCAGTTTTGTACCCCTCCTTGTGTTGTTTGTGATCCCCCCCATCAGATAGATAGATAGATAGATAGATAGATAGATAGATAGTGGTAGGAGTTAGCTTAGTGATAGATACAGTGTTAAGTGTTTAGTTTTAGTGTTTGTAGGAGTAGGCCTTTGTACTTATTAGATAGATAATCCATTTAGTTGATAGCATTTATAATAGTTATAACAGATAGATTTAGTGTAGATAGATTGATGGATAGAAAATTAGATTAAAAATTTAAATAATTTTTTTTTTTTTAAATTAAAAAACAATATAAAACATTATTTTGAAGGGAGAAATGGAGAAGGGAAGGCGAGGCTGGTCTGCTGCCCATAGGGGAGGTAATGGGGCACGTGCCAGAGGCGGCAGGGGTCGTGCCAAGGGAGTGGCAGCAGGCAGCAGCAGTAGCCTGAGCACATCACCATGCCCCAAATTCAGCAGGCCAGCTTTAGGGCCCTAGCCTTCAGCGGCGCATCATCATCTCATGGCAGTGCCCTCCTCCACTGCCATGCAGGGCACTGGAAGGCCTGCAGGACTTAAGGCTGCATCTGTCTCTGCTGCTGGTGGTGCTGGAGCAGGTGCTGGTGCTGCTTCTGATGTTCCTACAGGGCCACCAATGTCCCCCACTGTCAAGGCGATCCCCAGTAGTCCAGAGCTGGTGGATCCCACCCCGGTTCCTATAGGCAGGGCCCAATCCCTGGGCAATGTCAGTAGGGAGAGGCGTAGCAGCAGCAGCAGCACTAGCAACTATAGGGGGGGCACAGGGAGAGTGCCAGCAGCATGGCGGGCACGGGCAGTCTAGCCTCAGGGTCCCAGTACTCCCTTTCAGGGGAGATCACCGTGATCGCAGACTGTGAATCATAGGCCGACACTAGTGTCGCAGAGATGTCTGCAGCTGAGGCGATGGCTGAGCCTCCACCCTGAACTGTGTCGTCAGAGCCACCAAGTTCTCCCCCTCCCAGCAGCACTGGCAGCAGTGCATCACCCGGGGAGCACCAGAAGGAAGGGGGTGGTGGGGAATTCTCAGTCTGGGATCATTTTTAGCAGGTGCTGGCAAATGATCCCAGAGCAGTGCAGTGCAGTGCACTGTGTGCAAAAAGGTGGTAAAGCGTGCGCAGGTGCTCAGCAACCTGGGGACATCGGCAATGGCAAGGCACCTAAAGTCATGCCACAGTGCTCTGCTGCTCAGCGGGAAGGCAGGGGTAGTGGATGCAAGCGGGTTTCCAACTGCAGCAGCCAGGTGCCCAGCTCCTTCAGCGGGCAAGCGTCCTGCACCAGCACCAACTGCTGCCTCTAGCAGCAGGAGCAGTATTCCTCCTGCTATGGGGGCAGAACAGCAACAGGAGACTCCCCAGAAGCGCCGTCAGTCGACCATGGAGGATCTGGGGTGGGGGGGATCTTTCAGGGCCATCGGCAGGGCACCATGGCCCTGGCTTCCAAAAGAAAGCAAAGCACATGTTGGCAGAAACGATTGCCCTGGATGGACAGCCCTTCTCAATTGTGGAGGACAAGGGCTTCCAGCGGCTGATGGGGTTCCTGGCCCCCAACTTTAAGCTGCCTTCCCGCTCCACCCTGAGTCGGACTGTGGTGCCACAGCTCTACAGGGCTTTGAAGGAGCGGGTGAGGTAGCAGCTGGCAGGGGCTGGGGGGGTGGGCCACGGTCCACTTCAACATTGACCTGTGGTCCTCCAGGAACGCCCAGCATGCCTACCTGGCAGTGACTGCACACTGGTGGCAGGACCCAGAGGCAGCGCTTGGCAGTGGCAGGAGGGGTCCTGAAGCAGGGTATAGGTGGTCCCTGCTTCAGGAACAAGTCATGGACAGCTCCCACACCTCAAGGAACCTCGAGGCATCCCTGGCCACCATGGTGAGGGAATGGGTCACACCAGGCATGGCCTTCACCAAGGGGTGTGTGGTCATGGACAACGCAGCCAATATACTAAAGGCAGTCCGTGACAGGGGCTTCACCAGCATCNTCTGTGCCAAGGGTTCTGTACCCTGGCAACCCACTGTCTGCTGGTGCCAATGGCACCCAAGCCAGGCCTATATGCCATCTATGCCAAGGGTTCTGTACCCTGGCAACCAATGTCTGCTGGTGCCAATGGCACCCAGGCCTATATGCTGTCTGTGCCAAGGGTTCTGTACCCTGGCAACCAACTGTCTGCTGGTGCCAATGGCACCCAGACCATGTCTATATGCCATCTGTGCCAAGAATTCTGTACCCTGGCAACCCACTGTCTGCTGATGCCAATGGCTCCCAGACCTATATGCGGTCTGTGCCAAGGGTTCTGTACCCTGGCAACCCACTATCTGCTATTGCTAGTGCCAATGGCCCCCAGGCCTATATGTTGTCTGTGCCAACCAAGGGGTCTGTACCTGGGAAACTCAATGGCTGCTGCTGCTCCCAATCATGCCATGCAGTCTGTCTGCCCACCCAGACTGCCAAGCTCAAAACCTGCCTGATGGCCGCTCATGCCACTCTGCCTGTCTGCCCACCCAGGTTGCCATTGCCAGCTCAAAGCTTGTCTCAGCCCACCTGCCTGCCTGCCTATCATGCCAAGCTGCCGTGAGTGCCTGCCTGCCCACCCAGGTTGCCAAGCTCAAATCCTGTCTGAATGCCACTCATGCCACGCTGCCTGCCTGCCCTGGCAACCCGTTTGCTGATGCCAAAGGTCCCCACCCCCAGGCCTATATGCTGTCTGTGCAAAGGGTTCTGTACGCTGGCAACCTTTTGCTGCCAAAGGTCCCCACCCAACGGACCCATAAAAATGCTGTGTGCAAAGGGTTCTGTACCCTGGCAACCAGCAATCCACTGTCTAACCACCAGCACCCACCGCCCGCTGCCAAGGAGCCTGTCTCTCTTTCTCTCTGGCACACCCACACAGACACAAGCCCTGCCCCTCCTGGTGGGCTGTCTGCAAGTTGAGACCCTGCTACTGCTTGGCACATCTTTGGGTTAATACCTTAACTATGCTACATGTGGAGCCAACCAGATGCTGCTGGTATGGATCGACAAGCTGTATGAGATTCTGCCACCTGCCTTCCACAACTTCAGCATAAAGGGATAAAAGATTGGGCAGCTCAAACAAAGTTCATAACAACAAATATAACAACTTTTATTAAAACTATTTAAACAAACAACAACAACAACAACAAAACAACAACATTATGAAACCAAAACCAAAAATGTAAAGGAAACTTATAAAGGAAAAACTATTAGTCTCTGGGCCTGTCCCCCAGGACTTGGGGGAAAGGCAGAAGGCACTGGGGCACAGCACAGGACTGAGGGGCGGCCACCCAGTCCTCTTCCATCTCTTAGCTGTGGGAGACGACAAACTCCAAGGCCCCTTACGTCCCAATGCCACCTGGAGACTGCCTGGTGGTACAGTTCCAGGCATTCCATCTAGGCGAAGACGTACTGGCCATATGCCTCCACCTTCTTTTCTCCACCTCAAGCGACTGGAACTGTTCCATCAGGTGGTTCTCCAGGCAGCGGACGCCCTTCATCATTTGGCAGCCAGGCCTCTCAAGTTTGGCACTAAAGGCCTTGGCCGCAGCAGACTCCCAGAGTGCAGGGGACTCCACATCAGGACTGGAGGAGGGGGAAGGGCTTACATGCTCTTCTGGTGCTGAGGCTCCACGGTCACGCCAGAGTCCTCCTGCCACCTCACTTTCAGGCCGTGGAGCTTTTCAATATGGGCAATGAACCCCGATGTTAGGGATGGGCAAACGCGGTTCGGATGTTCGGAGTTTGGACCGAACTCAGTCTGTTTGGATGTCCAAACTGAACATCCGAACTGAACTCTTGAATGACTGAACAGTTTGGTTGTGTTCAGATGAGTTCGGGGGCAGGAAAACCGTCTTTCCACAGCCAAAAATTAGGTTTCAATTTTGTTATTTTTGAATGTTTGTCCAAGTTTGGCCAAACTGAACACGTCTGAACTGAACCATCGAACCCGAACTCGGGTTTCAAACCAAACGACTGAACATCTTAACTTCTGAACCGTGTTCTGTCCTCTCATTCCTACCCGATGTGGTCCCCTCTTTCTGCCTCCTGATTCTTTTGCTGCAGAACTAATGAGCATAAAAAGAAAAGATAGGAACATAAGAAGTGCCATACTGTGTCAGACCAATGTTCTGTCAAGCCCTGCCTCCATTCTGTCTCCACAAGTGGGTGTACTGGGTGGCCAATCTCTCTCTGCAGGGGACTTCCATGCCTAACAGGTCATAGGGCAATCCATTCCCTGTTGTTCCAGTCCCCGTGCCTTACCTTGCATATGGCGATTCCGTCACCCATCTCATAAAACCTTCTCAGCCGAATGTCTGGGGGTGTCACTGGTGACCTCCACCTAGGGGTCCTCCTGGGCCTGGCACCAGTGCTGGGGTCGGCATCCAATTCCTCTCTGAAATGTGAACACATTAAGAACACCAAAGTAATATCATGCATTTATGATGATGCCTCTAGTCCTCCCTCCTTGGGGTGCTACGGATTTCAACAAGAGATGTGACCCTGGCTGTCACGTGCAAATCCTGCCCTCCTTTGGGTGTTAGGGGATGCTAGGGAATGGGATGGCAAATGGAGGGACCCTGTCTGGCACGTCGCAATCCTGCCCTTCTTTGGGTGCTAGTAGCGATTGCAACTTGAAGTACCCTTGCTGGCATGTGCAAATCCTGCCCTCCTTGGGGTGCTAGGGAATGCTAGGGATTGCAACTAGAAAGTCCCTGGCTGGCACGTGCAAATCCTGCCCTCCTTGGGGTGCTAGGGGATGCTAGAGATTGCAACTAGAAAGGTTCTGGCTGGCACGTGCAAATCCTGCCCTTCTTTGGGTGCTAGTAGTGATGGCAACTTGAAGTACCCTTGCTGGCACGTGCAAATCCCGCCCTCCTTGGGGTGTTAGGGGATGCTAGGGATTGCAACTAGAAAGGTCTTGGCTGGCACGTGCAAATCCTGCCCTTATTTGAGGGTGCGTAGGAAATGAGATGGCAACTGGAGAGTGGAGACCCTTGCTAGCTTGGCACATGTTTGGGTGGGGGTGCTCTTCGTGCTCATGCCTGACTGCTGGAAGAGCCCCCCACACTACAGTACACCCTCTCTCTGTGGAAGACATCTGCTGATACCCGCTGATGCCCACTGTTTGTGCCTGACTGATGCCCACCACCCACACACCCACCTGCACCCCAGTGAGCTCGCTCTAACGGATATAGCCTTTCTTGTCCTCAAAGTAAAAAAAAAAGTTTACAAACCTGGCAGCACTGCCTGTGCCTGCTGCTTGCTCCTCATCCAAGGAGCCGGCCATCACCACCGATTGTCCAGGGGCTGGGCCAGCGACTGCTTCCTCCTCCTCCTCCTCCTCCACCACCAACACCAGCTCCGGGAGCACCAAGTCAGCCCCCAACCGGGGAATCAAGACAACAGTCTTCTTCATTTTTTCCCCCCCAAAAAACCTCACTCACACACAGACAACACCACACAGTTAGTCACCAACACTCACCAACCAAAACAACACAGCCAAACCAAACACAAACAGCCAAAACACATGAAACCAAACAGCCAGCCACAAACACACACTCTATCGCCATACAGCTCTGCACACACACACATTTCCGGTTTCTGGCATGATCACGTGCTCTCGTGATACTTTTTCTGAATGCCTGAACCGCACCGAACATGACCGAACCGAACAGCCGAACCCAAACTCAGCAAACACACAGAACGCCCGAACCAAATGCACGAACTAAACCGGATGGAACCGAATGCCCGAACACAAACCGTGATCTGTTTGCCCATCCCTAGTTGGTGGTACCATGCTGCCAGTTGATAAGAACCCAGAGGAGAGAGCCATCCTGATAAGGACCCTGGCCACTTGCTTCATGATCCTGGCCCAGGTGTTCCAGCAATGGACCGAGCTACTCCTCCCAGGTTCCCGTTTCTACAACCATGGGACATGGTGCAGAAGAGCGGTCAACATGCATCGAGCTGCATCATTGCAATGGTCAAGGAGGATCGCGGCTTGGCAGCATGCCATGTTCGGAACAGCAGTGTCCCAGCACATACAACTTTTCCTTTCCAGGTGCCCCTCAACCTTTACGGCCATTGTGTGACAGTTCCAACGTGGCGACTGAATTGGATGTGTTCATGCACCAATGAATGTTGGGAGAACATGCTGACTACCTGGACCGACAAGGAATGGACGGACCACTTCCGCATGAACCGCTCCCTGTTGACCCAGCTCGGTGAGACCCTCAACCCTCAAATCCGGATGAATGCTACCAATATGCGGTATCCGTTGCCCCCAGGAATGCAATTGGGCATGGCGGTGTGGAGGCTGGCCACCCTTGATTAATGCCAGAGCGCTGGGGAGCAGTTCAGGTTGGGAACCGCTACCGTTAACAGGGCACTCCACGACGTGTGTGACCTGATAGTGGAGTTGCTACTAGTGTGGGTCATCCAGCTCCAAGATCCCGAGGTTGTGATCTACGGCTTTGAAGACATGGGCTTCCCCCATTGTATCGGTGTGATAGACAGCACCCACATCCCTATCATCTGCCGCCTGCCCCCCACCCCACGCAAAGATGGATTATCTAAACCAGAAGCAGGCATTGTCCATAAATCTGCAGGCTGTTGATCACAGGTGCCTATTCACAGACGTGCACACTGGCCAGTCAGGGAGGTGCCATGATGCACGTATACTGCGCATGTCACCCTTCTATGCCCAGATGTCCGATGGCGAGATAGCCTCCAACCTGTTCCAGGTGATCAAGGGTGTTTCCATGGTTCCGGTGACGATTGGGAACTCTGCCTACCCGCTGAACCCATGGCTCATGAGGGCCTATCCCATGGCTCGCACCACTGAGCGCAGGCTCTTCAATGAGCGCCTCTCGTCTGCTCAGAGCAAGGTGGAGTGGACGTTCAGCCAGCTGAAGATGTGTTGGAGCCTTCTGATGAACAGGAGTGTCAGGGCCCGGGACTGGCGATATGCAATTCGAGTTGCTAGGAAACCCGAAGCACGCTGCCACTGCTGGGTGGGCCCTGAAAGGCGGTGCAGAGCAGCGCAGGAGGATGTGCTATGCACATCGCATGCGGAGGGTTGCTAGACAACCTGAGGCCCAGCTTCAATGCAGTGCGTGACTGCAACAAGGCAGCATTGCAGGGCTTGGGAGCCGTCTCGCTCTGATAGCAGCAGGGGTGCCTCCAGGGCAATAGGAAAGTGGCAACAGCTGGGAGGGGCTTGGAAAAGGGTATAAAACAGCTGACGGGGCTTCCATTCCCCATCAGTAATCATATTGAAAGGCTGGCCCTTGGAAACAGTGTGTCAGAGATTGTGCTTGGGAGACTTGAGTGTGTAATTGGAGAATGGGTGTGGGATGCTGGTGCTTGAAGTGGCTAAAGGAGGGTGAAAGAAACGAGAGTGTGGATTGGGATCGTGTGTTTGTGTGCATTCCCCCCTTCCCTTCCCACACAGGTCAGTGGATGTTGGTGTGAGTGCGACCCAGTATGTATGTTTTCCCTCCCCCCCGCCACAATCATCTTCGTCACTCCAGGACCGGATTGGTTGCCTCGATGCGTGCCCTGGGAACCCTCAGTGAAGAGATTGAGTGTGTGTGAGTACAGCATGATTCGGATTGATCACCCTTTCCCCTTCCCTTCCCAAAGGGATATCCTCTCTCTACCCTGTGATGAACTGGGTTGCTCTTCATTCAGGAGAGATCGCCCAAACGCAATCCAGAGGGTCCTTAAGTACCAGGGAGGCCCCTTTTGGGTTGTGGAGGCAGGAGGCATTTGGACGAGGCTGGAGAGCCGCTTACCCTCTACATCACACACACACACACACACACGCACACACGCACACACACACACAATCCTAACAGGGATTATTTCTTTCAGGGTCATCCCCATGCCCGCTTTGGTGCACCACCGGGGCTCGCTTCCCTGAAGCCCTTAGCTGCCGCCATCCTCTGTGAGCGATGACTTGATAGGCTGGGCTCTCCTCCTTCCACCGGCCACTCCACTCCTGGGTCCGTCTTATTTCCTGCAAGCAAAAGATAACCATTACACTGTTACCCGGGATGGCTCCCCTTCACTAATACCCTCTGTGTAGCCCCCTCTGTGCTCCTCGCATCCTCATGCTGTCAGCCCACCACCCATTCCTGTGTATATCTGGGTCCAGCTGGTGCCCCCGCCTACCTGATTGGAGCACACAGTGTAATCCGGCTTACCTCAGCTGGTGGGATGGCCGACACGGGTGGTTAACTGGGGATGCTGGGATGTTCAGAGGAGACCTTGGTCCCCAGAGGAGGGGTCTTGGAGGTAGCGACCGAGGAACCAGGAGGGGTGCGAGCTGGAAGGGTGGTCCCACATGCTGTTGTTGGGGAGCTATGTGGGGGGGGGGAACCCTGTGAACCAGGCCAGGGAAGGGGTGCTGCTGGGGAAACCAGGGTTGGCTGAAGGGCTGGGGAGGAGGCACCTGAACCAGTGGGAGGACGCGATGGTGCATGTCGGCCACCATCCCTCTTTCTGTGCCTGGAGGGCCCATGTCACTCTGGGGTTTGCGCCACAGATCCCCCAATGCCTCCCCCATGAGGTTAAAGGCCCGTGAAGCTGTTACCTCCAGCATGCCATGGGCCCTCTCCCTCTCGACCCTGTCAAGGCACAGCTCATGGTGGAGGGAGCCAGCCTGGCGCCTGTCCCACATGTGTTTGGTACGGGACCAGGTGAGCATTGCTGCCAATTGTTCCTAGTCCCTTTTCCCCTCCCCTCTTTGCATCTCCCTCGTGAGGGCGAGCTCCTCAGAGTGCACCTTGGCCAACCTTCTGGTTTCCTCCAGCAGTTCCCTTGCCAGATCCTCTCTCCTCCGGTGGTTCCTGACCTGCATCTACCGATTCGTCTCGGTGCTCCCGTCAGCAGAACCCCTTGCAGAACCGGGTCGCTCTTCTGTGGAAGACATGTTACCCCATATGTTGTATTGCTTGCCTTTTTCTTACCCTGTACCCCTAGTGATGCTACTGTTTGGCCACTGGGGCTACTGATCCCCCCTTGTGTGTTAGACCCTTTGTTCAGACGGCTGCCAGGGTGGGTTCCCCATATTCCCATTATGTGTGTCAGACCACTGTGTTGGCCCCATTACTGCACGCATTATCCCGGGGTCTGTGCCACAGTACCCCACTGCGGACATGTCTCCAGATCGCTCCTCCATGGCCGTGTGACCCCACATCTGCATGGCTGTCCATGGCCACTGATCCATGGTGTTCCATGCCCCTACCTTGCTGGCCCCCAGCCCTTCTCTGTCATTGCATGTGATGTGTAATTCTTGGGGGGGCTCTGTCTCTGCCATTGCCCCAGCATATCCCACTTCTCTTCCCGTGTCCGTGCTGGCCTATCATCGTTGTCCTAATGTCTGAGCCTCGGGATTGCCTCTGGTTCCTCCTCAACCACCTCTTCAATCATGACCTCCTCCTCATGCACCTCCAGGGATGCTTGTGCTGTGAAGGCAAATGTGATCTATCAGTTGATCCCTGCCGCCCAGCTTGGGCCCTGGTCACTGTGGCCAGCCCCACTCCCCCCCACCCCCCGCGCCCCAGGGATGTGGTTGTGCACCTACCTGGATCGTATTCCTCCACATCCTGGGGAGTATCCAAGGTGTCATTCCGCCCCCCCATGTGTCCCCTGTCCCCGTGGCTTGTGGGTTTTGTGGGCACACAAAGAGGGTGATGTTACCAGTGCCTGTTTCCTGGGACACCTCCTCCCCCTGTGTTTACGGGGCTGTCCCCTCCTGCATCCTGGCTGGCCTCGCCAGGGGCTGCATCCTCCCCCTGCTCCAGGGGGGTCAGGCAGCAGTGTGTGTGGTGTTTTAGTCCTCTTTCTGCCCCTGGCAAAGGTGATGCCGTGTATGTGGGAGGCAACTATGTCCCCATCCATGCAGAGGAACCGGTCCATCTGGTCATGGAACTCCATTGTGCACATGGCATGGCTGGACTTGAGATTGCTATCCTTCATATACTTATATCCAGACCTCAAGTCCTTTGCCTACTGCATGCACAGGGTTACATCCCTATTGTACCCCTTCCGTTGCATCTCCTGGGTGATGACTTCATAGACCTGTCTGTTCTTGTAGCTGCACACCTGGTCATACTGGACCTTTTCATCCCTCCACATGCGTATGAAGTTGCTGTTCTCCTGCCTCGACCGGGGCTCCCCCTTTTTGGTAGCGTGTGTGGGGGGTCATCCAGCTTTGCAGTTTGGAGCCCGCCCGGTGGCTGATATGACAGTGGAGCATGTCGTCTCCTGTTAGGGGTAGTGCATGGGGATTAGTATCTGTCCCGCAGCCCTCCTTCTGATCCTGTTGGGTGATCCCTCCCCCTGGGGGGTACCGCTGGGTTACCTGACTGTCACAGAGGCGCTCCTAGGCTGTCTCTCTGGTAGTGCATTGCTCCTGTGTCTGGGTGCTTTCCTGAAGGGGGGGTGTTAGCTGACCACCCTGTGTTCCCTTGGGATGGTATCTGGCATTGCTTGATTGTTTGGGTACCCTTGGGTACCCTTCCTTGGTTGTTTGGGTACCCTTGCTCTTACCTCGCTCTCCATTCAGTTCACCTCCCTGTGTCCCATGACTGTGGTGGGCTGGGGGAACGCGGGCAGTGCCAGTGCAGCATTATGCCCATAACTCTGTGATGGGAGGCGCATGCTGTGATTAGCTGTTCCTCCCCCCCCCAGTGCCACTGGCCTGGGCCCCCCTCCCCTGGGTGTCCCGGGGTCCCTTTGCTTACCCTGCTCCATCCCGCACATGTCGTGGTGCTGGCTCCCTTCGTTTTATCAGTGGCTTTCCTTCTGGACATTTTGGGAGCTGGCACGCCCATGTCATGTTTCGCGTTTCCTTTAAGGGTACCTGGCCGGGTGTCTGACATCTCCCCCGGTGGGTGTGTCTGCATGGGGGCACCTACGGGGCCTCTCTAGCCACCCATCCCCATGGGTGTGGGTGTTTTTGGTTTTTACATGGACAGGTGTGTCTTGAACACCCATCTCCACTCAACTCCACCCACAGAGCATGCTGACTCCTTCCCAGCTGCTGATGTTGGTGGGTGGGTTTATTTATTTATATTAAAAAAAATATCCCACCCCTCCTGCCCATAGGGTAGTCTGGGGCAGTGAACAACAAAGATAAAAGAAAAGAACAATCTAAAAAGTTTAAAATTTCTCATATGCAGGGAAAAACAACACCCCCAACCCCACCCACCCTACCCCCTCACCCCCTGCCGAAAACCTGGCAGAACAGCAAGGTCTTACATAAACGTCGAAATGACACGAGAGAGGGGGCCAACCGAGCCTCCTCCAGGAGCTAATTCCACAGCACAGGGGCAACCATAAAAAAAGATCTAACATCGGTGGCCACCCACCTCACACGGGGAACCTCCAAAAAGGCTCCCCCAGACAATCTCAAAGGGCGCACAGGCACATGGGGAGTGAGGCGGTCCTGCAGATAAGCGGAGCCAAAGCCGTGAAGGGCTTTAAAGGTTAAAACTAGCACCTTGAACATAGCCCTGTGCTTTATAGGCAGCCAGTGCAGAGACCGGAGCACAGGTGTCATGTGCTCCCTTCGGCCTGCCCCCATAAGGAGACGGGCCGTAACATTCTGCACCAGCTGCAGCATCCAGACCAACTTCTCGGGCAGCCCCACGTAGAGCGCGTTGCAATAATCCAGCCTCGAGGTGATGAAGGCATGAATGTCAGTGGCGAGGTCAGAGTCAGATATACGGCTGAAGCTGCCGGACAAGATGAAACTGCCGAAATGCACTCCCCGCCACAACCGGAGATTCCAAACTGACCCATGAATCGAGAACCACACCCAGACTCTGCACCATGGGAGGGTGAACCCCCCACAACAAGAGGAGATTCAACCACCCCCAGGTTCCCCAAGACCTCGCCCACCAACATCACGTATGTCTTGTCAGGATTCATTTGCAGATGGCTCAACCTCATCAAAACCCCCACGGCTGACAGGCACTGGGAAAATAGGGAGACTGCATGGCCTGGAGCGATGGAAAAAGAGAGATAGTGTTGAGTGTCATCAGCATACTGACGACACTGCATGCCCTGAAACCCTCTCACAATCTCCCCTAACGGCTGCATATAGATGTTAAACAAGAGGGGGGACAAAATGGCACCCTGTAGGACTCCACACGTAAGGTCCCGGGGGGGAAATGTTCACTTCCCCAAGACAACCTGGTGAGTTCTCCGAGCCAGGAACGAATTAAACCAGTCCAAGAACGTTCCCTCAATCCCGGCAAGGTCCCACAGGCAAGTCACCAACACCTCATGGTCAACTGTGTCAAATGCAGCCGAAAGGTCTAGCAGGACCAGTAAGGTCTGACGACCCTGGTCCAATGCCAGATGGAGATCGTCAACCAAAGCCACTAATGCAGTCTCCATACCATACCCAGGCCGAAAACCAGACTGAAACGGGTCAAGGAAACCGGTGCGGTCCAGATGTTCCTGGAGCTGCCGTACCACAGCCCGTTTAATAACCTTCCCTAAAAAGGTTATTAAAAAGGGAAGGTTAGAGACCAGCTGATAACTGACAGGAGCATCAGCATCAAGAGATCGTTTCTTGAGATGGGGCCTAACCACAGTCTCTTTCAGGCAATCAGGCACCCTGCCCTCCCAAAGGGAGGCACTAACCACCCCAGCCAGCAACGGCTGTAACGTCTCCTGGCTAGCTTTCACCAACCAGGATGGGCATGGAACTTGTTCACAAGTAGTGGCACAAACAGATCCCAACAAGGACTCCACATCGGCAGGCAACACCATCTGAAACTGATCCCACAAAACAGGACGGGACATCCATAGCCCCAAGATGATCCTCTGCATTAACTGTAGTACCAAAATCATGGCGGATGTGAGCGATCTTATCTACAAAGTACTCAATAAACTTGTCACAGTGGTCACTGGATTTCTCCAGGTCCAGGTGGAGGCAGGCAGGACTGACCAAGCCTTACACCACCCGGAAAATCTCCACTGTGTGACTTTGCAGATGCAATGAGAGCAGCAAAGAACTGCTTCTTTGCTGCCTGCACCGCCACAGCATAGGCCTTTAAACTGCTCTTATGCTGTGATTGATCATACTGGTCGCCAGTCCGGTGCCACCATTTCTCTAACCACCTACTTTCCTGTTTCAAACACCGCAGGCCCTCAGTAAACCAAGGAGACATGCGGGAGACTCAAGAGAGCAGTGGACACCTGGGAACCACTCTGTCAATGGTTTCAGCCAACAAGGTGTTCCAGAAGTCTACAAGATCATCAACAGAGTGGGTGTCAAAATTCAGGGGAAACTCCCACAGAGCATTCCAGAACCGATCCGGTTCCATAAGTCTCAGGGGGTGGACCAATCTAATAGGTCCTGCACCCTGTTGGGGGCTGTCATGCACCAGGATGCATGCCTTAAGGAGGTAATGATCAGACCATGTCAAAGGCTCCACCCCCCAACTCCTACTAACTGACCCCCCGCCTCAAGGCTGGTATAGAAAACCAAATCCAGTGTATGTCCCTCCTCATGTGTGGGGCCACATATGACTTGGGGACAGGTCCATGGTTGTCATGAAGGCCATGAACCTATGCCTCGCTCCTCCAAGATCGGTGTCAGTGTGGATGTTAAAATCCCCCAGGGACCACTAATCTAGGGGTTTGGAGGATCACATCTGACACCAGATCAGCAAGAGCATGTAGGGAAGCCACCGGCCAGTTGGGTGCACAGTACACCAGCAGCACCCCTAATCTGTCCTCGGCCAAATCCAACACAAGATGGAGACACTCAACACCTAGTGGAGTCTGCGCCGGATACCTCCTAAAAGACAATGCATCTTTGATAACAATGGCTACTACACCACCACCACCCTCATCCCTCCAGACGAGGCTGATGCCGCACAGACAACCCAGCTGGAACAAGGTCGGCCAGAATACAGCCCAATTCATTGTCCATCCAGGTCTCTGTAATACACACGAGGCCAGCGTCCCACTCCGGGATTGACTCCCGGATGGTAGATGACTTATTGACAACTGACCTCGCATTCAGAAGTACCAAACCAAGGCCTGGGGCCTCCTAAGCCTCAACCCGCAACCGACCCGCAACCTACCTGCATGGGGGGGTTGAGAGGTAAACAGGCATAAGGCACCGCTCTCTCCTCACTGATGGAATACACCTCCCCTTTGGACCATATCTCCCCTGACCTGTAACAACCCCGATGGCTGTGGAAGCCCTCCCATCTTCAGAAAACCCCATTAGACACCCACCCTCCATAAGCTGCCCTGACAGGCCAGCAAGAGGGACCCACCCCCAAGCCCACCTGCCTGCCTCTGCCACCGGCGGGCAACCCTCCCCCCCTGGAGGGCCACCCCCCACTCACACATGGGGTTCCGCTCCACACCTCCCCCCCACCTCCCTCTCCTGCTACAAGGGGGAGGCCACCAATCCCACCACCACACCACCCCAAACCACCCAACCCACTACCCAAATTTTACCACCCCAAACACACACACTGAAAATTCCCCACACAACAAACAACAGAGCCCTCCCAAGTGGCTTCACCTCTCTGCTCCCAGTCAGGCAGGGGGAAGGCGAGGGCACACTCTGGGCAGCTTTGGCTGTGCTGAGGCCACTTTACAGAATATAGATGATAGCCGCCTCCACCACTTCCACCTGCAAACAGCCCACCAACAGCTCTTCACCCTTTGGTGACACCCCTCGGCCACCACCCAGAGGGCGCCACCCTCAGGGCAGCTCCCCTTTCTGTTGTTACCTGGGGTGGAGCAAACAAAGCCACAGGGGTCCAGGCAGCAACCAGCACGCAGCCCACTTGTGGAATTTTACACAAATGATCTCCCACCCATCTGATGGGTATTTATGGGTGTTCGTGGGTGGGTGGCATCTGTGTAAAAAAGGCCTTCAATGCGCGCTCCCTGCTTGCAGCGTGAAATCATGCAACGTGTATAAATCCCACGGGCAGGGTTTAGATGTCATGTCATGCACATTATTGACACTTACGCATTCTTTTCGAGCCATGGACTAAATACCTCGAGATCTAAGAATTAGGGGTGGGACCAAACTGAACAAAACAGGTATCGGTTTTACCAGGTTCAAAAAAATTGGTTTTATCAGCAAAACCGGTTTACCGGTACCGTTTTTCCCCATTGATTTCAATGCGGAAGTGTCCCCATTGAAATCAATTAACCTCTCCAAAAAAACTTCCCCCTCCCAGGCTGTGCAGGTGGAAGGGGAAACACCCCCCAACCACCCTGCCAGCCCTGGCTGGATTTCTTTTTTAAACAGGCGCCAGACCGCCGGACCTGCAGGCTCCAGGCCACTGCTGCATTGCCAGCTGCCCGGCGGCAGCCAGGACTATTGCTGAAGGAGGCAGCTATCCTCCAGGAGCCCTCCCAATGATATCAGGCACAGTTGTACTCTTTTACCCCATCCACCCACCCCCGGTCACCTTTTACCTGTGCTGTGGGTGGTGGCGACAGCCCGGAAGGCCTAGTGAAGCACTGAAGCCACAAGCCAGTGCTGAAGCCGAACCCGCGCCACGCTGCTGCTGCTGCTGCCACCGCCACCCACAGCACAGGTAAAAGGCGATCGGGGCGGGGGGTGTTAAAGAGTGCCACAGTGCTTGATATCATTGGGAGGGCTCCCGGAGGAGAGCTGCCTCCTTCAGCAATAGTCCTGGCTGCCGCCATGTTGCTCACGATGCAGCGGCAGCCTGGAACCCGCAGGTCCGGCCGTCCGGCACTGGTTTAAAAAAAAAAAAAACAGGCTGGACTGGCGGGGTGGGTGGGGGGTATCCCCCCTTCCACCCGCACAGCCTGGGAGGGGGAGGGAAAGTGGTTTTTGGTTTGTTTTTTTTACAATCCGGCCATTAATTTAAATTGCTGCAATGTAAAAAAAATCAGGTGCCGGAAGCGGCACAGGTACGGGGAATTCTCAGATCTATCCGATATTTATTTATATTTATTTATTTATTTATTCAATTTATATCCCGCCACTTCTGCGAACAGCTTGGGGCAGCTAACAAATTCAACATAAAACAATCTTAAAACCAATATATGAAAACAATCCATAAAAACACTACAATAAAACAGGCTGGAATAATAATAAATAAATTAGGGTGGGGGAAGATAAAACACCCCCTAACCCACCCCACCCCCCTCCCCAAAAGCCTGGGTGAACAGCCAGGTCTTACAAATTCGCTGAAATGTCAGAAGGCTTGGGGCCAGGCGAGCTTCCTCTGGGAGAGAATTCCAGAGGTGTGGCGCGGCCACCGAGAATGTCCTCTCTATTGTGGACCCCCGCCTAACACAGGGGACCTCCAGAAAGGCACCTCTAGTGGACCGAAGGAGCCGCTCTGGGGTGTGGAGGGCAAGAGGGTCCCTGAGGTATGAGGGGCCCAGACCGTGAAGGGCCTTGTATATTAACACCATGTAAGGGAGCCACACAGGTTTAGGGGAACACGCGCTTCAGTTGCAAGGGCATCTAGTCGGTCTAAAGTATCTCTCAGGGTCTTATAGTGGTGAAGGGAGCGTGCTACAGGAGCAGTCCCACACCGAAGCTCATCACAGGGACTGGTAAGCGATAGGGTGCCCACCCTAAGACTCTTCCATGACCACGTACACAAGGGGAAGGGACGGGGGTGCAGGATCGGTGGTGGTATAGTGGGGGGAAGGGCCCGGGGAACCCCGGGTCTGGGGGAGCAGAAAGGGACAGGACACTCACACGGGGTCAAGGGGAACTGGAAGGATTACTAGGAACAGAGGACTCGTACACCAAACACTCTCTATACTCAGTCACTACCACACACACTCACCTTTCTCTCGATTCACTTGCACTCTATGACTCACACCGCCTTCGTCTGTCACTCCACTCTCCGCACAAGGTACTCAAGGGGCCAGTCTCATGGCACAAAATCCGATCACCAGCACTGACTGCTGCCTGCCTCAGGCTTAAATAGTCTTGCCCCCTGCCTTTGCCAGCAAGCGTGAGGAGTGCTGCAATCCTACTTCCGGGTCCAGTTCACGTATGCGTACAGGGCTTCTGGTTGCCGGGTTACGGCCCGACGCTACATCATCAGCAGGTGCGTGCTCCGTGTCCCCCATTACCAGCAGGGGCAGAGGCGCACTGGCCGGCAAGATTTGGTTGCGCCGTCGGGGGCGTGTTCCCTGGTGGTACCAGCGCCGCCGCATCCCTCTCTTTCCCCAGCTTCTATTCCTGACAGTACCCCCCCCCCCCCTTCCAGGCCTGCACTGCAAGCAGTGTCGGGGCCCAGGTTTGGTGGGAAACCGGGCATGAAAAGCCCGAACTAGGCGAGGGGCCTTAACATCAGAGGCGGGCCCCCAGGAACATTCGGAGGGACCATAGCCCTGCCAATCAATAAGATAACGTAGCGTACCTCAGCCCCACCATGAGTCCAGAATGGCTCTAACTTCGTACTCCGGGGTGATGGCCACGGAAGGTTCCGGGGGTGGCCCCAGAGTGGGGGAGGGAAACAATGGGGGGTATGTGACCTTCAGAAGGGAAACATGAAAGGAAGGGTGAATGTGTAAGGATGGAGGCAACTGCACTTGAAACGTAACATCATTAATCTTACGTGAAATAGGGAATGGTCCAATATAGTGTACATCGAGCTTGGTGGAGGGGCGGGTGGAGGGATAATGTTGCCGATCAATCCAAACTAAATCTCCTACTTTAAGATCTGGGGCTGGCCGACGATGGCGATTTGCGTATAATTTGTATTGTTGCCGTGCTGCTGCCAATGCACGTTTGGCCTGTTGATGGGCTTGTTGAATTCAGTGAACCAAGGCCCCCGCTGCGGGGACTTGGACGTCGGTGAATTTGGGGAAGCATAGTCACGGGTGGTACCCACAGGTGACAAAGAAAGGAGATTCTCCAAGGGATGCATTGGGGGCATTGTTGTAGGCGAATTTGGCAATGGCGAGATATTGGACCCAGTCAACTTGTAGATAGTCACTATAGCAGTGGAGATACTACTCTAATGTCTGGTTGACGCGTTCGACCTGGCCATTCCCCTGTGGGTGATACGTGGTTGTTGGACTAAGGTGGACCTGTAACATTGAAAACAAGGCTTTCCATAATCGAGATACAAACTGGACTCCCCTATCTGTTATAATCTCCACGGGGAGTCCGTGGAGTTTAATTATATTTTGTAGCACAAGCTGGGCAGTTGGAAGCCCTTTGCAGGGAATAAAGTGTCCCAGTTTACTAAAGTGGTCGATAACCACCAATACGGTGGTAAAGGAATTAGATAGAGGCAACTCAACAATAAAATCCATACCAATACATTTCCATGGTCCTTGGGGTACATAGCAGTTTGTAACAACCCGTGGGGGCGTTGGCGAGGTATCTTGGTGCTAACACAAACAGTACATCCCTTAACATACCGTTGCACGTCCGCTTGTAATGACGGACACCAATAACATCTCTGGAGCAGCCGAAGGGTGCCGCATTGACCTGGGTGCCCTGCCAAGGGGGTATTGTGATGGACCCATAGGAGTCCTTGCCGTTCGGATTCAGGGACGGCTATTTTTTCCTGCAAATACTAAAGGTTATCTTTTCGTTGGAGGTGGGAATCCTGTTGGAGTACTCTATTTCTACCAGACCACACTCGCAAACGCTGAAGGAATGGCTTCCAGGTTCCTGCAAAGATCTGAGGTGGTAATAATAGGGACCCTCAATCTGCAGGTGGCTCTTCTGCGACTTGGCATCGAGATAGGGCGTCTGCAAGGACATTTTGGTGTCCTGATCTATACTGAATCAAAAAATCAAAACGCATAAAGAACAAAGCCCAGCATGTGTGCCGGGCATTGGTGATGCGTGCGGTCTGGAGGAACGTTAAGTTCTTGTGATAGGTAATAACAACTACCGGGTTTGGGGCCCCCTCCAGGTGATGGCTCCATGCCTTAAATGCTGCCTTTATGGTGAGCAATTCTCTGTAGAGGATTGTATAATTCTGTTCTGTGCTTGTAAGCTGGTGGGAGTATAAAGCAAAGGGTAAGAGATGTTCGTTGTTTGGTCCAGGTTGCAAGAGTACGGCCCCAATGGCTGTGCTTGATGCATCTGTTTCTACCGTGTATGGTTTGGATGAGTCCGGGTGTTGTAGTATCGGGGTTGCATAAAGGTCCTTTTCAAGGTATAAAAAGGCATGATGCTGCTCTTCTCCCCATACATATACACATCCCTTTTTCAACAATTTTGTTAACGGGGTTGTTAAGTAGGCATAGCCCAGAATATATTGCCGGTAGTAATTGGTGCTACCCAAAAAATGCTGCAGAGATTTTACATTGCTGGGAGGAGCCCACTGTTCTATGGCCTCGACCTTTTGTTGTTCCATTTTAATGCCCTGTGGGGATACGATAAAGCCCAAAAAGGCAACCGACGTGGCATGAAAGGTACATTTTTCTAATTTACAATAGAGATGGTTTTGGCACAAGCGTTGTAACACTACTCGCGCGTACTGTATATGTTCCTGCACTGTAGTTGAGAAAATCAAAATATCGTCCAGGTAAATAATTACAAAAATATCTAGGATATCGCAAAATATATCATTCATCAGATGTTGGAAGGTGGCAGGGGAATTGGCCAAGCCGAACCGCATCACCATATATTCAAAATGACCGTAACGGGTCTGAAACGCCGTTTTCCACTCATCCCCTGCTCAAATTCGCAACAAATTGTAGGCCCCTCGTAGATCTAATTTAGTATAGATTTGAGCTCCTTGTAATCGGGTCAATAACTCGGGGATGAGGGGTAACGGGTACTGATTCTTGATAGTAATACAGTTAAGGTTCCGGTAGTCCACGCATGGCCGGAGGCCTCCGTCCTTCTTGGACACAAAGAAAATAGGAGCCCCTGCCAGGGATACTGAGTGCCGAATAAACCCCCAGCGTAAATGCTCGTCAAAGTACACCTTTAATGTTTTTAACTCAGGATCTGCAAGGGCATAGATCCACCCATACGAAGGTTACGATCCGGGGAGCAAGTCTATCGGGCAATCATACGGCCAGTGTGGTGGTAACGTAGCCGCTTCTTGCTCACAAAAAATGTCGCCAAAATCAGAGTAGTTATCTGGGAGACCCATGGTTACAGGCATAGTTACTAGGGCTTTCCCGGGTTCCCTAGGTGGTGGCGGAGGGGTTTGCAAACAATGTCCCTTGCAAAACGGGGAGAGAAATCCCATCCTCCCTGTAGTCCAATTGATCTGTGGATTGTGGCGCTGGAGCCACGAAATTCCCAGAACTATAGGGAACATAGGGGTTTGGACCACATCAAACTGTAGGGTCTCTCTATGTTCACCAATCTGTCCCACAAGGGTCTGGGTACAAAGTATCATGGGTCCGGAGGCCAAGGGGGAACCATCAATGGCATGGACTATTTTGGCCCGTGCCTGGGGTTGTACCGGCAGGCCCAATTTTTGCACCAGTCCCTGATCAATGAAATTACTAGAAGCCCCTGAATCTATCAGGGCCCATCGAATTAAGGAGCGGTGCCTATCCCATGTAAGAGCTAAGGTTACCTGGAAGTGTTCGACTGCAATGGAAGGAACTACAACAATCTTCAAGGGTGACGTAGCATTTACCGAGGTGCCCCCTGATTGTCTCGGCCCTGGTAGTTTCCCGGCTGGTGCCGGGATAAGGGTAGTTGCGGACATGATTGAGCAAAATGCGAAGAACCTCCGCAGTAAAAGCACAGGCGACCCTGGCATTGTCGTTCCCTTTCTTCGGGAAGCAAGGGTCCCCTGGACGCCCCTAGTTGCATGGGTTCTCCAGCATCCATCTTTGGCATTTCGGGACATGGTGGGGTTGGCACATAACGCCGGGGGAGGACTCCTCGATTTCCTTGTTGCTCTCGTCGTCTTTCAGCCAAGCGTTCGTCAATCTGGATCGTCAGGGTCACTAATTCTGCCCACTTTTCTGGTAACGGGGTGTAGGCTAGCTGATCCTTAATCTCATCGTTCAATCCTTTCTTAAACATCACCTTAAGTACGTTATCTGGCCACACTAGTTCTGCCGCTAACTGTTGGAACTGCGCCACGTACTCTAATAGGGACCCGCGCCCCTGTCTTACTTCTAAAATGGCCGTTTCTACATCCCTAACACTATGGGGGTAATCAAACAGAAAAGTGAATTCCCTTTTAAAGGCTGCATAATCCCGAATCAATGGATCCTGCTTGATAAGCAGGGGGGTAGCCCACGAGAGGGCTAACCCCTCTAAATGTCCCAGGATGAAGGCTACTTTAGCCTGATCCAAAGCATAGGTACAGGGTTGTACCGAAAAAGCCAACTCACACAAAGCTATGAACCCTTGGTACATTTTTCGGTCCCAATTAAATTTAGCAATCGAGGGCCCCTTGGGTTCCTGGGGGTTCAGGTCCCGAGGGCACTCCTGTAAATCTCGGACATCCATAGCCAGGGTCTGTAACCCCTGCATAATATCAAGGACCCCCATACCCTCAGGCCCCGGTCCCGCAACTGCGGGTCCCATGGGAGGTGTTGCTGAAGCCCCTTC
Source organism: Sphenodon punctatus (assembly GCA_003113815.1). Classification (NCBI taxonomy): domain Eukaryota; kingdom Metazoa; phylum Chordata; class Lepidosauria; order Sphenodontia; family Sphenodontidae; genus Sphenodon; species Sphenodon punctatus. The sequence goes on along the minus strand of QEPC01007379.1, from coordinate 114,631 downwards.
ACCCAAAGCCGGGTCCGCAGCTGCGGAGGGGTCCGTACCCTCCACAGCTCTGGCCGGCAACCCCCCGCTCCCAAATCTATGGTACATGACCCCTAAGCTCACCCAAAGGGTTCATAAGGAGAAGGGATTCCAGTTACTGCTGGTGATATTGTAAGGGAGCCACACAGATTTAGGGGAACACAGCCGCGCTTCAGTTGCAAGGGCACCTAGTCAGTCTAAAGTATCCCTCAGGGTCTTATAGTGGCAAAGGGAGTATGCTACAGGAGCAGTCCCACACCGAAGCTCATCACAGGGACTGGTAAGCGATAGGGTGCCCACCCTAAAACTCTTCCACGACCACGTACACAAGGGGAAGGGACGGGGGTGCAGGATTGGTGGTGGTATAGCGGGGGGAAGGGCCCGGGGAACCCCGGGTCTGGGGGAGCAGGAAGGGACACGACACTCACACGGGGTCAAGGGGAACTGGAAGGATTACTAGGAACAGAGGACTCGTACACCAAACACTCTATACTCAGTCACTAGCACACACACTCACTTTCTCTCGATTCACTTGCACTCTATGACTCACACCACCTTCGTCTGTCACTCCACTCTCCGCACAGGGTACTCAAGGGGCCAGTCTCACGGCACAAGATCCAATCACCAGCACTGATTTCTGCCTGCCTCAGGCTTAAATAGTCTTGCCCCCTGCCTTTGCCAGCAAGCGTGAGGAGCACCGCAATCCTACTTCCGGGTCCGGTTCACACATGCGTACAGGGCTTCTGGTTGCCGGGTTACATCCCGACGCTACGTCATCAGCAGGTGCGTGCTCCGTGTCCCCCGTTACCAGCAGGGGCGGAGAAGCACTGGCCGGCAAGATTTGGGTGCGCCGTCGGGGGCGAGTTCCTGGCGGTACCAGCACCGCCGCATCCCTCTCTTTCCCCAGCTCCTATTCCTGACACACCAATATCTTGAACCTGGCTCGGCACGCTATCGGCAGCCAGTGCAGAGTCCGGGGCACCGGTGTTATATGCTCCCGACGGTATCCGAACTTCCCACCCCTACTAAGTATATCTTGACCCTCGAGGTACTTAGTCCATGGCTCTAAAAGAATGAGCGAGTGGGAAAATTGCGCATGACATCATGTCTAAACCCTGCCCATGGGATTTTTACACCACACTGGATTTTACATCGCGAGCAGTGTGCGCGCATCTAAAAACGGCGTTAGACACCTGTACAAGAGTGGGGGAAGAAGCTATTGACTGCTGATGAACGGGTGTACCAGAAAAGACATAGAATGGAGGAACAACGCCACATTAATTGTGATGAAACAGCCTGGGGGATGGGGGTTGATTGGAGAGACAGACCAAACTGGTAACACTGCATTCATCCTGAAACACAGAGAGATGGAATATCCTGGCTAGAAGCTTCAACAAGTTGCGAGTTTGGCAGATTTAGTGCTCTCATACTTTTTCAGCACTTTTAAATATCTGAAATCCTGAGTCAATAAGATTTTTCATAGCCAAGAACTAAAAACATTAATAGTTTTCAGGTAATTTACAATACAGATACCATTGGCATACAACACTTCCCCCCCCTTCCCTATTCCAGAAAGTTAAATAATAGAATATTTCCAGTACTGTATGTTGCCTCAGAGTCTGCAAGTCAAGGTCCTGATCCAGAGCCAATGACATCTCCTTTAGAGAGAGGCAATAACGTACCACAAAAGGAGTTTTCATTTGCTATCAAGCAGATGTTATAGGTTAAGTACTCTGAGGGGTAACCTCTTAGCTGACATCTTAGATTCACTTTGCAGCTGTTAAAAGGTTTGTGTATAATTTACAGTGAAAGCATTAGCTCCAGATATTTCAAACAGGCCAATCCAAAAAGAAGCGCGGCTAGATAAAGACACTTTAGAAGTGTAAACTGCACAGTAAAAAAGTGGGCATGCTGCTGTCTTTATGTGGTGTTAAATATACTTAAGTTGAAATCACTGGCATGCAGATCAAGTGACAAGTTCAATCTACACCCTCCGTCTGGGCAGCAGCAATGTCAGATAAAAGGCACATTGCATAGCACTCAGTGAATAATGCTGAGCACAGACAATTCCCTGAATAATGCAAAGTACAGTAGTGCAAACATGGGGTCAGTCAAAGAGCCAGTAACCCCACACAGAGCAATTCCATTCAGTGATTAACCAGACCCTCCACCCCTACCTTACCATTACCCTCTGCAGCTTGCAAAATGCACTGGCTTCTGGCCACTTTTGGCAGCTTTCTCTGCTTTTCCATTAAACGCAAGGGAAACATGGTTTCTCAGCTGCATCAAGAGCAGAATTTGATGCCGACAAGTTGGTGCAAACCTCATCTGATAAGCAGTCTCATTTCACTTAGCCCATGGGTTGGTGCACTATCTCAGATTTGAGGATGACATAAGTTTCAAAAGTAGTCTCCGCTCTTTCATAGGCTGAAATTACTCATTGTTCTAAAGGTTGCCAGCTGGAGGGAAAGTGTCAGAAGGAGCCAACATGGGACTGCAGTTAAGACTATGAAGGCTGATATTTGCTCCCGCTGAGCACCCAGACCGTGCATACCGATTAACGGAAGAGGAAAATGTCATTATTCACAAAGAGCTTCACTCTGAGATTCAGAGGCATCTGCTGCTCATCACTTTTAATCATTGCTATTGTCAGATAAGCACATGGAAGGAGAGATGCTCATTTTGTTTCTAGTGTGTCACAACCTCCACATAATCTACCATTTGCCAAGCATATTGGAGAAAACCAAACAGACGCAATTTACCTGCTGACAGCCTCATTGTGAAACTAACAGAACTTTAAAAAGACAACAAAGCAAGGGAAATCATCTCTTTTGTTACAGACACTAGGGTGTGAAATTTGTTTTCGTTTTTATGAAAACAAAAATGAAAATCTCGACTTCATTTTCATAAAAATGAAAATGAAAAAAATAATGAAATAAGGTAGGTGAAACTTTTTTTTTTTTGCTATTGCCAGGCTCTGTTTTGGAGGGGAAATCTGATAAACAACCTCTGGGAGGGCAGGAGGGAGCAGACACCACAGAGCCAGGAGACATGATTGACTTCTCCGCTGGCGAATGGGCACTGCAAATACATCCCAGACATGGCATTATTTGGTTGTTCAATGCTTTCAGCCTCCCTGGCCAGACCCAAGCCCAGGGGCTCTGGGAGGGCACTTGGAAAGCTTTATATTGCCACAGCCAGCCACCAGTGACAGTTCCCGCCAGTGCCACTCCCCCCACCCCTCATCTCTCTCTCTCTCTCACGCACACACACAAGTCCTTCCCCCTGGGGTGTTATCTGCTACTGCTCTTCCTGCCACTGTGTCTCTCTCTCACACAAGTTCTGCCCTCCTGGGGTGCTCTCTGTGAGTTGATAGCCGGCCAGACTTTGGGGATGCCAATGCCAGTGCCACTACCTGTTGTCTCTGCTCCTCCTCTGCCCACCTGCCTTGCACTGCTGCTGCTCCTCCTCCTGCCAGTGTGCGTGTCTCACACACAAGTCCTTCCTCCTTGGGGCATTCTCCAAGTTGATACCCTGCCAGACTTTGAGGTTCCAGTGGCAATGCCAGTGTCAATGCCTGCTGCCTCTGCTCCTCCACTGTCTGCTCCTACCAGTGCATCTCTCTCACACAAGTTGTCCTTGTCCTGCTCCCTGGGGGGATCTCTTCAAGTTGATCCCCTGACACACCTTGGGGTGCCAAGGACAGTACCAATTGCCCAGAAAGTTTGCCACCAGTGCTGCCTGCTGCTCGTGTGTGTGTGTGTGTGTGTGCGCGCGCGCGCAACACACACACACACATGTCCTGCCCCTCTGTAGGGATGGGTGAACGTGGTTCGTATGTTCGGAGTTCGGACTGAACTCGGTCTGTTCGGACCTCCGAACTGAACGTCCAAACCGAACTCTCGAATGACCGAACAATTCGGTCGTGTTCAGATGAGTTTGGAGGCAGGAAAAATGGCTTTCCAGGGCCAAAAATTAGGTTTCGGTTTAGATTTAGTTTTTGAATGTTCGGCCAAGTTCGGCCAAACCAAACTCGGCTGAACCGAACCATCGAACCCAAACTCGGGTTTCGAACCAAACGACCGAACATCCGAACATCCAAAACACATTCTGTTCGCCCATCCCTACCCCTCTGGGATGTTGTCTGCCACACTTTGGGGTGCAAAGCAAGTCTGATTGCTGCTCATCTGGAAAACTTCTGCTATTGCTAGTCTGTATTGTCTTTCTCTCATAGGTCCTGTGCCCTGCTTAAGCCCAACAGACTTGGGACAGCATGTCTCCTTTACCAGTTTTTGTGCTTCTGTGCCAGTCTGCCCACTGCCTGACTGTGCCCCTGATGCTCCATCTTTTGCCTGCCTGCTGCACGCCAATCTCTCCCTGATATTCTACTTCCAATAAGTTGAAGCCTTGCTGGGGTATGCAACACTGTCTGTCTCCTTGTTCCTCTTTCAATCACAGTGCCTGCTGCTTCAGTGCCCTCCTCCCATGCTCACTGTCTGCAGTGTCTTGGGGAAGGGGGAAAGTGCTTTGGAGGCAAAATGCAAGCGTTTTCTAAGTGACTCCCCTTGGAATCCAATGTGTTTCCACTTACTCCCTTTGGTTCTCAAGCAGAGAGAGACCCATATGGAGTGAGACACAGGCAGAGTGAGCAGAGTTTGGCTACTGCAAGAGTTAGGCTACAGGGTGAGGAGGCTTAGGGGGAAATATTACACAAAATAAACTTTTTTTTTTAAGTAGCTAGAGTATTAAAGTAATAGAGTAAGAGTACAAAAGTCTTAGAGTAATAAAGTGTCCTTGCCTAAATAACTCTAGATTTAAGAATAGTACTGCTAAGGGGAAAGTTGAATAGGAAGATGCAGGTAAAAGTCCAGCAGAAGAGTGGGGGCTATCCAATCTTTTGCACCCAGTGTAACATGTATGACTATCTTCCTCTTGGTGAGAGGTTGTGTGCGTGCACTCAGTGCAAAGAGCTCCTGTCTCTCCGAGAACAAATGTGGTCTCTGAAAGCTAGAGTGGCAGAGCTGGAGGAGTTGAGGAAGACAGAGAGGTATATAGAGGAGTCCTTCAGGAACATTGTAGAGCGGTCCCACCTCCACTCCGGCAGCCTCTCTGCTGCTATGGAGGATCAAGTTCTCCATGAATGAGAGCATCCAACTGGAATGGCAGGAAGTTATTCTGTAGCTTGGACCTGCCTTCCAGATGATGTGTTATCCTCTCGCACTGAGGATATGTCTCCAGGGGGTGGTTCCCAGGGGGGTGGGAATAGGCTAGTGATGGTAACTGGTGATTCGATTATTAGGAATGTAGATAGTTGGGTTGCTGGTGGCCATGAGGACCGCATGGCAACTTGCCTGCCTGGTGTGAAGGTAGCAGACCTCACACGTCACCTTGACAGAATTCTATAGAGTGCTGGGGAGAAGTCAGTTGTAGGTACATGCGGGTACCAACAACATAGGAAAAAGTAGCAGGGAGATTCTGGAGGCTAAATTTAGGCTTCTAGGTAGGAGATTGGAGTCCAGAACCTCCAGGGTAGCATTCTGATAAATGCTCCCAGTTCCATGTGCAGGACCCCAGAGCCAGGCTGAGCTGCAGAGTCTCAATGCATGGATGAGACGATGGTGCAGGGAAGAGGACTTTAGATTAATTAAGAACTGGGGAACTTTGGGTGGGGGGAGTGAGAGCCTATACTGATGGGATGGGCTCCATCTTAACCAAAGGGGAACCCGGCTGCTAGCACTAAACGTTGAAAAGGAGATAGAGCAGTCCTTAAACTAAAAACTGGGGGAAAGCTGACAGGTGCTGAGCAGCATGTGGGTCGGGCTGAGGCATCTGCAAAAGATGTTGTTATTTCAGGGGAATCTGAATATGATAATATAGAAGACAGGAAACATCCCCAGCGAACTCAGGCAGAAATCAGTTTGCAACAGTCAAACTCTATTGATCCCCAAATAACTAAGCAGTTACTCACAATAAACAGATTAAAAATTACAAGGATATATTTAAATGCCTATATACAAATGCTAGAAGTCTAAAAAGTAAGATGGGAGAATTAGAGTGTATTGCGTTAAATGAGGATATAGACATAATAGGAATCTCAGAGACCTGGTAGAATGAGGACAACCAATGAGACCCAGTATTACCAGGATACAAAATATACTGAAATGACAGAATAGATTGAGATGATAGTGGGGTGGTGCAATATGTAAGAGACAACATTGAGGATTAATATTGTAAAGGAAGCAAACGGTATTCTGGAATCTCTGTGAATAGAAATTCCATGTATAATGGGGAAATGTATAGCGGTCGGCCAATACTATCGTCCTCCTGACCAGGACAGTGAGACTGACTGTGAAATGCTAAGGGAGATTAGACAGGTTACTAAAATCGGAAACACAGTAATAATGGGCGATTTCAGTTACCCTCATATTGACTGTTAGTTAAATTAAGTCATGGGATAGGAGTTAGTGTCTTACTATGGATCGGTAACTCGTTAAAGGATAGGAAGCAAAGAGTAGGACTGAATGATCAGTTTTCACAATGGAGAGATGTAAAAAGTGGTGTGCCCCAGGGACCTGTATTGGGACCGGTGCTGTTTAACATATTCATTAATGATCTGGAAAAGGGCGTTAAGAGTGAGGTGATCAAATTTGCAGATGACACCAAGTTATTCAAGGTAGTTAAAACACGAACAGACTGTGAAGAACTGCAACAGGATCTCACGAGACGGGATGCCTGGGCATCTACATGGCAGAGATTTAATGTGGATAAGTGGAAAGTGATGCACATAGGGAAAAATAACCCAAACTATGAGTACACAATGCTGGGTACTAAGCTAGGAGTTACCACTCAGGAAAAGGATCTGGGGGTGGTTGTGGACAATACACTGAAATCCTCAGCCCAACGTGCAGCAGCAGTCAAAAAAGTGAACAATGTTAGGAGTTATTCACAAAGGGATAGAGAATAAAACTGAGGATGTCATAATGCCTCTATAAAAAGCAATGGTGTGACTGCACCTCAAATATCCTGCACAGTTCTAGTCGGCCCATCTCAAAAAAGACATAGCTGAACTAGAAAAGTTACAAGGAAGGGCAACAAAAATGATAACGGGTATGGAATTGCTTCCATACAAAGAGGGGCTTGACAAGCTGGGTCTCTTCAGCTTAGAGAAGAGAAGATGGAGAGGGGACATGACAGAGGTTTATAAAATCTTGAGTGCTATGGAACAAGAAGATAGGGAATGGTTATTTACCCTCTCAAATAGCACTAGAACTAGGGGACACTCCATGAAACTAGCTGATGGCAGATTTAAAACAAATAAAAGGAAGTACCTTTTCAATCAATGCATAATTAACCTATGGAATTTGTTGCCATAGGACGTTGTCAAGATCAGTAGTATAGCTGGGTTTAAAAAAGGCCTGGGTAAGTTCTTAGAGAGTAGGTCCATTTATGGCTATTAATCAAGTAGCTTACGGGATGAACGTCTTACTGTCAGAATCTGGAAGTGCACAACGGGGAATGAATTGCCCATTGTGACTGATGGTTCTTCTCCCATGTGATTGAGATTGGCCACTGTCGGAGGACAGGAGGCTGGGCTTGATGGATCATTGGTCTGACTCAGTATGGCACTACTTATGTTCTTAATCCAACGCAAAAATTAAAACAAAACTATCACAAAAATAATTGTTTTCAAAAACGAAAACATAAATTTACAATTTTAAAAATGAAAATGAAAAATGACACAGGCCTCTTCTGCACACCCCTAACAGACACCCCATGGCCTAAGAATGAGCTACAGAAATCACGTACGCAGAATATGAAAATGACTATTTGGGTGCAAGAATACATCACTTTATTACTTTTAGGCAGAGTTGATTTTGCCTCCTCCCCCCCCCCCGATATGGAAATAAGGAGAGGCTGAGTGGGGCCAAAGGGACATAAACACCCCTCAGTTATCCCACTAATATGAAATGGGCACTTGTGCAAGATGCAAGAGTGTTTATAGCCTTAAAACCATTTCTCACCTGGGCAGAAGTGGAGGTTGCCACAGAGAGGGACTCAGTGACTCCAAGCCCGCCCACCTTCCCTCCTTCTTAGACCAGGCACTGCAAACTTATTTGATGGGCCACCAGATTGGGACTGGTGAAGAAGCTCAGCTCCAGTGAGTAGGAGGAAGTTGTCACCTTCCCCATTGTGTCTCCACCCTCCTGTTGGTTGGTTGTTTAAACACAACCAACAGGGTGTGTTTAAGCTATGAGTTGATGTCGTTAGCTAGAGAAACTGTAGCAATGAAGGTTCTGGTTCAGGGAGCAATTGACTTAAATCAGTTGTCCAGGACATTAACTACAGTAGAATCCACTTAAGCAGAACTTGCATACCTAGAATTTCTGTATAAATTGAGAGAATTTGTTTTTCCCAGCCCCAGGCCTATGGGGACGCATCGCTTCTTAATCTGAATAACTCAAATTTTTAAGGTGTAAAGTGTACCCACCCAACTAAAAATATCAGGACCTTTGAGTGGATTTATGATTTATGATTTCTTGGCAGCATGTGATTTAAAGCAGGCAGTAAAGGGAGTGAGCACAACAAGGTTTGCCTGTCCTCCAGTCCACCTAAGACTCCAGCACTGGCCTTAGGATTTGCAGGGGCCAGAATGAAGATAAAATGCAGAGCCCCTGGTGTCCCCTCCCCCTTGGGGGTAACCTCTGCGGTGCCCTGAAGGTGGTCATGTTTGTGGGCCCACTGAGAGGAAGTGATACCCCCAACAACCTGTCCTGGTGAAAATAGAGGCCACTGCGGGGCTCTCAGAAAGAGCGGGGTGTGGAGCAGTCACCCCAGGTTGCCCTGTGATAAGGCCAGCCTGCCAGAGTCAGAACTGAAAGCATTACATACACATCTCAGCCCCGCTTTCTGCTCTGCCTCTTTGCTTCTGAAGGGAGGGAAGGGGAGTGGATTAGGGGTGGTTTGAAGAACCGTTCCATTTTCACAGACATTTCTGAAAAAAATGAATTTGCACTGTCCTATTTTGAATTGTGCCTCCAAAGACCTATAAACACTTGAGTTCTGGCAAAGGAAGAATGGGAGTGAACGCCAAAGAGGATGGTCAGCCCCAACAAGAATATACCAGGGTGTCCAGTGCTGAGAACAGACAGCCAGTGCCTCCTGGCTGCTTGCAAATATCACAATGGAGTATAGGTCTCTAAATAATAATAAGTTACTTTCATGCATTCCAGCACCTTTGGTATTCCAGTGGTATTCTGAAGCCAATCAGGAAGCAGTACAGAGCACAGGACGTGTACTGGCCTAGCTCTCTTCAGAGAGGTAAATCGTATTCTGCACATGTGAGTGATTAGCTTCAGGAGCAGCTGCTAGGTTTTGAGGTTGGAGGGGCAGTAAGGCCGGGGGCAATGGTGGGCAGAGCCAGGGAAGCGGTGGGCGGCATAACCCAGCAGCTAGGAGTTCCAAGGGTTAATGTTGAATGGACATTACATTACTTAATCAAGCAATTTCAGTTAGGTTAGGCAGGTTATAATCACCTCCTCTGCCAGGTTTAAAAGCAGGAAGACAACCTTAAACCTCACTTACAAGCAGTTTTAGCAAAGACACAAAGAAAGAAAGAAAGACACACAGACACACACACACACACACACACACACACACAGAGCAGAGGTTAAGAATAGTGCTTCAGAAAGAAGGGACTTGCTGCATGTATGTTGGAGGGACCCCAATCCCTGCTTCAGAAGTCCCTTCTGTAGCAGTATTCTTGCCCTTTGCTGCGTGCGTGTGAGCGTGCGTGCGTGCATGCGTGCTGGGGGGGAATTTCAAGGTCCATGAATCACCAGACTCACAGTTACATCTCAGGATTTCAAAAGCATCCCATTTCCAGCATTGTGACCACACCTAAAGAACGCCAGACTCACAGTTACATATCAGGATTTCAAAAGCATCCCATTTCCAGCATTGTGACCACACCTAAAGAACGCCAGACTCACAGTTACATCTCAGGATCTCAAAACCATCCCATTTCGAGCATTGTGAACACACCTAAAGATCGCCAGACTCACAGTTACAGGGGCCATGGTGGGGGGACCCTCG
>QEPC01007379.1:89079-104117 GCA_003113815.1 Sphenodon punctatus | reverse complement strand
GCTAATTTCATTCCACTACTTCCACAGGCTTCGCAAAATAGCGGAAACATGACATTTTCGCTACTTCCGCCATTCCGCCAGTGCCACAAAATAGCGGAACAGCGGTTTTCCAACAGTTTCCGCAATTTTCCCGCAATTCTGAAATTTGCAGAATTAGCGGAATGTCCACAGAAAAGCCATGGTGTGGCGAGGGCAATTCCGAAATGGCAGAATGAAATCGCGGCGCGGTAACAGCTGCTGCCGCATCAGCCCTAACCGCCAGCCTTGTCCCTGAGCATGTGCGGCTGAGGCAGGGAGCAGCGTACATGTGCACTGGTCCCTGCCTCAGTCTCCCGGCCCAAAGCTTCTCGCCTGGGCATTCGCATCAAGCATCCAGGCAAGAGGTTCCATTGCACCTATTAGGCTTAATGGAAAAGGCTAGCCTTTCCCTCCACAGCACGTCCTATGCGTGCTGTGGATGGAGGGGCTCAGCCGCCCAAATTGTGTTTTCAATAGAAAACGCAGTTTGGGCGGCTAAGCAGCTCAGCCTTTTTGTCCCTTCCAGGACCCACTTTCAGAGCGGCTCTGAGAGTGGGTCCCAGAAGGGAGATCACTGACAGCAGCAGCTGCCTCTGAAGCAGAAGTCAGAGGCTGCTGCTGCTGTCAGAAGCGGCGGAGCAGGTTGTTGTTTTTTTAAACTAGAGCAGCGGCGGGGGTTCCCCACGCGCTAGGGGGACAGTGCTCCAAACGCCCTGGGGGGTGGGGGAGCCACCACTGATTAGCTTAAATGTAATTCTGTCATTACAATAACCCAGCCTGAAAGGAATGAGAGCATGAATGAGAGAGGCAAAGGAGAAAAGAAAAATAGTCTGGGCCACCCAAGAATTGTGGCCCAAGCAATTAATATGACTGAGCAAGAGAGGAGTATGATCTACTTTAAGAGATAGAGAAGCCATAGCATCTATCAGTATGGATTAGGGGTGGAAATTCAGATTTGGATTAAAATCGGTAACTGCATAGAACAGGCCATTATAGATTAATCTGTACCAAACCAGATCAGCATGACAAGAAGACTGTTTTGGTTCTAAAATAAAAAATAATTTAAAATTACTGTGCATGTGCAAAATGGCCACTGGACTGCTCTGCGTATGCATGCCTTTGTAGGGCTAAAATGAGACCAAATTTTATCCTCATGAAAATCTTGCATGAATTGAGAATCTGGGTCAAGATCTTGCAGATATCTTGACTTTGATTCAGATTGTCACAAGTTTTCTCACACACACCCCTCCAGTGTGCCAAGGCTGGTCTCCCAGCCCAGAGAAATTAAAGTGTGGTGGGGGAGGAGGAAACCACACTGTTCACTTCTCAGGTTTCTTACCTGGCAGTTAGCTTGGTGGAGAAAGCTTCCTGATTGCAAATTTTCAAGAATGGGAGGGGAGACTGCAGGAGCGAGGGGTCAGACACAGCTGATAACTTAGGATTCTATTGGCTAGTAAGAGTCAGCAGCCAATAGAATGCTGAAAAGCTGTGTTGAGCCCGCCTCTTCCCTTCAGATCCCCCCCCTCCCATCTAGAAGTCCTTTCTCGGGGCTGTCACGGGCCATAAGGATAGGTAGGTATTGTTGCTTCTGTATAATGCTCTAGTAAGACTGCATCTGGAATACTGTGTTTAGTTTTGGTCCAATTTTAGTAGGGATGAACAAGTGCAACAAAGAGCTGCCAGGATGATCAGAGGAAAAGAAAACCGATTGTATGAAATGAGGTTAAAAGACCTTGGCCTAATTAGCCTAACAAAAAGAAGACCCTGGGGAGATTTGAGCAGATTGTACAAATATATCAGGGGAGTTAATAAAACGGAAAGGGAAGATTTGTACAAAGTAAAGCTTAGTGCAAGTACAAGAACTAGCAGAAACAAGCTGGTTATAAATAAATCTAGGCAGGAAATTAAAAGAAGGTTTTTAACCATCAGAGCAGTGAGCTACTGGATTAAGCTCCAGAACAGTTATGGGAGCAACAAACGTGAATAGTTTTAAAATAGAGTTGGATACGATTTATGACACACAAGTGCGGAGTTTTCTGTTTGATGCAACCAGAGGTTTGTTTGTTTTTTAACCCCAGAATACTTTTGGGTTGTTTTTTCCCCCCTCCTTCCTGAAGCATCAAAGTTATCCTCAACTGAAGGTGGAGGCTGATGGGGTATTCTGACACCTGGGTGCTATAATTCTGTCAGGCGTCTGACTGGTGGGACCGGCACATACGCTTACGTCCTAACTGATCACCATATCTGGGGTCAGGAAGAAATTTTCTATCAGGACAGAGTGGCAGTTGATTTGGAGGGTCTTTTGCCTTCAAAATAACTATGGATTCCCTGCAGTAATCCTATTACCCAATCAGCCACAAGGCCAAAAATGAACAAGAGAAAAGCACAAAAAGGATAAGAGGAACAATGTATCTTTCTCTAATATACTTAACTATAAACTAGCCCAAAGATAGCCACTCTGCTATAGAAAATCTTTAATCACTAGGGATGGGCGAACGCAGTTCGGAAGTTCCGAGTTCAGACCGAACTTGACCAGTTCGGTTGACCGAACCGAACTTCCGAACTGAACTCGATTTTCAAACTGAACCGAATTTCCAAACTCGGCTCTGTTCACCCATCCATTCAGTTCAGTTCAATGGGGTTTGAATTTCCGAACTCTGTTCGGAAGTTTGGACCGAACTCAAATAGTTCGGTCGACCAAACCGAACTTCCGAACCGAACTTGATTTTCGAACCGAACCGAGCTGAACCGAATTTAATAATCTCCACACGTATACCATCCTTCTCCCAATTTTTGTCCCAATTCCAAGTACATATACAATAAGCTACTTCTTCTCCTGGGGGCTTGTTGACTGGGAGTTACACAGNGCAGTAATCCTATTACCCAATCAGCCACAAGGCCAAAAATGAACAAGAGAAAAGCACAAAAAGGATAAGAGGAACAATGTATCTTTCTCTAATATACTTAACTATAAACTAGCCCAAAGATAGCCACTCTGCTATAGAAAATCTTTAATCACTAGGGATGGGCGAACGCAGTTCGGAAGTTCCGAGTTCAGACCGAACTTGACCAGTTCGGTTGACCGAACCGAACTTCCGAACTGAACTCGATTTTCAAACTGAACCGAATTTCCAAACTCGGCTCTGTTCACCCATCCATTCAGTTCAGTTCAATGGGGTTTGAATTTCCGAACTCTGTTCGGAAGTTTGGACCGAACTCAAATAGTTCGGTCGACCAAACCGAACTTCCGAACCGAACTTGATTTTCGAACCGAACCGAGCTGAACCGAATTTAATAATCTCCACACGTATACCATCCTTCTCCCAATTTTTGTCCCAATTCCAAGTACATATACAATAAGCTACTTCTTCTCCTGGGGGCTTGTTGACTGGGAGTTACACAGCTCTGCCTTGCAGTCCTTAAATAATGTCCCAATGCAGACTAGCTGTGAATCACATGAAAGCACTTCCAAAGTCCATCAGTCAATAAGTATGTAGTAGCAACCCTCTCTTCTTTAGAAGGTTGATTCAACTGTAAACCATCTTGAAGCACTCTTGGAGTCAATCAGTGTAGTCAATGTCAATACTATTCCCTCCTCTCCAGATCCTGCATTGCAGCTTGGAAAATCATCATCCAAAATGTCCCATTCAGTCTTTTATTCTCCTGAATATCTACAGGTGTTGAATTTTCCAAATACTATCCTACATGGTTGTTGTCAGTATAACCGATGCATCCCTCTATCTCTACTGATCCAAACACCAAACAAAAGTTGGGAGAAGGTTGGTATATGTGTGGAGATTATTAGAGGATGATAACTCATTGGGAAAGATAGAACAGAGAAATTATTTGTTTTAATGAATTTTTTGTTTGCAGTGGGTGACTCAACAAGAGCTCCAATAAGAAAAGTATAAATCTTCAGTCTCCTCCATTGTGTGTGGAAAAGTGATACATGGGAATATAAGGTATGATGGTCATAAATGGTAGAGGCATTGGTAAACTAGAAATGGGAACATTAGCGATTATCCACTTTCTCTCTGCCTCCCCCCCCGCCCCCATTATGGAGTCATATGTTTTTAATTTGAATTTTCCTCTCTTACAGTGTCCTGTATGCAATTTGAAAAAAACTTTATAGCACTGAAGAAGGGGGTTTCCCCAGAATGCGTCTGCTTTGTGCTCCTACTTGAGCCATTTTTTTCCTCTTGTGTACAGTGGGATCTTCCCATTGTTTCGTGCTCCTAATATGAGCCAATTTTTCTTTTGTGTACAGTGGGATCTCCCTTTATTATTGTGCTTTGTGCTTTCAATTTTGAGCTGATTTTCTCTTGTGTATAGCAAGATCTTCCATGATTATTGTATTTGATTTTTATGGGAACAATTTTGTTTGATTGACATGGTGTTATATCAGCAACCGTAATTTGTATTGATGAGGTTTATATTGTCAATTTTAGGATATATGTTTTTAAGTGGAATATGTGATTAAAGATTTTCTATAGCAGAGTGGCTATCTTTGGGCTGATTTATAGTTAAGTATATATTAGAGAGAGATACAATATTGCTCTTATCCATTTTGTGCTTTTCTCTTGTTCATTTTTGGTAGGGATGTGCGAACGTGGTTCGGAAGTTCGGACCTAACTCGAATAGTTCGGTCGACAGAACCGAACTTTTGAACCGAATTCAAATTCAACCGAACTGTTGGGTCAAATCTAAACCAGTTCGGAAGGCCAAAAAAACCGGTTTTGAATGTACGAACTCGGTTCGGAAGTTCGGAATTCGACCAAACCAAACTCGATTTTCAAACAGAACCGAATTTCTGAACTTGGTTCTGTTCGCACATCCCTAATTTTTGGTTCTTTGCCTTTCCCTGTAGCATGGGTGTGACTTGCTGTTGAGACATCTAGATTTTTCTCTTCTAAGATTGCTTCCTGTTAATTAAAGCATTCTTTGCTCTGGTCAGTCCCAGTCTCTACCTGTGGCAGACTTTTGCTATAGGCTTAGTTTTTTGTTGGATGAATCTTTCTGTCTGGGTAGTTTGGGTGTGTTAAATCTTGCACTGGAGCAGGAGGCTGGACTAGATGACCCTCGGGTCACTTACAGCTGTACAACTCTATGACAAGTCAGACAATGAAAAACAGACCAAAAGACAACAAAACAGCAAGTAAAACTGGTTTGAATTTTTGATAAATTTTGTTCTGAAGGTCATGAAAAGTGTTGATGAAATATTATTGACATACTGTATTATATTATATTATTTCTTGGAAACTTTTGAAATGTCAATAAATGCCATGTTTTAAAATTTTGCTTTGACTTTCAACAGAAACCCTTTGGGCTGGGACTCCAGGGGATATTTCAGATTTGGATGTTTTGGATTCGGTTATTAGGAATTTTGGATCTCAATTCGGATTTGGATTTTTTGCACGCATGTTCCCCCATTTAAGTCAATGGGAACAAACTGCAATGCAAAAAAGTCCTAATGAAAAAATCAATATTAAAGATCCAAATCATCTGAAAGCGAAAAAGATCTCAATTTTCATATAGAATCAATTCAGTCATTTTTGGGTAGATTCGGTTCTATCCAAATCCAAAACACCCACCCCTAGTAACCATGCTAGATGCTGACAAGATGAAAACAATCTTGAAATGTGATTTCTGTGAAAATTTTGTAAATGTCATTTTTGATTTTGCAAGCAATTTTGAAATGTTTCTGAAAATAGAATTGCTCTTTTTCAACTAATAAAGTATTTCAAGAGAATTTTATTGCAGGTTGGACTGATGGGCCTTGCAATGTGTGCTTTACTTGTGGTATACTATTGAGGGCTGTATTGATTTTGTATAACAATGTTTGGATGTAAGGCCCCTTCACTGCCAAAATGGCGGTGACGGGGAAATTGTTGTGCCCCCCCCTGCCATGGCGGGAGACTCAGAGCGGAGGCCGCGCAGCGGAGGCTTATTAGAAAGCCTCCGCTGGGGGAGAAGGAAAGGTTGCCAGGGCAACCTCCCCTGAAACGCAGGTGTAGTGCCTGAACTGCGTGGGGATCGTTGGACCCCTGCCCCTTTTAGGTGGGGCGACCTCCTGAGAGCCGCTCTGACTCGGCAGTTCAATGGGCGAGGATGAGGAGTCAGTCCCACCCACATCTCCTCTAGCACTGTGGTTATTTACTGGTTGCCGTTATGGAGCCGAGGAGGAATTTTGGCGAATAGCCTTTTTGACAAGAGTTGCTTTTTGCCTCCTCAGCAGTGCAGAGTAGGCTAAATAGGTTTTAAATTGGCATTCCTTTTGATCTGGATTATTCAATTGGCTACTTACAGAATTTCAATAAAAGCTACTGATTCGGCTACATTGTTTGGCATTTAAATAGGGTTATTGGTTGAACTAAGGATTGTGATTGAATTTGGCATATTGGTAAGCATGTAGTAGTAGTAGTAGTTATTTATTGTTTGACCATGGGTCATAACAAATATAAATATAGAGTAAGAACAAATAAAAAGCAATACATAACTAAATGCAGTATAATGCTTACAAAAAAAATAAAAATAAAATAAATTAATACACATCAATTCCTATGGACTAAGAGTGGGTTAAGACCTACTATAACCTGGGTGGGAAGGGAAGCTTGCTCAGGTATAATTCTCCTAGGGTTTGGGACCCGGCCCATAATAGGGACCACTCAGCTGTGAACTCGATTCCCCAGCAGCCTTACCCTTCCCATAGGTTACACAGATAAACACTCAACCCCTGGGGTAATCTACTTCCGTTCCCCCCATCAGACGTTACAGTATCACTTTCATCATGTGCAGATTCACTGTGGTTGACTGTGATCTCGTAACGTCTGAAAATACCCTGAGTCTTATTTGGGTGGTGCACCAGCAAATACTATTTCTATTTATTTATTTATTTATTTATTTATTTATTTAAATCATTTGCATCTGAAGAAGTCCACTTGTACTGACGAAAGCTCATGCATTAATAAATATTTGTTAGTCTTTAAAAAGTGCCACCGGACTCTCTGTTAACGTTTGGGGTTTTATATAGAGGATGCAAAGTGAGATTTAGTGGCCTAACAGAGAAAGGAGACAGCAGATACACTGAAAGAATTTTTAGGGCTCTAGTATATATCCTGGTAGTGGAGAAAACTGGTATTCAAATTGATGCTAGCTTGTATTTTTCAGGGACTCCCATAAGCTTGGGGAACCTAGTAAGCTGTACCCTCCATTTCCCTTCATAATATGATTTTATGGCTACCATCTGGCCTTGGTAAAATCTCTTTGTACTACGTACTGTGGGAGTTTGGAGCACAGAAGCTGACTATTCTGAGAGATGGAGACAAAAATAGATCAAATGTTATCTTTTATACTACTTTGTTTCCATCTCTTACATTTGGGACCAACACGGCAACCACACTCTCTCTCTGTTTGGGAAAATACTGGTCATTCTCTAAATCTGGTTTTCCTACTTCCTGTTTTGGATTTACTCTCTGTCACATAGTCCCCATTTCTTTAGCCTCTCCCTGCAAGGGTCAAAGTGCACCAGGAGCTCATTTGATTCAACGGAAAATTTCTCCCTCCAGCTTAAGTATTAAAATATTATGAATCCAAACAGTTGCATTTACACACTCAAGAAAATGCTATTTCCCCCCTCCCCCTGAATTTACCCATATGTTTCAATTTGACATTTTTTTCTTACATATACAAGGTGGATTCTGAATCTTAAATACTTGTCTGTTTATCATACTGTGCTGCCTACATTTCTAAAATGTGTAAAGTATTCTGAAGGTAAAATGAATCTTTGGGGACAGAATTCCCCAAAGATCTCCTCCACCCCCACCCTATGATACTGAGTAGTCATTTGTGAACATGTATGTAACATGTATATTGGTTTCCTGATCTTTACCACCTCCAAAACATGTACACACACAACCTCACTGCAAGAAAATCCTATCCCAGAAGTTATTACACTGGCACAATCAAAGCCATCAGTGCAATGTAAAATGTACCAAGATACAAATCAGGATTAGCATGAGATTTAAATCTTGCATTAGTAGCTTCTTAAGTGGTATCATAAAGATTTTGTTAGGTCATGACAGAGCTTCCAATTGAATCTCATATACATCCATTTCTGGAATGACACACCTGGTACTGAAATATGCCAGAGAGAAGAGATAGAAGCAGAGCACGAGAGGAGCAGAAACATTCTTTGACTCCCCGCAGAGAAGAAAGGCAGGGAAACCACTGGGGTCTTTCGGTAATGCAAACATTAATGCTTAAAAAGTAAAACATGTGAAGTCACTGCTAGGACTCTGTTTCTCTCAAGGGGGAGTGGGAGGGAAGAAAACAGGGACAGTGGTGGGAAGAAAGATCAAATACAAAAATAATTGGGTCCAACGTGTGGGTAGAATCAGGCATTTTAAGGAAACTGGGGGAAGATGTATAATAGTATGGGAGGAGGGAGCCATTTTTTATTTTTATTTTTAAACTTGTCATATTCCCATGTGTCAATGTCAGCGAGTGAGACAGTCAGTTAGAAAATAGAAAAACGGGGAACTATTGGAATGATACCCTCAGCAGCTATTGATCCTGCTGGAATTTCAGTCATTTCCTCCTGCTTTCTTTCTGCCTTGACTATTGGGCTAGGCCAATTCACACTGCTACCCCGGGAGCAACTATTTCACAAACAAGGCACTTTCATGTGACATTGGTGGTTATTAATCACCCTCTTTTGCTGTAGTATAGCAGCCAGTATTGTATATATCCTTTCCTTTAACTAGGCTGATGTACTATGGGTACTTTTATGCACTCTGGGCTTGGTGTTGACTTGCAAGCCACAGTTCATGGCAGGCAGAATGTCACTGGAGACTGGTAATAGAACCATAGAATCATAGAGTTGGAAGTGACCTCAGAGGTCACCTAGTCCAACCCCCTGCTCAATGCAGGAAATCTTCAGCTACAGCATCCCTGACAGATGTCTGGCCAGAGTCTGTTTGAAAAACCTCCAGCGAAGGAGAGTCCACCACCACTGTAGACACTCTGTTCCACTGTCCAACAGCTCTTCCCATTAGGAAGTTCTTCCTAATGTTCAACTGAAATCAATTCAATTCAATTTCTTTATTGATGGCACTGGCTTTTGCCATGGCCCAACCAACAAACAACAAGCATACAAAGCTAAATTAATAAACCATAAAATATACTAAAGGTACAAAAATTAAGATCAGTCGATAATACATCCCAGCCCAGCAGGGTAAAAAGGGGAGATAACATCCATCCAGGAGAAACCAATATCCTTCACACTTAATTTCCAACTCCATATACTCAAGAATCTCCCATCTAGGTGCAAAATGTTTAATGCAGCAACAGCAAAATCATTAGTATCATACCTTTAGTCCATATCACGAGGTCCATCCAGGCTCCTGCGTATAGTCAGTTACCAGCCAAACCAGCAAGGCCCTTACAATCCAGGAACCACATTGCTGGATTGCTAAGTTTTAGCCTCCAACATTACTGGACCGACCAATACCAACAATGGGGAAAAGTCAACACACACCCCAATAAAAGGATAAAGCAGTAGCACAATAAAAATCAATAGATTTTAATATCCCATGCCTGTCCAGCCTACTCTAGACGGAGGTTGCCAGAAGGCTATGGGACCTTCCCCTCGCTATGCTCAACTGATGTTTAATATATATTCTTCTTTTAGCTACCAAGAGAGTGAAGGTCCCCAGGGCAACAATTTCCTCTTCCCGGGTCATATAAAGCAACCCCGAGAATTGAAGGTCATCCCCTGGGGTAATAGTGGCAATAGCCATACTGCCCACAAGTTGTAGTAGTAGGGGCATTTTAGGAAAAGATGTCCCACAGATTCCACTTCCCTCCTGGAGCAAGAACATAGCCTTTGCCCAGGAGGGATGCACTTGTACCGGCCCTCAGTCACAGCTGTCTCCATAAGCTATAAGCGAAATAATACTTAAGCCCTGCGAAGTTGAGGATTAGATAATAAATCCAAGTAACCTATGAGAGGTCTTAATCTCCCCAAGATGTGGTGCCTCCTTCCATGACCTGACTATCGCCAAATCCTCCTGGCTTGCCACATCTTGTATCCTAAGGAACATCTCAGCTCTAATCCCTGCCAAAGTTTTACCACAGTAGTACTCAAAGGAATGGCCCATTTCCCTAACCAAATGAGCCAAATAGAGAAGCCAAGGATAGTTCCGCAACCCAGAGTATAATAATTTTTCCTTTAGGCATGCTGTTGTAAATGCTGTCTCTGCGTGGCTAAGCAACCGCAGTCAATATCTTAAATAGACCTTCTTCTTTGCAAGTGATAGGATGGATGGAACTCCGGTCTCAGTCCTAAGGACTGCCCCCGGAACACTAGAGCCCACCTTAAACAGCCGTCTTAGGAACCCGTTTTGGACTCTTTCTAAGATTATAGTGTCCGGGAAGGGAACTAGCTCCATCCCGAATAAAAGGATTGATGGAACCTTGGCTTTATACACTCCAAGAAAATTTGAAATGGATATCCCTTTGGAGATGTTAAAAGCCTTCACCAATGACCGTATAGCCTGAGAGGCCTTGTTAGCCCTGGTCTTCAAATGAGAGTTCCAAGTGCCCCTAGAGCTAAAGGACATCCCCAGATAACTATGTGAATTAACAAGGGCAATATTCCCAATTTTCGACTTCCAGTTTGTAGGTAACTTCCTTCTACCAAAGACCATTATCTTGGTCTTGGAGGGATTCAAGTCCAAGCCATTAGCCATCCTATAATTGTACAATTTCTCTAACGCTCTCTTAATACCTACCTCTGTTTGTGACAATAGAACAATGTCATCAGCAAACTGGAGAAGGCCCACATGGAAGTCTCCAACTCTAGGGGCATGTATCGACTCTGATTTGATACTTCTTGGCAGGTCAGAGAGGAAGAGGTTGAATAGCAAGGGTGGAAGAATGCATCCCTGTCGCACTCCTCTCCTAATTAGAATAGGATCGCTCAAGTTATGCCCCAGTTTCCCCCTAACCTGGGCCACATTGTTGGCATGCAACTGCACCAGGGCTGATAACAATGTATCATCCAATTCTAGGGCTCTTACTTTTGCCCAAAGCCTACTTCTAGGAACTAAATCGAAGGCTTTAGACATATCAGCAAAAACCAGGTATAGCTTGCTTTTCTTAATTTTGGTATATTTATAAATAATATGAGAAAGAGTGTAGCAGCAGTCCAAAGTAGACCGGCCTTCCCGGAAACCAAATTGTTCATCAGGGATAATAGCCCTTTCTTCCATCCATCTCTGGAGACAACCAAACAAGGCCTTGGCATATACTTTGCCAACTACAGACAATAAACTAATTGGCCTGTAGCATGCAGGATCGTAATAATTCCCCTTCTTAAAGATGGGGATGATAATGCTGCAAGACCATGTCTGGGGAATCTCTCCTCCTCTTAGCAGGTTCAGAAACAAGGGAGACCAAATTTGGACCCACCACCCAGGGGCAGCCTGTAACACCTCTGCTGTGATCTGGTCCGGGCCTGGAGCTTTATTTAAGTTTAGACCTTTTATTATCTCTATAATCCTAGATTCCGAAAAGTCCTCCTCTACTTGCCAACTAGGGGAAGCAACTTCACATAGAGTTCCAGCCAAATCCTCAATACCCACCTCCCTCTCGGAATAGAGAGCACTGAAGAAATCTTCCCACTCTCCAACTGGGACCCATCCCCCAGGGCTCTCCCTGGGTTTTATGATTTTATTTAGGGAAGCCCAGAATCCACCCAGATTACCAGTAGCCAAGTCCACAGCCATCCTGACCCATTGCCGCTGATAATAGGCCGACCTAGTAGTCTGAATTAATTCCAGATATTCCCCCTAGCCTTAGAGAACTCAATCCAGTACTCCTGGGATTGACTCACAGCCCAGGACTTCTTAAGTTGTGCTAGCTGTCGCTTGGTACGCTTGCACTTGATGTTAAACCACCTCCCCTGAGATCAGGGAGAACCACCATACTTAATTGGGGTAAGTGCCTGCAGCCGCACTACTATTTCCTCATAGGTATTCAAAAGGACCCTAGGCTCATGAGATTCTAACATCATCAAACTAAGATGAAGTATCTCATTAGAATTGCTAAATTTATCCAGTGTCTGAGCTAAGTCAGGAAAAGACATACCCCTCCATGCCCCTAAGGGGGGGATTAGCTACAGTAGAAGCCCTCCTCAAAAGCCCAGAGGACTCTCCCAACAACTTGGTTGTCATAGCCACATGATCACTCTCTACCCTCATGAGAAGCTGAACCTTATCAAATTTAGGTAATGCTGCCGTATCGACTAATATCAAATCGACCTTACTGCGACCTTGGTAGCCAAGAAAAGTAAATCCTCCCAACGGATCACAGAGAGAATCCTCATTAAGGACTATCAGTCCCAATCTTTGGATTAGTCCGACCAAATGGCCTAAAGTTGCCTGCCCCTTCCACTCAATCAAATCGGCGATACTAGATCCATGATTAATTTGATCTCCCACAGTTCCTATTGCTTTATCCAAATGTGTGTTGAAATCACCCACTGAAATCTGCTTTCTTGTAATTTGAGCCCATTTTTTCTAGTCTTGCCTTCACGGGCAAGAGGGAACAAGTCTTTGCCATCCTCTCTGTGACAGCCCTTCTGGTAGTGGAAGACCGCTATCATATCTCCCGTTGGTCTTCTCTTCTCTAGGCTAAACACACCCAGCTCCTTCAACCTTTCCTCACAGGACTTGGTTTCCAGATGCCTGACCATCTTTGTTGCCTCCTCTGAAGCTGTTCCAACTTGTCAATGTCCTTCTTAAAGTGTGGTGCCCAGAACTGGACCCAGTACTCCAGATGAGGCCTGACCAGCACAGAATAGAGTGGAACTATTACTTCTCGTGACTTGGAAACAATGCTTCTGTTAATGACGCCTAAAACTGCATTAGCCTTTTTTGTGGCTGCATCACACTGCTGACTCATGTTCAGTTTGTGATGAACTACATTCCCCAGATCCTTTTCACATGTATTGCTGCTAAGCCAGGTATCTCCCATCCTGTATTTGTACATTGGATTTTTCTTGCCTAAATGCAGAACTTTACATTTATCTCTGCTGAACTTCATTTTGTTATGACTGGTGTATGCACACTTGCACAGTGCTTCCTTGAGCATTGGAGGACCAAGAGCACACACAGTAGAAGACCCTACTGCATCTCTGTTCTGGTACTATTGACTTATAAAGCCTTAAACAGCTTGGGCCCTACATATCTGAAAACCCACCACCACCCCGCCCTGTTCCATCACAGTTCTTAAGGTCAGCTGAGAGCAGCTTCCTGATAGTTCCATCCTTTCATCAACTTTGTGCAGCTAAGGCCTGCAGAGAGGTATTCTCAATTACTGGCCCTCATCTTTGGAATCCCTAGAGGTTTGCCAAACCCTGAGCAACTTCCTTAGGCAATGTAAGACCTTTTGATTTGGCCAGGTATTAGGCAGGTGGGGATAGGTTAAGGAATAGGTGGGTGAGAGGAAGATTTTATTTTTGTGCTGAAATATAATTTCCCTTTTCTCTGTTTTTGTGATATCAGTCTTTTGTGTTTTTAAGGGTGTTGTAAACTGCCCTGAGCCCTAGGGTTAGGGCAGGCTGTTAAATCTAAATAAATAAATAAAACAACTCTTAAACAGCATGCAGTATTTGTGCTTCCTAATTCCTTTCCCACCCCAACCTCATCCCACTTGCTCCATGCTTCGGTTCTGCTGCCTAGAGAATCGGCTGCACCCTCGCAGCCCACATGGGGTTTCTAATAGTACTGATGCAGGTAGATTGTCATGACTCTTGGACTCAGGGAGCACATGGCCTGACACTTACAGGGCCCCCATGCACAGGGGCACAACAGCAGTGTATAGGAAGGGTGTGTGGTGAGGAAATGAAGTAATGGCAATTTCTGAGTCCCACAGTGGTGTTGTGGAGACGTCAGCAGTATAGGCAGGGACCTGTGTCCACTGCCTATACTGTGTGCCCCCCATTGCCGCCAGTGGGCAAACACAATGAACACAGTGGTCCCCAAGTTGAGGAACCAGTATGAAAGGGAGGCGTGCTACAGGAAAGGTGGTTTTTCCCTTCAGAAAAACCTGTGGTTGAAGCTTTCCTAAAACAGCATCAAGAGAGGGAAAGTAAGGGAGCAGGACTATCTGTGCTATGGGCTAAGGATTCCTTTTCCCCCCCCCCCCTTTCCCACCTCGCTAGCATTTTCAAGACAGTCCATTGGATGGCTGCATTAGTCTACTACTGGGACTCAAGCAGAGGCACTGCTGCCATGGAGTGAGGGGGCTTAGTTGAGCCTGGGCCCTAAGCATTAGGTGGCCTACTGGCTTGAGCACCAATAAGAAATTTTCAGAGTGGACTGGCACTGAACATTTTCTAGTGATGCTCAGGCTGATTGCAAAGTCCCCCCCACCCCCCTCAAGAAAGTTTCCAGCACGGGTAGGAGTAGAGCACTGGTCCTGCCAGCGCTAAACATTTCCTTCCTGGTGGGGTTGCTATCACTCCAGGGTGCCTCACTTGGAGCCAGGGCGGCATCCCAATCTCTGTAGGGCGTGGTTGAGGCTGGTAGGGAACTTTCACACAGCTGGCACGTAAGAAGATCCTGACTCCTTACCCTTAGGGGGACCCATAATTGATTCAATTGGAAGCAGGTCTCCTTGAAAGTACAGATCACTGTTCAGCCCATTACATGGGGGAATAGAGGAATTTAGCAAAGGGAAGAGAATTACCCTTGGCTGGTGATATCCTTTGAACAGCCTGAGTCACTGTATGGTATGCCCATGAGCATTGGAGTTATTCAAGTTGATACAAATTAGGACATGAGATTACACTTGTGTTTCTTATATTCATTGATTTATGCACTGAGGAAGGATTTAATCCGAAACGCTTTTGCCTTTTTATGAGTCAAGTAGTGGCATTGACTGCTTTTTAGTAGTGCTTATATATGTGCCAATTGTTGGGGTTTTTGGAGTTCCAAACCACTGGCATTTTTGCACTT
>QEPC01007379.1:67538-86339 GCA_003113815.1 Sphenodon punctatus | reverse complement strand
GTGTTTGTTATATTCATTGATTTATGCACTGAGGAAGGATTTAATCCGAAACGCTTTTGCCTTTTTATGAGTCAAGTAGTGGCATTGACTGCTTTTTAGTAGTGCTTATATATGTGCCAATTGTTGGGGTTTTTGGAGTTCCAAACCACTGGCATTTTTGCACTTTTTATTGTATTGAAGTTGTTCTTTTCATGTATTATTATACAGTACACCTTATATATAAAAATGATTGTGTAGATTGCACATATTCTTCTGTCTTTTGTTGCATTCAAGGACCCATAATTGGGACATGAGGCCAGGACCAGCACCGCCTTGCTATGCCACTGGAGTCTAGCCATCCTAAGGGTGGTTCAAATAGCTCAGTGTGTGCGGTGGCGGTATCCCAAGGGGCTCCAAGCAGCAATGAAGGGGGCTTCAGCAGCCAGTAGCAGGGTTCCAGCAGCTAATTTCCTCAGTGAAATTTCAATGAAAAATTTAGTTCAATCCAATATAGGATTTTTTGCTCAAAAATGTGTTCTTCTCTGACG
This sequence comes from Sphenodon punctatus, assembly GCA_003113815.1. Classification (NCBI taxonomy): domain Eukaryota; kingdom Metazoa; phylum Chordata; class Lepidosauria; order Sphenodontia; family Sphenodontidae; genus Sphenodon; species Sphenodon punctatus. The sequence continues at coordinate 85,812 of QEPC01007379.1, read as the reverse complement.
TTTCAAGCCTGCTCTGTTTCTCATCCAAAGACGTGAAAAGGTCAAAAGCACCTTACAGATCCCACACCAGCACCTTTTAGCCACCTGGCAATGAGTCACCTCATGTTGTCAGACAAAAAAAACGAAACACTTTTCCTCCACAAAGTTCCTATTTGATTTATGTTGGCTAACTCCATTTCCCTATTTTGCCATACAAAGCCACCCAACAAGTTACTTTTTATTGAATTCTGTAGTGTATGTAAAAACCAGGGCAACCTACAGCAGACAAATGGGTGCCCTTAATATTTGCCTCATTATCCACTCTGCTTACAAAGATGGTTTAATGGTGTCACCCCAACGCATTCATTGGAGTCAGACCAATGTAAAATGGGTGTAAAGTAGGACTGAAACTCAATCTATTTTTTTTCTCTGGTCTCATCGAGAATCAAGTTTCCTGCCAAGAACTGAGGAAAAAAACCCAAGAATTGAGAAAAACCCAATCTCGATAATTTCCTGTTGAGATTTTTTATCAGTTTAAAAAATAAATAAAAAAATAACTGCACATGCAAAAACGGCCACTGGGGCTTTTCTGCATACACACAGCCCTTTTCCAAAATGGTGCTGGCAGCATCACTGCCATTTTGGAAAAGGACAACCATTCTGCGAATACACACCGGCCATTTTGCGCATGCACAGAACAGCTGCCAAGGCTGCCCATGCACAAAATGGACAAGCAGCCATTTTGCGCATATACAGTTGGTTTTTTTTAACAAGATTCTCCTGAGAATCTTGAACCATTAGCAAGATTCCAGTGCTAATAATGGTTCTTGAGTCTCACGAGATTCTCACAAGAACCAAATTGAGTCTCATTCAGTCCTAGCGTAAAGCAATGGAAGATTAGGTCTTTTATGTTATCAAAACTCTAGCATTCCTACAACGTGCAAATAGAGACATTTTCTGCTTTGCCACAGTCTCTTTTGATCAATCGACTTGCTGCAGCTATCATTCTTGGAACAGTGTTGAAATTCTGGTTAAGGTGTCTTACACTTGTAAAGAAAAATTAGTTCCCGTTCTTAGCAGTATATAAGTAAGAAACTGGGTGTTAACAAACATGCAGCAGCAGTGACGGCTACATGTCGCAGGAAGGGGTGGGGGCACCCCCGGCCGGGTCAGCTCGGGGAATGGGACACACATTCCCACAACCTGACCTACCCGAGGGGCTGACGCTGGGCCGGGAGAGGGGGGCGCGACAACAGTTTGGTCCACTCTGACCCACCTGGGTGGCTCCTCTGTCCAGACTGTGCACCTGGTTCCTTCCAGGTCCACATGTCCAGTCCAGCCGCCTAACCCGCTGGGGTTTGAACCGGACTCAGAACAGACATGTGGGCTCAGCACTGGCCAGGCTGGTCACAGTGGGCCGAACCAGGACACGGACAGCGACATGTTTGAAAACAACCAATGAATGCATACCATGGAAATTCATGGAGCAGAATAACATATTGCACGCCAGAGATGTAGTACTGCTGCTACATCTACAGAGGCCCAACTTCCATCTGGGGCTCCATCCAAAGCCCACGGATATCAGAGGAAAGATTCCCATTGACTTAAATGGGTTTTGCCGCCTTTCAGTTCTAGAATCTGCTCCTTGAATTGCCAAGGGTTACAGCTGGATTTAACGGTAACACCAATAATACATGGCCAGCACCAGTCTCTGAAAAAGCATTTCTAGAGCTGAACTGGTTATCTGTGCAGATACAGGTAACTGTGGGATTTGGCATTGCAGTAACCAAATTGATTACAATCAGTTACTTAGCAGTAGCCATTTATTAACAGATGGTTTAATCAAGTTATTGTATTAATGTATTACTGCTTTGCACCATTTACCATGTTGCCCCATTCTATTTTCCCATCCACTCCACACTTACTGGTTACTTCTGCTTGTCCATATTTCCTTTCCTGTTTAGCCCTGAATCCTGGTTTTCAAGTTCAGTTTCCCATAGGATAGCTGGTTCATATCCGCTGAGTGCTGTTTTGCTATTGGTCTGGAAATAAAATGTAAATGATGGAATGCAGAAAAATTTAAAGTTGGTTACACAGTAGCGGGTAAGTGGTGTCAACTGTTTAATTGGTTAACTGACATAATACGTATTAACCGATAAGTATCTGGAGTTTGGGTCATTAAGTGCGGTTACAGAACTAGCTACCCAACTTTCTTTCTAACCTGCTTCCCCACCATTTTCCTAAAGTGCAATATAATCGTGCATAAGTGTCCTTTAGAGGGTTGGGGGTGGAGAGCACTGAAATGTGCTTTAGAACTGTGTAGGGACACAGACAAGTGGGACATATATTTTCAGGTGCAATCTGGAACTAGGGCTGGCATTATCATATAGGCAGCACAGGTGGTCAGTTATGGAGGCAAGTTGAAGGGGGCAGGAAAAACTGCAGCGGCCCCCTTTGCCAGTAAGCTTCCCCCCCTCCCCAGCAGCAGGGAAGCTCTGCAGCTGGATTGTGGATGGGAAATGTGAGGGGAGCCAGGGCTGCCTGAGGTGGCAAAAATCCTTGCTCCACCCCTGTCTGGAATGAAATGAAGTGTCAGTGAGTCAGGTGGGGACACATGGCAGAAGTTGCAAAGGGGAGGCAGACAACAGCTGTACAATTATACATTCCAAGTGCAATTTTACAATTTCCCTATGTAATAGTTTCCCCCACTGATAACCTCAGTACATTCTAGTGGCCTATTTTTAAACACTATAATGGCTACAAAGGTCAAGATATCTGGCTCTGACTATTTTAAATACTTTAAGTCCAGATATTCAAAGAGTCTAGCTTTTTTCCACCAGGCAATTTTTTTTTTTAAGCAAGGGAAAATACTACTTATTCCTACATGCGTCTCTCTTCTTTTTTATTTTCTTGTGCAAGCTCATCATTACCATAGCATCTGAGCAGAACAGCATTAACTGGTGTGACTAGAGCTGGTTGATTTAACATATTTTTATATGTTTATATATGTTAAAGTGTTATATGTTTTATAAAATGTTATAAAAGATACAATTTTATATATATATATATATATATTACACACACACACACACACACACGTGTGTTAAGCAACTAAACAGCGCTGCAGTCAAGGAAGCTCTGGATCCTCGAGGGATGCAGACAGTCACTGGAATAAATATAAGAATAAATGACTGTGAAAAGAGATAATTTTAAGATAGTTACTTAGACGTTTCGGCTTCCACCTTCATCAGTAACACAGTTGATTTTTAAATGAGGTATTAACACTGAGGATGGAGAGAGTTCTCAGGCATGTGACATCTGATACGTGGTTGCCAGAATACTATAAACAATACAAGAAAAGATTAAAGTTCACGTATTATTCTCTAAGTTGAGACCATTGACTGTTAGAGTGTCAAGCCTGTAAATCTAGAAGTTTTCTCTAGATTTTAGCAACCCAGGGTTCGATAGTTTTTCTATGGGAAAGATTTCTAAGTCAGAGAGGGTATGATCTGCTGAGTTAAAGTGTCTTGCAACAAGTTGTTCCAACTTCTTCATCACAATAGCTGATTTGAGGTTTCTGAACCAGGTGCAGGGTCCATGGTTGTTTTCCCAACATACTGCATGTGGCATCCAGAGCATTTGCATTCTATCACATATATTACATTGCTAGACATGCAGGTGATGTTCTGTTTGATGTAATATAGGTTTTACCAGTTGTTCTGCTTTTAATGTGGCCATTTCTTTCAGATGGATACAGGTGATGCAACATTTGGATTCACAGTGATATGATCCAGGGTTTCTAACAGGCAATTTTAGTTCAGATCTGACAAGCAATTTACGTAGATTTAGAGGTTGGTGAAAAGCAAGCAAAGGAGGATGGCTGATGACTTTTTTAAAGATGTAGTGAATTAGCTACTAAAGGGTAGCTCTCCTTAATTGCCAGGTGATACTTAGACTTTCACCCAGCATCTCCTACCACAAAAGGGATGCGGTGTTCCTTGTAGGTATTTGTTTTCCCTAGTTTGAATAGATGCCCAGTGGATGTATAGTCAATGACATGGGGAGGATATTCCTTGTTTAGAAGATGCTCTTTGAGTTATTTGGTTCATTGGAGGTAATTTATGTTGTTGCTGCAGATATGTCTAATCCTAAGAGCCGAGTTATCAATTATGGGTTTGTGTGTGTGTCTAGGATGGCAAGAACTCCAGTTTAAGTAAAGATGAGCATCAGTGGGTTTACTGTACAGATCTGTGATTATCTTGTTTTGCTCAACGTTAAGGAGGACATCAAGAAAGCGGATGTAAGAATTATCCGATTGACGGTGCTATTACATGTGAATTTTATAGTGGGATGGATGGAGTTGATACAGCCCTTAAATTGTTAAAAACTGTCCTTGCCACTAGTCCAGATTACAAAGATGTCATCAATGTACCGCCACCATACTAGAGATCTGTGGGTACATTCTTCAAAGATAACTTGTTTGAGTTTACCCATAAATAAATTGGCATAAGATGGAGCCATATGGGTGCCCATAGCTGTACCTTGTATTTGTAGGTAGTGTTTATCATTAAAGGTAAAAGTTGTTTCAAGTAAGGATCAGTGTAGCTAACGTGGTGATAACTTCTGTGGGAGGTTCTTTAGAAATTCTGCTATTTAAAAAAACCTTGAGAGCCTGAATACCATAATTACTTGGTATAACTATAAAGAGAAGTGAAATCAAATGTTGCTAGTATGGTATCATTATCAAATTGGTGATGTTTATTCAAGGATTCAGTCTTAATGCAGGACAGACCATTGTTTCAGGCAAAAACACAACTATTGAAAGGATATTGAGTACTTTGTAGATAAGATCGCTCGCATCCGCCACAATTTCAGTACCACAGTTATTGCAGAGGATCATCTTGGAGCTATGGATGCCCCGTCCTGTCCTGTTTTGTGGAATCGGTTTCAGAGGGTGTCGCCTGCTGATGTGGAGTCCTTGTTGGGATCTGTTCGTGCCACTACTTGTGAACAAGATCCATGCCCGTCCTGGCTGGTGTAAGCCAGTCAGGAGACGTTACGGCTGTTGCTGGCTGGGGTGGTTAGTGCCTCCATTCGGAAGGGCAGGGTGCCTGACTGCCTGAAGGAGGCTGCGGTTAGGCCCTTGCTCAAGAAACCATCTCTTGACACTGATGCTTCTGCCAGTTATCGGCCGGTCTCTAACCTTCCCTTTTTAGGGAAGGTTATTGAATGAGCTGTGGCATGACAGCTCCAGGAACATCTAGATCACAACGGTTTCCTTGACCCCTTTCAGTCTGGTTTTTGGCCTGGGTATGGTACAGAGACTGCATTGGTGGCCTTGGTTGATGATCTCCATCTGGCATTGGACCAGGGTCGTCAGACCTTACTGGTCCTGCTAGACCTTTCGGCTGCATTTGACACAGTCGACCATGAGGTGTTGGTGACTCGCCTGCGGGATCATGCCATGATTGGTGGAATGGTCTTGGACTGGTTTCATTTGTTCCTGACCAGGAGAACTCACCGGGTGATCTTGGGGGAGTGTACGTCTTCCCCCCCGGGGCCCGACATGTAGAGTCCCACAGTGTGCCATTCTGTCCCCCATCTTGTTTAACATCTATATGCAGCTGTTAGGGCAGATCGTGAGAGGGTTTCAGGGCATGAAGTGTCATCAGTATGCTGTTGACACTCAGTTCTACCTCTCTTTTTCCATCGACCCACGTTGCATAGTCTCCTTATTTTCCCAGTGCCTGTCAGCTGTGGGGGCTTGGATGAGGCTGAACCATCTGCAATTGAATTCTGACAAGACAGATGTGATGTTGGTGGGCGAGGGCTTGGGGGACCTGGGGGTGGTTGAATCTCCTCTTGTTGGGGGGTTCGCCCTCCCATGGTGTCTCAAGTGTGGAGTCTAGGTGTGCTTCTCGATTCACGGCTCAGCCTGGAATCTCAGGTTGTAGCTGTGGCAGGGAGTGCGTTTCGACAGTTACATCTTGTCCAGCGGCTTCAGCCATATCTGTCAAACTCTGACCTTGCCACTGTCATCCATGCCTTCATCACCTCGAGGCTGGATTACTGCAACGCGCTCTACATGGGGCTGCCTGAGAAGCTGGTCCAGAGGCTGCAGCTGGTGTATAATGTTGCAGCCCATCTCCTTATGGGGGTGGGCCACAAGGAGCGCATGACACAAGTGCTCCGGGCTCTGCACTGGCTGCCTATAAAGCACCCGGCCAGGTTTAAGGTGCTGGTTCTACCCTTTAAAGCCCTTCATGGCCTGGGTCCTACTTATCTTCGGTACCGCCTCACTCCCCATGTGCCCATGCGACCCTTGAGATCGTCCGTGGGAGCCTTTTTGGAGGCTCCCTGGGCAAGGTGGGTGGCCACTGATGTTAGATCCTTTTCAGTGGCCACCCCTGTGCTGTGGAACTCACTCCCAGAGGAGGCTCGGTTGTCCCCTACTCTCCTGCTATTTCGGTGCTTATGTAAGACCTGGCTGTTCCGGCAGGCCTTTGGCAAGGGGGAGGGTGGGTTTCTTTTCCCTGCATTTATGAATTTTAATTGTTTTAAAATTGTTTTATTGTTTATATTGTTGTTTGCCACCCGAGACTGCCCTGTGGGCAGGAGGGGCGGGAAAAAAATTGTACATAAATAAATAACAAAAAATAAATCTTTGAATATTGATTTGCACTTTAAAAATCTAGTTCAAAACATCCCATTCTACATCAAGGACACCAATGATTTCTTACTTAAGATTGAATTCTGATAGCATTCTGGCAACCACATATCAGATGTCACCTATCTGAAAACTCTTTCCATCCTCAGACTGCTTTTATACGAGGTACTGAAAAAGCACCTCCAAAGATAAGCAGGGAGAGAAACTTTTGTGGGGGTATTTAGATGTTCCCCCGTGCTACCAGAAGCTACAATTCTCCCATTTGAAGCAGCGGCCAACGAGAAGTGTAGGTTTGAAGATGCGGCTTCGTAAAACCCCTTCTAGAGGTGGGTGGGTGGGTCTAAACACCCCACACACAAGTTTCTCTCCCTGCTTATTTTGGAGGTGCTTTTTCAGTGCCTTGTATAAAAGCGGTCTCAGTGTTCTTAGAACCGTGACCTTGACTTACAATACCTCATTTAAAAATCAACTGTGTTACTGAGGAAGGCGGAAGCCAAAACGTCTAAGTAAACTATCCTCTCTTTTCACAGTCATTTATTCTTATATTTATTCCAGTGACTGTCTGCATCCCTCGAGGATCCAGAGCTTAAACACATCTGTAAAATGTAACAGAGTTTGTAATGAAAAAAGAAATACTGGGGAAAAAAATAGGTTGCTAACTCAAAAAAAAGGATTCAATTTTCAGTACATTTTGCTTTCCAAACACCAAAAATAAAACAGGAGACTTCTTAAAAATCCAACTGAATTGATTTTGCACCCTGAAAAATGGAAGCAACATCAGCACTTTAAAGGTTTAGAGTAATTGGGTGATTTCAGACAAGACGGGGTGACATTCGCCCCGTCCCAGAATCACCCAAATGATTCCCCACCGGGATCACTCCGGCACGTCTAACAGACATGCCGACTGATCCCAGCGGGGAATTGGGAGGGGGCGGGGCCACGCGGTGTAACGTGCAGCTGCACGGCCCCACGCTCCCCCGCCGCCCGCCCTCTGGGGAGATGGGCGGGCGCCGTGGCCAATGCAGCTGCAGCACCCGCCCGATTTCACCACGGCCCAGAATCCAGCCAGCCAGACGTTACTTTTTGTTGGTTCCCGCCGTGAATATCTTTGACCACGTTTGCAGCGATTGTCCCACGGGGAGCCGCAGAAGCGTGATTGAAATTGAACCCATGTGGAAATTGACCGTGGCGAACATCTGGCAGCTGCCAAACAGACGTTCAGGGCGCTTTGACCCCATGTAGGTATTGACCGGGGTTCACTGTGATCTCGTAACGTCTGAAAATACTCATTGTTTTCCTGGGAGGTTTTCCCCTACAGTCTCTAATATGAAATGCACAAGGTCATCCCTGCTAAGCTAAATGACACGTAGCATCCTGTGGAGAATTTTCAAAAGACACCTGTATTATGAGACGAATTTTCTTCGGTTTTGTTTGTAAACAACAACACTATACACTAAATTGAAGTTGTCTGGAGACTATAATTGGGTGCCCTGCTGACTCAAAATCTTTGCAGGTCCAGGCCCCACCATCACACTTTCAAGGAAGCTTATCTGCTCACAGTAGTTGCTTATTCACCATTTGTTTACAGGACTTTCCACTTGCACGTTTTCTCAGAGCAATCCTCTTAGGCAATATGCTTCAGTACTTCCCCGTTGCAGGGGTCAGTCTCCCTTAGGAGGACCTCAGCAGTATCTACAAGGAGAGGCCCTCTAAGTCTCTCTTGGCATCTCAGGAGCTCAGTCTAGGATAATTATAGAGCCATGGGATGTGCTCTATAGTTAAGGTGGCTTGCACATTCCAATAAAATCACAAACCTTTTTCTTGTTATAAAATTGTGATGATTTATCCTATCATTGTGAACTGTTCATTTATTTATTTATACATATTTGTTAGCCGCCCCCTCATGCCTACAGCATTTCGGAGCGGCTTACAGCATAAAAACACACAATAAAATTCATTAAAATGATGTTTTAAAAATACAACCCCCCTCAACATAAAAACTCTTCAAAAATCCCCACCCCACCCCACCCTCCCCTCCCCTCTGAAGGTCTGGGCTAACAGCCAAGTCTTGCAGGCTCACCGAAATGTCAACAGACCTGGGCCCAGACGGACTTCCTCCGGGAAGGAATTCCAGAGCCTCAGCCCGGCCACCGAGAACGCCCTCTCCATTGTGGCCCCCCGCTTTACACGGGGGACCTCCTAAAAGGCCCCCAGTGGTTCGCAGGGATCACTCTGAGGCACGGAGGGCGAGGCGGTCCCCAAGGTATGAGGGGCTCAGAACTGTTGTAGGGCGGATCTCTTGTCTGACTGATAGAAGCTCTCCAAATTTAAGCCAGATTGACTGAGACACGTCTGTTTTACAGGACTTTTAATTTTGGAGACAGACCTGGGTTTTTTCTGCCTTTTCCAATGCTTTTTGTCGTCACAGTATTTTATTTACATTATCTGTCTGGAGGTGTAGAGGTGTCAGAAAATTCCAGAGTGCATTGTAGTGCATTCCTGAGTTTACATTTTGAAAACCCGTCATGTGGTTTTTAAGTTATGTTTTGAAATTCCCATGTTATCCAATGGAGAGGTTGATATTTATAAGTTATGTCAGGATGAATGTGGATTACACATACAGTAAACATGAGGACATTTTGTATACATTTCCCTCTACCCTTTCAAAAGTACATGGTAAGGGGTACACTATAAATCAGTAGACGGTACACAGTAAATCACGGTAAACAGTAAATGATAAATTTTGATAAGATTCTCGCTGAGATCTCTAACCATTACCAAGATTTTTTTCCAAGATCTCAGTAATGATTCTTGATTCTTGTAAGAGTTTTACGAGAAACAAATGGATTCTTGTTTCAGAATGGATCTATGACATGGCTCCATCCCCTATTCTTGTCTCGGATCCCTATATCTACTTCCTTACCATCAGAGGGAGCATGATGGGGAAGGAGGTCACGCGCAGGACTTCTGAGTAGTTGGGGGGAGGCCCTTGGAGTTGGGGGGGGTTGGCTGTGGGGGAGGGGCAGGTCCTTAGAGCAGCTGAGTGGGTGAAGGAGGAGCAACCCCTTGGAGCAAGCAGGTTGGTGGGAGAGGAAGGCCCTTGCAGCAGGTGGGAATGAAGGCTTGGGTGTTCCAGAAAATACCAGCCAGAGTTTAACTATCAAGAGTGCAAGAGTGACTAGTGATTCTAGGTGTATGGTTCTAGGTGTATGGCTTAAGTTTTTAGAAGTGCCAAATATTTCCCTATGAAAATCAGATCCCTTTAAAATGACTCAAATTTAATGCACAAAAATAAAGTATCCACAATCCCTAGTCTTATTTCAGCCATTGCAACACAATTGTGACTTATATTTTGGAACTTTTTACAGAGCCACAGGATTTGTTCTATAGTTAAGGCAGCTACAACACTGTGTTAAAATAATGAACATTCTACTTGTTATAAAATCAAGATGATTTATCATATCACTGTGGATGAAGAGGATTGGGGCTGAAAGACCAAGATGAAGTGTGGGTGCATGGAGTCTAAGTTGTAAGTGAGAACAATATTCAAGACTGTACAACATTCCGGTACCGGTATTGGATCTCCCTGGTACCGGATTTACTGGTATCAGCATACCGGATTTTTAACATTGGCCGTGGTACCAGATTTTTTACATTGCGGCTATTGACTTCAATGACCGCAATGTAAAAAATCCAGTACCATGGCCAATGTTAAAAATCCGGTATGCCGGTACAGGTAAATATCGGATTTATCGGATTAAGCCGAAACACCCAAATACCAGCAATATCGGATCTCAGGAGAACTGGAATTCCCACCCCTAATTGTTACTATTGTGGGAGCCTTAACTTACAATTTTCATGCATTTCGGCGCACAGGTGAACTTGTAAGAGCCTTAACTCCTCTCTTAAACTGAAGGGCTTTTTGATCCTACAATACTTCTAAGTAATGACTGTCTTTTACTATGCATGCTTCAGCTTCCCATACCTAGATGCAGAGCTTGAAGCTCTCCTTTCCAGGTCTCCTCCTTCCAGGACTTTTTCCGTTCCCGGCTGGAGAGGGAGTACGGGAAGCTGGCCACTATTTACGTCATCCCTGCCAGATGGTCCTCTCTCTCTCTGCTCTTCTCCTTGGTCCTTCCCCCAGAGCTTTTTGTGTTCCCCAGCTGCTGCAGTGCTTTCAGTTCCACCCATGTGCATTAACCCCTTGGTTGCTGTTTTGGGATATGCAGACTCCATTAAAGGGACCAATACATCAATACCAATATTGAGTGCATCATGGTTTCCACTTCACAAATCAGTAGAAAACAAGGGCACTGTTTCTCTTGCAGGTTCAAGCCCTTTATATAGATAGGCACACAGTTTGAATCTGAAACTGATTTGGATTCCCTGACACAGTTTAAAACTACCACTAACAATACATGGAAACAAAACAATCTGGGAACAGAGAAGGCCCCTCTAGGGATGTGCAATTCATTTCCTTTTTATTAGTTACTAGGGATAGGACTTTCGGTATTGCCAAGTACCAAAAGTAATAGCTATATCAGGTTAATCTGATATCTTGGTTCTTTCTCGGTATTGGTGGTATCTGATCTTCTGCATAATTTTTTTAAAATCAGATTTTTAATATTGCAGCTTTCCCCAAAACAGCAATGTTAAAAATTCAATACCGAGAGAACCAAGAGGAGAACTGGGACACAGACAATGGCAACCGATAAAAACAGAGAACCGAAAATTTGCCCCAAGCCCCATCCCTATTAGTTACTAAAACAAATGGAGGCAAATCCAATTTAGTGACTAATGATCCAAAAATGAATGAATAATCAAACGACATACATTTTCTTTTATTTGTTTTTGTTTTAAAAATAACAAAATTTTAAACATTGTTTAAAATTGCTGCACATGCGGTAAAATGGCTGCTGTGTCCATTCAGCATATGTACAGCCGTTTTCCAAAATGGTGCCATCAGTGTCATTGCCATTTTGTTAAAGGGCCGCCGGTCTGTGCAGGGACCCAGCTTGGGCCAGGTGGGGAGTGTGTCCATCAGGTTCGGTTGCTGTACACTAGCCTATCTTGGTCACTAGGACCTCATGTTCTCCCGGCCACAAGGGAGAAGATTCTTAGAGATGAGCTGTAGCAGCTTCGACTTGGTCCAGGTTGGGGGAAAAGGGGATTTTTAGATATTTGTATTGACTGTAAGCTGTTCTGAGCTTTGATGGGAAGGGTGGCATATACATTCAAATAATAAATGCATAAATTAATAAATAAAAGCAGGTGTGAGGGTTGGCCAGTTACACAGAAAAGAGGGCACCTGCTGGAGCTAATGCAAATGTCACGTGATGCCTGATGTTGTTTGTTATATTTTGTTTGCACTCCTATTAAAGTTGTGGGCAACTGAACTCAAATCAAGTCTCTGTGTCAGCCTTCTGCCTGCTTGCAACTTGGGGACAATGGAGTTAAATTGGAAGTTTGGGTGGGGTGGGGGCTTTACTGGGGTGAAACATGACCCCATGAGGGAATGAGGCAGGCTGATTTTGGTACAAGATGTCAATGAAGATTACAAGAATTTATCATTCCTGTAATCTTCATTGACATCTTGCACCAAAATCACAAGAAAAATTAGTTGATAAGGTCAGAACTTTATAAACTGATAACTAGGAAATTCACCCTAACACAGGGAATTTAGTATATCTAGAAAGTTTAATAGAAAAGTCAGTGCTTTGTTTCAAGAAACAGAGACACGAGTATCAATGGGGTTTGGGTTTGCAATATGTAGAATGCATTTAGAAGTGACTGGCTCACACTCCAGTGAGCAAGGAGAGTATTGCAGCCCTAGTCTCAAGAACCATTGTATCTCTTAGTTCCTGTAAAATTGAAGTAGCAAGATCAGATGACCATTTAATGCACTCTCAATCTAAAGTAGATTAATAGGATATGACAAAGCTAATCTCTCTCTCTTGAACAGATACAAACAACTACAGCAGTGAAGCTAAGGGAAGGTGGTTGCTTTCAGGTCTAAGAATGATGAAGGATTTCATAAAAGAATTCCAATTCAAGAGGGAAGTAATGACAATTGATTACATTAGCCCAATTAATTGAATGAAAAGTAAAAGTGCCTAGTTCATCATCTGGATATCTACCATTCAGAACTTAAAGGCCAAAATTGTCTAAATAGGCGGAAAGATTATGGCCAGAAGATGATTTTGAGTCTTCCTGGGAGGGACATCAAAAGCTTCAACAAGGCTACAGTTTTGGTTAATATCATGGGGGCAAATTCTTGCATTAAAATCCCCATCACAAGGCAAGCCCTGGGATAACATGAAATGAGGTCAACATCCCACTAACATTCAGGGGACGTCTGCTCTCAGATCTCTTAGGTTAGTTAGTGACCCATGAAGCCACGTTGGTAAGTGCTCTGCAGCGGGTCTGCAGAATCAACCTCAGCTACAGCAACAAGAAGGACTTTGGTCCCCTCCCCCTGACAGCATGACCATCTCAGGGATCGGGGCAATAACTGTAACTATTACTCTTGTTAATTTAAATGTATATGCTGACATTCTCCACAAAGGACTCCGACTGGCTTGCAAGTAAAAAAAACTTTAAAAATCAAACAATATTAAAATATCCCAAATGCCTCCTAACCTGTTACTTCCAAAGATAGACTGTGTCCCTCAATACAGTCATAAAAATATGCACCCTACCATTTGAACCAACCAAACCCCATTCTCACCACCCACTACCACACCTCCATCTATCACCAAGGAGGGTCCCCTACTCTCTACCCCACACCCAACTCTTCCATCCCACTCACTCCCCACCCAACTCTGTCTCTCCCCTAGTAGAGTCTCCTTCTCCAAGCCTAGACCTTCCGCTCTCACAGAGGGATTGTGGCTGACCTCCAGCTCCCAAATCTTCCTACCCACTCCCCCAATGCCTCACATGGAGACATCCCATGGATATATGCCGGCCACAAGGAAGCTGAACAGCTGTGGTCAGCCTACAATGAGCAGGGGCCACAGCCCTCACTTTGTGTTGTCCTTAAGAAATACTGAGGGATGTTTCAAAACGTTTGTGAACTGCTGTGTTAGATGCTTTTGAAAACTGGTTTAGTGCCTTATCTTGGGCACAGAACTTAATGAGAGCTGTGCTCAGAGTTCTGTGGGTGCAGTTTTGGCTGTTAAAAAAATAGTAAAATGCAGCAAAGATTTTTGTAATATGAACACCCCCTTTGAAGATATTAAGATTTCTAAGACCTTTAGGTATTTACAGCTGACTGGAATTTATATAGTGGGAGGGAACTAGAAGCAAAATAAATTAGAATTATGAAATTCATGCATATCACTGCATTCTTGAATAGATTTTTGCATCAGTCATAGGATTCCATATATTGACTATGGGTCTGAGGTTAAGTCCACCTCTGACACAGGCTCTTTAGTGTGACTTCACAGGAGGGCCAATGTGATATCCCAATTCAATAAAAAGAAGAGATATAAATCTATTCTATCTTGCATTTACAAACCAGACACCTTGAGAGGTGTCCAATATGCATTAATAACTTACAAAACAAGAGTTATTTGGAGGGAAATTTCTGCAACTCACATTCACTAAGAACAGTGGCATCTTTTGGCAGTATGTTGTTTTCATCTCTTTTGCTAATGTTTCACAGCTTTAGATTAGATTGGATCAAGACAGAAGGGAGCATAAGAGTTGTTTCACTGACTCTCTGAGAATAGATGTAATATTTTATTCAAATTGTGTTGATTCAAATTGTGTTGATTGGTTGGAGCGCAATCTGGTTGGTTCCTAGAACAGCTGGTTCTGGAATCAACGAGAGGAGGAGCTATTCTAGATCTATTCCTGAGTGGCACACAGGACCTGGTGCAAGGAGTAACTGTGGTGGAGCCACTAGGCAATAGTGATCCATAATATGATCACATTTGACATAATTTCTGGAGTGAGAAAGATTTTAAAAAGGTACAGCAGTAGCATTTAACTTTAAAAAGGGAGACTATGACAAACTGAGGAAACTAGTTAAAAAGAAACTAAAAAGCCCAGTTTTCAAGAGGCATGGGGACGGTTTAGAAGCACCCTTCTGGAAGCCCATATTAAATGCATCCCACAAGTTAAAAAAGGAAGCAGGAAGACTTCCACTGTGGTTAAATGGGGAGGCGAAGGAGGCTATTAGAGCTAAAAAGGCATCCTTTAAGAAATGGAAGGTTAGTCCCAATGAAAATAACATGAAAGAGCATAAACACGGCCAACATAAATGTAAAGTGTTAATAAGGCAGGCCAAGAGAGATTTTGAAGGGAGGCTTTCTAAAGAGGCAAAAACAAGCAACACAAACCTTTTCAAAAAAATCAGAAGCAAGAAGCCTGCTAGGGAGTCAGTTGGGCCATTAGATAACAAGGGAGTAAAGGGGGCACTCAGGGAGGATAAGGACATCGCAGAGAAGCGGAATGAGTTCTACGCATCAGTCTTCACTGAGGAGGATTTGGGGGAGGTACCCACGTTTTGTGGGCGAAGAATTGGAAGAGCTGTTACAAATCAATGTGACACTGGAGGATTTTCTAGGGCAAATTGACAAACTGAATACTAACAAGTCACCAGGACCAGATGGCATTCACCCCAGAGTTCTGAAGGAACTCAAATATGAAATCGCAAACCTACTGTTAGCAATTTGTAGCCTGTCACTAAAATCTGCCACTGTACCTGAGGACTGGAGGGTGGCTAATGTAGCCCCAATATTTTAAAAGGGATCCAGAGGCAATCCTGGAAGCTACAGACCAGTAAGCTTGACATCTGTGCTGAGCAAAATGGTGGAAACCATCATTAAGGACAGTATTACAGGGCATGCTGACAAACATGGCTTAATGGGGAAGAGTCAACAGGGATTTAGTAAAGGTAAGTCATGCCTCACTAACGTGTTGGAATTCTTTGAGGGTGTAAATAATCATGTGGACAAGGGAGACCCAGTAGATATAGCGTACCTGGATTTTTAGAAAGCATTTGATAAGGTCCCTCATGAGAGAGACTTGAGAAAATTAAAAAATCATGGGATAGGAGGTAGTGCCTTACTATGGATCAGAAACTGGTTAAAGATAGAAAGCAAAGGGTAGGACTAAATGCACAATTTTCACAATGGAGAGATGTAAAAAGTAGCGTGCCTCAGGGATCTGTATTGGAACCCTTGCTATTTAATGTATTCATTAATGATTTAGAAAAGGGTGTTAAGAGTGTAGAGATCAAATCTGCACATGACACCAAGTTATTCAAGGTAGTTAAAACACAAGCAGACTGTGAGGAACTGCAATAAGATCTTATGACACTGGATGCCTGGGCATCTAAATGGCAAATGAGATATAATGTGGACAAGTACAAAGTGATGCATGAAGGGAAAAATAATCCAAACTATGCGTACACAATGCTGGGTACTAAGCTAAGGGTTACCACTGAGGAAAACGATCTGGGGGTGGTTTTGGACAATACGATGAAATCCACAGGACAGTGCACAGCAGCAGTTAAAAAAGCAAACAGAACGTTAGGAATTATTCAGAAGGGGATAGAGAATAAAACTGAGGAGGTCATAATGCCTCTATGCAAATCAATAGTGCAACCGCACCTCGAATATTGTGTGCAGTTCTTGTCACCTCATCTCAAAAAAGACATAGCTGAACTGGAAAAGGTACAGAGAAGGACAACAAAAATGATCAAGGGCATGGAAAGGCTCCCATATGAGAAGAGGCTTGGTAGGTTGGGGCTCTTCAGTTTGGAGAAGAGACGACTGAGAGGAGATATGATAGAGGTCTATAAAATCATGAGTGGTGTGGAACTAATAAACAAGGAGCAGTTACTTACCCTCTCAGCTAGTACTCGAACTAGGGGATACTCCATGAAACTCATGGGTGGCAAGTTTAAAACAAAGGGTGATTTCAGACGTTACGGCCGGGCACTTTCACCATGGGCCATGGGGTGGTTACGACCACGGCCAGGGGTGAAGGGGCACGCCGACAGACATGCACCCCATTGCCCCCGGCCGTGGTGCAAACCACCCCACGGCTTGTGGTGAAAGCGCCCGACTGTAATGTCTAAAGCGGCACCCTTGGATGGGGTGGGGCCGCACGGCGCAGCATGCTGCTGCACGGCCGCACCCCCTGCATTCCCTAGTGGCCCTCCCCCCTTCCAACGGGTGGCGGCAGCGGCCAATCCAGCCACTGCCACAACCACGGGTGGGGGTGACTGCCATTGACAACGGTGAATGGTAAGTAACCAGACGTTACTTTCCACTCACCACGGCCGTGGTGGCCTTTCACCACACTTCTCGACCTCCTCACGTCCAGGAGGTCCAGAAGTGTGGTGAATGCAAACACAGGCCGTGTTTTACTGTGGTGCACAGCTGGCGGCGAGCCAACAGACGTGCACCACAGTCAAACGTGGCCCGTGTTTGACTGTGGTTCAGCTGGGGTGAATTTCAGATGCGTAACGTCTGAAATCACCCAAATAAAAGAAAATATTTTTTCACTCAGCGTATAATTGGGTTGTGGAATCTACTGCCAGTAGTTGTGGTAAGGGCCAGTACTATAGCTGAGTTTAAGAGAGGTTTGGACAAGTTTCTGGAAGATCGGTCCATTAGCAGCTATTAGCCAGACAGGATCAGGGAACATGATGGGTGCTGGTGGAAAACAACTGGGAATGAATCTCCCATTGTGACCTGTTGGATGCTTCTCCCAAGCCACTGTGATTGGCCACTGGGCTAGATGGATGCTGGGCTAGATGGTCCATTGGTCTGACCCAGTATGGCACTTATGTTCTTAATCAGGTTTTCTCATAACAAGACTTCCCAACAGCCAAAGAGCTGTGTTTGTGTTTATATACATACACATATAAATAAAATTGTGAATGAAATATATAAAAAAGAGATTCCCACAATAACAAATTCAGCATCACAGCAATTGTCTTTACAGAGTTCACATCATACAGAAAAGGCACTAAAGATAATGAAGGGTATGGAATGGCTTCCATACGAGGAGAAGCTCAAAAAATGAAGGCTCTTAGCTTAGAGAAGAAATGACAGAGGGGTACATTTGCTACCTCTTCTCCAGGAGGAAGCTTCGTGGGAGTGGGACCAGGTTGGAGGGGACACTGCAAAGGAGATGTCATGACACTTTCTGGCATAGCCCCATGCCCATCCCCTCTTACAGAGTATTGGGACATCACAGCGCTCCACAGAGATGTAGCGATGTCATAAAACATGGAGTAAAGTCCCTATGGCCTGTCCTGTTTTTTAGGTGACCACCTCTTGGAGCCCCTGAAATAACCAATTCTCTGGGTTATCCATGGACACCCCTGGCTGACCTTCACATCTGGTGGCCCTGCTCTGCCTGCACATCTGGCAGCTCTGCCTTTAAATGAACCTGCTGGCCCAGAGGTGAAGCGAGCTGGCGTGAGCAACAGCAGAGTTGCTATCTGTCTAAAGGCACACACTGAAGCAAGTGGATTTGTATACATTTGATCATCCATCATGAACGAAGTTTGGATCTTGGAGGGCCTCTTGCAGCTGGGGGCTTGGTATGAGCCCCTAGTGCCCTGCCCATCAGAGGGCACTGGGCATACCTACTGTGAGAGGTAGGAGA
>QEPC01007379.1:30531-45575 GCA_003113815.1 Sphenodon punctatus | reverse complement strand
TCCCATCACTTTCCGGGCACAACTCAAGGTGCTGGTTTAGACCATAAAGTCCTGAATGGCCTAGGCCCCAAGTATCTGAAAAAAACACCTCTCCCCTCAAGTTCCACTGCAGCCTTGGGTCAGCCAAAAGCACGTGTCCCACATACCTTGGGCTGAAACTTGATCTTGATATTTTCCTGATATTCGCCAAGAATCAGGCTTCTTGATGAGAATTGAGATAAAAACAAGAATCGAGAAAATAAAAAATCTCAACTTTGTCTCGCTGAGATTTTTTCTTGATTTTTTTTTTTTTTAAAAACCCACTGCACAGGCACAAAATAGCCACAGTGGCCGTTGTGTATATGTGTGGTCCTTTACCAAGATGGCATAGGCAACATATGCACCATTTTCGAAAAGGGCAGCTGGTCTGAACATGTGCAGAAAAGCTGTGCTTTTCCAAGATGGCACAGATGCTGCCCGCACCATGTTGGAAAAGGACCGTGCATACGCAGAACGGCCCTGGTGGCCACTTTGCATGTGCACAGTGAATTCTTTTAGTGAGATTCTTGCAAGGTTCTCAAAACCCTTAGCAAGATCATCTGGAGATCTCACTAGGGATCCTCGACTCTCACAAATTTCCTGTGAGATTCTCACAAGAATCAAATGGATTCTCCTTTCAGCCCTACGCATTCCCATCAAGTTTGTACGACAAGGGCACACAGAGAAGCATTCTTGGTGGCTGCCCCAGAATTATGGAATTCATTTCCCCGGGAGTTTCATCTGAGCCTAAGCCTGTTCATCCTTTGGAGGCAATATGAGACCTTGTTTGGGCAGGTGCTTGACAGGCAGGGGTATGGTTGGGGAGTTGTGGATGAGAGGATTTTACCTGGTTTTACTTGTTTTTATTTGGGTTTATTTCGTATGTTATATATTATTTTTCTCTGCAGGGGAATGGGCACGATAACTATGTAAAAATAAATATAAAATAAACAAATAACCAAATACATAAACATCATCATACTCCTGGGACTGCTCTGTGTTTGGGGGCAAGTCCTGATGGCACTGCTGCTGGGGGGATGGGCCCTGGTTTTGGAGACAGGGACTAGTGCTGCAGTGCTGGAGGGCCAAGGGAGCCTCCACCAAGAGTACAGAACATGCATGTTCCTGACTGTGCTTGGCAACAGTAGCCTAGGCAAACAGGGGGCTGGGGTCAGCTGTAGCCTTAGCAACACCTGGATACACTCAGGAGTTTCAGCAGCACACATAAGGATGGAGAGGACCCCCGCTCAGCCTCTCCCCTTTGCCCAGGTTCCCACAGTCTCCCTCAGCACTCATGCTCCCTTACTCCATGTCCCTGCTTCCACTGTTGCTGGAACCCCACTGTTGTATGACCCCATGTTTTAAGATTAGTCGAGATAGCAGGTCTCAGAGGGCTTTTTCAAACAGACTGGGGGTCCTGCGTGTGTGTGTGTGGTGTGTGTGTGTGATATGGTGCCGTGAGTGGAGATGGGTGTGTGGCTGTTCCCACAGACGCACACCCATCTCCACGCACGGAGACACCTCAATTTTCCCCAATGCCTCCGTGTGTGAGTGATGGGTGGAGCGCGGGCATGTGCACGCACCTCCACCCATCCACCGCGTCATTCCCATGGGCACCCTCCACCCATCTCCATGCAGCGCAACTGCATAGGGATGGGTGGAAGTGTCTTGTGTGAAAAGGCCGAGAATGACAGAGTAGCTTAACAAATGGAGTTTGCATTTCCTCATAAGAGCCCTAGTTTTTTCCACGATGCTGTCTGCTGGGGGGAAAAAAAGGCTATGCTTCAGTCCTTGTGACGCTCTGCCATGTTCTCTCATGCCTTGGCATCACTTTTAGGGCTGTCTTACGCTCCCAAAAAGGGAGAACCTCCCAAGTTCCTTATCCACTCCCAGTCATCTCATTTGTGATTTTCTGTGAGGTGAAGAAGGAGGCCGATTTTAATTATTTAAATCCTTCCCTTACCCAGTCTTTGGGAAGTGAGGGTGGCAGAGTATATCAGCTGCACCAGCCCTCAGAGGCTCTGTGCTTTTTGCAAATTTACTCTAGTAAAGAATAAGTGTGCACCAAACCAGCTGAAACTCATAACACCTGTAGAAGGTGTATCACACATTAATCCACAGATTTATAACCAAATACTTTATGTGCTACATGCTACTTTTGCATTGGGTGAGCTAATTAAAGGAGTTGCTGTTATAAAAAAAAAATAACTTGAAATAATGAAACAGGCACATCCAACCAACATCCCTTCATGTAACCCAGACTTAAACACGGAATTTTCAAACTCTCAATTTAAGCCCTAGGAAGCTGTGGTTTCTGGGACTAAGGAAAAATTGACTCTTGCTCCTTGAATAAAACATTTCGAGTTTTGACTTTTTAAAGGAGTGAAGAACTTTATTTTTAAAAGCCAGGGCAACTGCTTGAGTTCTGAGCCCGTTGCCTGACACGGAGTCTGGATTGGCATGAGGGGGAGGGGGCAGAATTAGCTGCTTGACAAACTCTATCAGCAACTTCAAAGAAAAGCTGGAGAGGTTTGTTTACAACCCGCCAGATTAACGCTATTCCTCATCTCATTCCTTTCCAAATCTGGGTTAACCAGTATTTTATGGAACAGCTGGTAACCCCAGTTACCAAACTACTTCATACCAGAATAGTCTCAGCCAGATCCTGGAATACAGTAGGTTGAACTATGCCAGTGGTCTGTAACTCAGTCTAATGTTATCACAGTAGTATAATTGCAGATGCTCCGATAACCCAGAATATCATCTCTGCATGAAATGGAAAAACCTAACAGTCATTAGAATTAGCATGGTGCCCAGCAGCTAAAGTCAGTGTGAGGGCCCTGTTAGTTGCTGTACAAATAGATATAAACATCTGGGTTAAGTCCTTGGTTAGCCTGATGTGCTTATGCCAACAGTTATAAAAACAGACTCTAAAGGTTGTTCTTGTGGCCTAGTCTCAAGAGTGGAGTATCGAGACTCATGAAAGGTCTACTATCATGTGGAATGACACTTCATATGACACCAGCCTCTCTGATGTATCAAGTTCTCATCAGGGCCAACTCATCTATTGGATAAGTTGGACACTTTGTCCAGGTCAGTGCCTTACCTTGTTGAGTTGGCACCGAGGGTTCTTGCATAGAGCTGAAACAAATATCCAAAGTGAATATGAATTTGGGTGCAGCCACATGAGCTGCAGAGGGCCTGATCCCCATGTCATTCCGTGATAGGCAAGTGCAGCCGCCACACTGCAGGGCCAGTGCAAGGAGCTGGGCAGCTGGTCTGCTCCCCTCCCCCCGCAGGCAGCCAGATGGGCAGGCCACTGTCAGATCTCCCACCATGGCCCAGGTGAGCCCACATAAGCAGGTGCCTGGCCCTGCCCCACCTCTCTCCTCCAGCTCAACCAAAATCCAGCCCCCAGTTGTGATGTGACTGCACACGATGGGCAGCAGTGCCCATCACTCAAAGCCCCACCACGAAGGTCGCTGCACGGAAGGGCAGAAGGAACATGGGCCACAGGCTACCATAACTTGGGCTCCTTACCACATTTTGGGTAAGACTGTTACGTGACATGTCCTCTGCCTTTTGCCGAGGACACATTTCTGGGGGTTGTAATGGGGAGCAAAATTTATTTTGATGGGGTGGAAAAATTGATAGGGTATACCTGACTATGAGGAAAAGCACAGTGCACAGTCTGAACCAATACACTGAGAATTCTTATGGCACTTCGTGCCCATGGCATTATCTGGCAAAAAGGGTTGGGGGCAGCAGTGCCAGCCATGAGAGAGAGCAATGTGCTGAGCAGCTGAAGAACTCAAATGTCTTATATCCACTTTGTGCTGCTTGCTTAAAGAGCATTTCTTTGGAACTTAATTTTGTGTTGTTGCAGGATTAAATAACCACTTTCATTCATTTAACTAATGCCGCACCGGAAATGGGCATGTCTAAAACGGTCATGCCCACATCCGCCTCATCTGCCCACATCCGCCTCGCCCCCTCCCTCCGTTCCTTCAGATCCCTTCATCAAAACCCACTTCTTCCTCGCCGCCTTCCCCGACGCCCGCTAGTACTCCCCTCTCAACATTCACTGTCCACCTAACTGCAACCAAGCCAAGCACGTGCACCTGAGACTCCACATCCACTTGAATGTTTTTATCCCTTGTCTTTCCATATGTCCCCTATCCCTGTCTCCCACCTCCTAGTCTATTAGATTGTAAGCCATAGGCAGGGACCGTGTCTATCTCATTGCTATGTAAAGCGCTAGGTACACTGCTGGTGCTATACAAATGCTTGTAATAATAATAATAATAATAATAATAATAATAATAAAAAAGAGGCATTTGCTGCATCCAGAGAAAGCATCTGCAAAAGACACTTGTAGAAGTTTCAGCTGAGCACTGTGAAAGTAGCTCTCAGAAACTTTCCAATGAGAAGAATTACTGTTTGACAAACATGGAGTGTTTTTACACAAGTAACCCCCACTCATTACTCACTCATCATGCATGTTACAGAGCTGCATTGGCCCCCAATGCAGCCCTGCAACATGCATGATGGGTGGATGATGGGTGGGGAGGTGCTTGTCTAAAAATACCCCATGATTACTTTCTTCGACAGAACTACCTAATTAGTGCGTGGAGTCAAGCACACTCAGGATTTACAACATTTAGAATTCTCCCTTTACCCATGGTAGAGATTAGAATTTAGGTAGGCTAGACAACCCTCCACCATTAAAGTCTATGGGACTTCTGCCACAATGGCAGAGGATTGTCCCTTGAATATATATTGACAAGTAGGGCTACTTGTCCATTGGAGCAGATGGGGAAGGAACTGGGACGCACAAATTTTGGCATCCTGCCCATGCCCCACCCCCATACACACTAATTGGCTAGAATGGGATAGACCAGCAATAAATTGCAATCCTGCAGAACCAAGCAAGAAGCAGGGAAGGAATTAGGAGTAGAGGTTGTATCTGCATCACAAGGCCTCCTTTGGTGGTGTCTAAAGCTTATCCTTCATTCCCATAACCAGATAAATGTTACCTGGAGTGCAGTCTTCTCCCTATTGAAGTCAGTGGCAAAATATTCATGTCTTTAATGGCAGAGGAATCTGCACCCTCAATAGGACTAATTCATCCCTCAAGTTATTAACCCTTTATGGATTTTCATTAACTATACATTATGTCCTTAAGAGGTTATTATTTACAGGCTGACTAAGGACTGGTATTATGCTGTATTTTGCCCCACAGTGTCTTGGAGAGAAGCATAATTTATTAGATGTGGTTCAAAGAGACTGATGTAATTTATGAATGATCCTGTAATTGTAGTCCAGTGAATATGGTCTTGCTTTAGGGGTGTGGCTACCATTGGACAAATAGGGACATTTGTCCAGGAGCCCTTACTAGCTTGGGGCCCAATATCCAAGGTAGCTAAGGCTACTTTTAAATGAGTGGGTTGCCATCACATGATATTTCAAAATCCAACAAGGCGGGATTACACTAGACTGAAGTCTATGACCATGCTCATAGAAGACGGTCACGCATTGTTTGCAGACTGTGAATTAAATACCTCACAATCGAGGTATTTAATTTGCAGTCTGCAAACAATGCGTGATCACCTTCTATGAGCATGATCATGAACTTCTGTCTCGTGTAATCCCGCCTTGCGGGATTTTGAAATATCGTGCGACAGAGACCCACTCGTTTAAAAGTGCCCTAAGCCACCCTTCTCCCCCTTCCCTTTTATTTCTTTTTTAAATTGCCACCTGAGCAGGTCGGGGACCCTTCCGGCTGCTGCGTGGGCCCCTTCCCCCTCCTTGCCCGAGGTGGCAACATTCAGACACAATGTTGCAACCACAGGCAGGGAGGGGCCTCATGCATCAGTCTGTGTTGGGCCAGATCACACTCACAAGTCTCATGGCTCAACTCGCCCCCCTGGTGCCGCGCTGCGGAGGAGTAGTCCGCCGCACCAGTCCAGACCCGAGTTGGGCAGGGCTGGTTCAAGGGAGGCCCAGCCCGAACGAGAAGGTGCCTGGTGGTAGCTGGGCACCATCCCACTCTGGCACTCCTCACATTGAGCTGGCCCAGCCTTCCTGACCAGCCCCCGGACTCCAGGGCTGGTCGGGTGGGTCGGGGAAGCAATGGCACTGCTGCTGCTGGCCATGCTCAGCCCCAGCATGCGGGCAGAGAGCCGTGAGGGACAGAGTGCACCGTGGGACAAGCTCGCCACCAGCCCAGAAAACGGATGGGCCCAGCAGCAGGCCACAGACTCTGCAGAAAGCAAGTAAGTCCCAAGCACCAGAAGTTCAGTGACCCTAGGCCGGCTGGCGACTTCACCACTGTAAGGAAAAAAAGAGCCAACGGGAGGTCCACAGACATTTCTTGTCCCTGGGCCCATCCCAAGCTAGCTATGTGCCTGTGCTTTGCTGCGCAACATTCAGGAATGAAGAGTCAGAAAATTCCTCTCAGAGACTTGCTATAGGAGAGGAAGAGACATAAGGACATCTCACTAAATTATGTACGAGTCAACGTGAGCTTTGCATACGTATGGGAGGACAAAATCTGAAGTAACTTCTGAGATAAGGTACCTTTAAAAAGCCTCTGGTCAGTTTGACCAGTTTTTCAAGCTACACCAATCTGCTCTGCCGGCACATAAAAGGAACGAGCCTTTCCCTTTTTGCGTGCCTCTCAATTTCACAACTACCTGCAGCTTTTCCTTCCATTTGGCCCGACGTGCATTTGCATTACAGGTTTTTGATGGAAAGACTCCATGTAGTAATAAGACTTAAAGACTTGGCTGATTGACCTTAAAGTGGCTCCAAGTGTACCGCTGCCTTTGCTAGCTAAAATGGATAGGGATCTATAAAAAGAGAGTCATCTGGTTCACTTGAGGTAAAGCAAATGAATTTTTGATTGTGCAGGTTCCTGTGAGATTAGACGTTGCACTAATTTACTATTGTGAAGGATCTGTATTTTGTTTTTTAAATTAGAAAGTAGGCCATGAGATTTTCTACGTCAATTATAAACCACTTTTTAAAATTTTAATTTTGTTGTGGACAGAAATATTTCAGGAGCATTTTTTCCCAGACTTAACATTCATGCACAGTTAGTTTGAACATTTTTATAGAGCTACCATGCAAAAAGCTCTGAGAAAAATAGTACAAATTCCAAGATTTCTTTTTTTTTTTTTAAAAGAAAAGAAATGTCAGTAAAATGGATAGCCTGGGCATATTTCATCCTATTCCTGTGACCTGCAGCATTAATTATGTTCAGATAGTAATGTATACTTACTCTTCTTTCCTATATATTCCTATCAAAACCATGTTTTCCATCCTACTCTCTCTAGTTACCTCATCTAACAAGCTTTCTTCAGTCCCTCAAATACTGTGATTCTGTCTTACGCAGAGGCAACATATACTGCATTAATATTACAGGGCATGCTTTACCTCTTACATATTGTTTCTCGACCACTTGTTCCTAACATCAGTCTCATCCTTTCTGAAGATTCCAATAATCTGCACGCACAGATGCATAGGACAACATTGGGTAAAAACAAACATGACAGTAATCCATTCTGGCCAGCTTTGTCCCACAGTGGCCTGCAGTTCACGGTCATGTTTGTAGCCTCCCAAATGTTTGCCCCAGACTGATCTCATTCATGTGGACAGCTAGCCAAGGCTATCACTCGGCAAAGTGCGGAAGTCACAGCCTGGGCTACCATCCAGGACGAAGGGAGTCCTGGACAAAAAGAGCCATATCAGGAACATATGTTCTGACCTACCATGGCCCGTCCCAGATAGGGGCCACCATGGTAGTTCTCAATTGGCTGCCATGGCTGCCCATCATGGCGGGGCTCTGAGCACAACGTGGGTGTGTGGCTGGGACAGCTCCCCAGGAAGTCACATGTGGTCAGTTCCCCAATCTGATGCCGGCTCTGTCAGTGGCACTGCAGCAACCCAACCTGGCCAGGGTTTCTGCCACTCCACTGTCACTTCTGATTTTACCCATTGTGATCTCACTAACCCCTTCAAATCTCTCTAATAGGGATGCATCCTGGCTCCAATGTTAGTCTTGTTGACCTGGCTTCCAAACCCCTTGGTACCTTTAGTTCAAGTCCTTTCTCAGTTCGTCAAGGCAAAACCCTGGCTCCCAGCCCAGGGGCGTAGCAAGGCTGGGGAGGACCCAGGCTCAGCCCACAATTAATATTTTATTATTATTGTTATGAATTTTTAGATTGTTTTCATTGTATTTTTATCTGTTGGAAGCCACCCCAG
The DNA here is from genome assembly GCA_003113815.1 of Sphenodon punctatus. Lineage (NCBI taxonomy): Eukaryota > Metazoa > Chordata > Lepidosauria > Sphenodontia > Sphenodontidae > Sphenodon > Sphenodon punctatus. The sequence goes on along the minus strand of QEPC01007379.1, from coordinate 37,292 downwards.
GCTGCTTTGCAGGAGGGGTGGGGTATAAATTTGTTGAAATAAATAAATAAATAAATAAATAAATAATGCCCCCCCCCAAGGGTAACTCAAAAATAAAATATAAATAATCAAAATACACACACCAAGCATGCTTCCCAGGGCAGAAAGGGGCGGGGGGTCACTGGCTAACCAGCACCCCTGCACCCAGCCTGGGGGGTCAGGAGACTGGCAATAGGATGCTCAGGGCCAAGCCCCACCTCATTCACCCCAACAACATGCATGCAATGCATGTCTCCCTTGCAGGAGGCCTCTGCAAAACTCAAACTGAGTCCCCCCCTACCTTGTCTTGAATGGTGTCCAGGTGATGCATCCTCCGCAGCATGCACTGCTCGAGCGCCTCAGCTTGGCTCTCAGGCCTCTTGGTCACCCTCAGCTCTCCTCAGGACCACAGGCAGTTCCTCCGGTCTGGGCAGGTGAGCTCCGCTCAGAGGTAGGGCCAGGCTCAGAGTCAGAGTTGTGCGCTGCCTCCAGTCCCTCCTCAGGTCTCAGCCCTCCCTTGTCGCCTCACCAGGAGGTCTCAGAGACTCAGGACATCAGGACTGACCGCAGCGGCAGGAGAAGAGCCACTCAGAGCCAGGCCACTCGGAGCCAGGCATCGACCCTCCTCAAGCAGCAGAGAAGTGACAAGTCTTGAGGGAGGGAAGGGGAAACATGATGCTGCTGTGTTGGAGGGCAGGCACTTTTTCCCGCCACTAGTGCCACCACCACACTCTCTCTGAAGAGTACACCTGTGCTCACCCTGGCCCGAGTGTACACTGTGCGCCCTGCCCCAATCCCAATAGTCCCCTCCCAGACCTCAACCCCAGCAGCAGCCAGGGGGAAGGCAGGCACTAGGCTCCAGCAGCACACTATGTGCTTTTACCCTTAATTTTTTTAAACTGTTGCTGTGGCCAGTTCCCAGCCCCTCAGGGCCCAGGTGCAACTGAGCCCCTCCATGACACAGTTCCTATGCCACTGCCTCAGTCTCCATCTTTGCCACTTGTAGCATCCAGTCTGTGGCCAGGGTCAGCCATGGCTCCTGCCCATGCTCCAAGCCTCCTGGCTCTGCTCACAGTATCCAAGCCACTTTCTCCCTCTGTCAGCACCACTTCCAGGTTTCTTCTTCTCTCCAGGGCCTGGTGCTTATCAATTTCAGCCTGCCTCTGCTGCTCACGTCCAGTGCTGCCCAGGGCTTCCAGATGCTCCCTCCAGCAGCTTCCCAATGATCTCCCAGGCCAGGCCAAGAGCCTTCCTACCACCCCACACGTCTCCCCATCGCACCGACACCTGTGCCCTCAGATGAACTCTTCACCTAAGCCGCCCCTGCTCACCTAGCGGCTTGGTTATTGAAAGGGCTGGCTTCCACCATGCCTTGGCCCACTTAAAGAGGTAGGGACCCTCACAAGCTCCTTGCTACAATCTCATTCAAAACAATCATCCTACAACAGGGGAAGCTGACACAGAGAGCAGACTGTGCCCAGGGCCGGCTCCAGAGTTTGTGAGGCCATGTGCAAAGTCTTGGTGTGGGGCCTAATTTGCATAATTAACCCCCACCTAATTATGCAAATGTGTAAATCCCCTCCCCCTGTCTTTAGATTGTAAGCTCTTGGGCAGGGATTTATTTTCCAAGATAGAATAGATATTGCTTTACATCCTAAATTCCTACCTAATATAATGTAAGTAAGACGCTGTGAGAATGTGGCCCTTTTTACACGGGCCTCTCCCACCCATGAACACACAGATTTCTGTGTGTTCATGGGTGGGGGAGCCCCATGTGAACGATGCGGTGCATGCACTCATTCCCAAGCACAGAGCAACTGGGGGAAATGGCGGTTACTCCATGGGTGTGGATGAGTGGGGGGTGAGTGGAGATGCGTGTGCAGCCGTGTGCATGCCCCACCCATGCATTGGCACACCCACAGACCCATCACCCAGCAGAGCCATGTAAAAATAGCATGTGAGGAGCCACGCGAAGAAGAACAGAAGGTTGCTATCTTGTAAACAAAGTTCTTTGAGATGGCTCCGAATATTCTCACAACACCCACCCTTCCAGCCCCACATGGAATTTTTTCTTATATTTCTAGAAAGGGTTGAAAGGAACTGTCATTCTGAGGGGGAAAGTGTTTTTATACTTGAGGAGCTCGAGACCAACACATGGTTTATTATTTGAATACGGTGAGCATACACAACCCAGTTGTGAGAATGTTAGGTGGCGGGCACCATTTCGAAGAACCTTCTTTACAAAGTAATAACCTTCTGATCACTCATGTGGGGAGGAGTTGTTTGTAAACAAACAGCTTTTTCTCACCGCGATCAGTGTCCCACTACTAGGAGGCAGAGGCAGGTGAGGGATGGTGACCGGAGCCAGGGAGGGGAGGCAGAAGAACTTATTTCCAGGGAGGGGAGGCAGAATAACTTATTGCGGGAGAAGATGGCTGCAGCCTGCTGCCCATCCAGGCAAGTGTGGAGCCCAGCTAGCTGTGGGGCCATGTCTTTGACTAAACTAGATCCCAGGCTGCTGGAGTGCCTAGGGTAGTAGTAGCAAGCAATCTGACCTGCGCTTAGCTTGCGTAGCATACAGCATCCGACCACCCGTGGGACAAGCTTGGGAGGAGCTGTGTGTCTCTGTGTGTATGTTTGTTTACACATAGACTCACAACCTCCTTACACATTTCTATCCACACACCCCTTTATTTTTCAATGTTTCTTGCATTGAAACAGCTCTTTCTTGGGTCAAAAATAACCTTTCCCCTCCCCGCCCCATGGTTTCTATGCCAGAGGAAGGGGGGGGATTATTTTGGTTCTGCTTTGCCCCCACGTTGCTTGGCTGGGGGTACTGTCCTCTGTTTTTCTCCCCTGTTTATTCTTGATTGTTATGGAAATATCTTGTGCCGGCTCCTGGGCTCACAAAACATTTAGCCCTTCTGGGTCGGCTGGCAAGTTCCTAATAACACCGAGCAGCCAGCCCGCTTTTACAAAGTAAAAAGCACTCACAGGGGGAGGGGGGTAGAAACAGCATCAATCTCTAACAGACAATGAGTGTCTCCACTGCAGGCAGGGACTGAGCTGCAGCAGCAGAAATATTATTCTCAGCACTTTCAAACTGGAGAAGCGATGCGCATTTTATATTTTTTCTTTTGGAAACAGAGAAATAAGGGGGACGGGCAGATTCCTTAGTGTGAGGTGCAGGGGAGAGTCCCCTTCTTAACCCTCCCCCCCAGAGTTAGCCCCACCTCCCTTTTTCCCCCTTCAGCTGTGGCCCCGCGCCGCCGCTGCGAGTGAGGGGGGAGAGCAAGGGAGACGAGTGCGAGAGCGGCGCTGCGGGGCTAGAAGCTGAGCTGGTGATGGTTTTTTAGCCAGCCTGACTGGATTATTTTGATTCAGAGGTGGTGTCACACATGCCTGTGGCTGGCCCTGACTGTCCCAGCTTCCCCCAGAGCAGGGGGGGAAGTAGCTTGGAAAACATGGCCTGGGGATGCTGTGTGAAAGGGATTTGCGGCAAGAAAGCCATGCCAAGCACATGAATCCTACTAATTGCAGGATCCGCGCACACATCTCCTCCAGAGTGACTATGTGCTGGCTTTGATCCCCGCTCCTCTCCTTTCCCACCAAAATGGACAGCAGTAGGCATGGAAAGGGGGGGGGGGGTGTCAAAGCCATTGAAGAAGCTTTCCCTGGCCGTGACACCCTTTCCATCAGAGCCAGGGCTAGTACACCCCTCTCAGCTGACATCCCCCTGGGAGACGGGACCGCAGATTGTGCCTGAGATCCTCTGGGGTCTTCTGTGCATCCATCTCCCAGATGGCTGTCAGCTGAAAGCAGCACACTAGCTGTGCCTCTGGGGGCTGGTAGACCCGGGGCTGCAGGGAAACCTAACAAACAAGACCTGGCCCCATGTGCACCCATTGCCCCAGTCTGAGATGGTTTAACCCACATGACGTGCTCCCTGTTCCCATGGATGATGCTGTGCAGTGCTGCTTCAGGGCAGCTCCGCAGCAAACATTTGGCAGTCACCATTCAGACAGGCAGGGAAATCCATGGCAATAGGGGGCGGCATCTCGTATGATTACACCTTATGTGGCATCAGCAGTTGGGAAGCTCAGTGCAAAGCTGGGCCAGAAAAGGAGTCAGGGAGGTGTCCAGCAATTTTGCATGCAGGAGCAAAGAGGATAGACACAAGGTGACTCCCCCAGTGAGTGACAACCCTGAAACTGCCACTACTCATATCACCTCTCTAAGCCAGCAACCTCCCATGAACCTAGTCCTATGCCCCATTCCCCTTTATCCAAACCAGTGATCCCCTTTAAGCCAGATCCAGGTCCTACTCCTACCTCCCCTATCTATCATCTCCCCACCGAGGCAGCCATATTTTCCACCCTCCCCCAAAACCTTAATTTGGCAGCAGGATTAGCAGCAGTTTTAATCATATTTTCCCTTTCTTATAGACCTGTCAAATTGGCAGAACCCCACTGCACTTCTCCGCAAAAATAACCCATATGGAGAGACCAAGCCATATCCATTGTGTTTTCCACATTGGCAGCACTGGAGAATATGCAGTGAATGCAAGTAAAGATACAAATACAAATAAACATGAATATTAAAGCACAACTGCAGATATAAACACAAACACTTAACTCTCTGCCCAACCCTAAGATCAAGATACAAAGCAGAGGACACGTGGCACATGTCAACAGATGCTGAACAATGATATGATATAACAAGAGCAAATGTTGGCTGAGAGACATACACAAAAAGTAGCTCCTTAAACTGGTGTGGGAAGGTGACCAGTTGACATGACAGGTGGATGTGGCTATTTAGGGCTAAGAAAAGAGCAAGTGTTCCCATTCCGAAGGGAAATACCAACCTTTTGGGAGTGCTGCTGAGTGTCCATCAGTACTTCATCAATTTCCAGTGATTCCATGCTTCCACCATTTTTAATTTTGTTGTTGTTGTTGTTGTTGTTGTTGTTGTTGTTAATACTTTCTGGGAGTTTTTGTCACTTTCTGGGAGTTTTAGGACGGTTTTAAGACAGTTCTACAGCACTTTTATGGCAATTTCCAGCAATTCCCCAGTGCTTAGCCAGCAAGTTTTTATCTCCACAGTCCCCAGGGGTATGCACATGGCACACAGGAGGCTTGGGACCCATCTGTGACAGCCCCATTCAACTTGCACAAAACAACAGCAAATGGCAAAAACAGTGGGAAAGACGGTAAGGTTCTGGGTCACACGCAACTCAGTGACTGCCCTGCTTCCAATAGAAGCAGCACTCACTGTGATTTTTCATTTCAGGTCAATGGCTATAAACATTATAGCCTGGGCCCAACATATCAGAAAGGCCATCTCTTTCCCTGTGCTTTGTCATGATGCTGGAGATCAGTTGAGTGCACCCTTATATGAGTACTTTCAGTACATAAAGTTTGCATGGGGTGTGTGCATAGAAAGGGGTTAATGACGCTCCACAATTTTGGAACTTCCTCCGACTGGAGGTTTATCGAAGCCCAGGCGTGATCATGTCCAGAGCCATACTTTTTTTTCATGTCGCCAGATATGCCTAGGGAATTAAATATTGTTTTGCTGGGTACCAAACAAGTGCAGACACTGTGGAGCTTGTAAAAGCTGCCAATTGCTTCAAACTCTGGACACAAAAATGGCAATATCTCACTGGAATAGTCTCCCTGTCATAAAATATTCGTATTTTGGTGGATTTATGCTGGACTCTTTTTTTCACCCCTAGAGATCATGAATGGAGCTGCTAGAATCATGCTTACTATACATAATGGAACCACAGATTGAAGGGATTATGCGGAAACTGTATCAGTTTCTCAAAATGAGCACTAGCAAGCTGGCCCTTGTGTTTCTTGCAGGGAACCAGTTATGGAAATTACTAATCATTCAAGTAAATTGTACTTTAAGGGCAATGCGTGGGAGGGCAATTCCCACAGAGATTTAGAAATAGAATTGGAGGTGATGGAAGAGGTTCAGAGAAATCTTCATGCAAATTGTAATAATTTATATGAAATGAAAAATACCATGGTTGGTCAACTGCCATCAGTATCGAGCAGGGTGCCGAGCTCTGGGAGTATACATGTGAATAAAAACTGGGGGATGAATGGGACACATTCCCCTCACTCCAAGTTTGGGATACACAGGCAGTTCCTGCTAGGGTTGCAATGGGGTGCAGATTTAATTAAGGAAAGTGCTATCCCCAGCAACACTCTAATCCCTATGTAAATTTGCATTTCCCAGAATCTAGATGAATGGGTGGAGCTACTGCCATTTGTGGGGGAGGCAGGGGTAGGTCATGTGTTGTGCTTTGGGTGAGGGACAGGCAATGCTGGGTGTTTTTAAACGAGCAAGGCTGGAGTGGGGTAACAGTAGTAACAACTAGGGGCAGCTGGTGGGTTTTTAGTTTGGAGGGGCAGTAAGGCTGTCTGGCCTGCTGGCAGCAAAGCCACCAGCGGGCTGGTGAGCCAGTGGGCGGAGCCAGGGCAATGGTAAGCGGAGCCAGGGCATAACCCAGCAGCAAGGCGTTCCCAGGGTTAACATCAGATGGAAGAAAACACAGTCTACAATGCACATCAAGCTTTAAATGAATAATGTATAAACCCCAAACACAGGAAAACACAGAAAACACTGGCAAAACACAGCAGCAAAGAGTTCCCAGGGTTAACATCAGATGGAAGAAAAAACAGTCTGTTGCAGGGGGTAGGTGCAGTGTGGGGGTGGGGAATAGCCTAGGGGTG
>QEPC01007376.1:363701-379445 GCA_003113815.1 Sphenodon punctatus | reverse complement strand
CCCGCAGCCTCTGCTCTCCCAGCCCTGGGCTCCCCCCCCCGCCCTCAGCTCTGCCGCTGCCCCTCAATCCCCCTACCATTGTAGGCCTGGGGCCCCCCCTCCCCAATCCCCCTACCATTGTAGGCCTGGGGCCCCCCCTCCCTATAACACTGGCCCAATCCGCCCCCCCCCAACACCCCCTTCCAGTGCGGCCGCTGAGCTGCACAATCAAAGTCTGTTGGGGGAAGCGTTTCTGTCCCCGAGACAATTACCCGATTATCAAACCCTCGTTCCTGACCCACTTTCCTCCTGTCCGATCTGTGACCCTGTGGCGGGGGAGGGGGGGGGCAGCTCCCAGAGGGGACGGAGCTCTGTACCGTAAGACTGGCAGCTGTAGGAAGGGGAGGAGCCACAGCCACAAGAGTGACAGTTCCTCTAGGGGGGGGAAGCATCCCCCACCCTGCTCTGGCCCCGAACACTTGGGCAAAACTTTATGCCGTGCTGCTGGGGTCCCTCCCATATAGGGCCCAGAGCACAAACTAGTATCTTGCACATCCAGTTGGCACGGCTGGGCTGCTCCCACTTGCCCCCGAGGCTCCTATCACGGCCCCTGGTGAGGAGAGACAGTTTACAGGCCAGAGAAGCCTGGCTGTGACTCCTCCCCTTCCTGGGATCCAGGAGGATCTGAGCATGCCCAGATATCTGGGACCCCGCCCCCCCCCAGGCTGCTTCGTACCGTGGTGACCTGCAGGGGGCGGTCGCGGGTCTCGGTGAGGTTGGCCAGGCGAGAGACCCAGCCGAACTGGCGGTTGAGCTGGTCGAGGAGGTGCGAGGTGTTCAGCATCTCCTCCTGGAAGCTGCGCAGGAGCTGGTCGTAGTGCCGGGTGAAGCGCTCAGCCAGGCGCACCGCCTCCTCGAAGCGTTCCCGCAGCCGGCTGCGCTCGGGGTCCGTCTGGGAGCAGTCTGGCGGGGGGGGGGGGAGATACGTTAACACCCTCCCTGTCGGCCCAGACACAGGAAACGTGCCTATCTCCAGGGGCCCAAACCCATCCCCCTCCGGCCTCGGGCAGCGGGGCTCCCGTTCTGTGCTGCGCCTCAGAGTATCGGGGGAGCCGCTGCCCTCTTCCTATGGGGTTGCCCCGGAGCCTTCCGTCACGGTGAGTCTGCGGGCCGGATTCGGGGCGCAAAGAGCTGCGCCCCCGACTGGTTACAAAGACAGGAGGATAAACAGGGTGGAAGCCAAAACCTTTGAAGAAGGTGAAAGAACTGGAAGTATCAAGGGGGCGGGGGGCAGCCTACAGAGCTGTATTTGGGTTCCAGGCTCCACTAGAAACAACCAGTCAAATCCCAACCCTGAGGCATCTAATCGAGCTTCCGTCAGCCCCTGCATCGCCCTGGGCTGTTAGCCACTGCCCAAATCCTTCCTGCCGGGCTGGCCGAGGGGGTTCAGGGGCCAGCGGGGTGGCCAGGAAAGCCTTCCCAGTCCCCGCCAGCCAATTTTGAAATCCATCATGGGCTGCACTAAGCACAACGGTGCCTGGTTGTTCTCTCGGTGGGCAGCGAAGCCAGAGGAACACGCTTAGTCGGAAGGAGAAGCACCTGGAAATATTTGGAGGAATTTCTAACCCCAGGGACAGGGTCAGTGCAGCAGCGGAGCAGGTTCCCAAGCCAGGCCCCCATCTCTGGAAACCCTTGAACACAGGTTAGATAGTGGAGGAGTCGAGGTGGAGCCGCGCCTGCTCCCGAGTCTGCAGGCCAGAGCAGCCTGCCTGGCTGTGGCTCCTCCCCTTCCTGCCAGAGGCCAAAGGGAAGGACAGCGATTCTCAAACTGCAGGATGGAGCTCAGAGAGGAGTGAGGAAGGCCTCCTTGGATGTGGGCAGGGGGGAAAAGGGGCCCAGCTACCCAACCCCTAGCTCCACCCTAGCTGAGCTAGGGGGGAAATTTCCAAAATGGTGGGGTATGAAGTTGGGTGGATAAATGGCAGAATGGGGAAGGCAGCCAAGGTGCACTATGGGGGGGGAGGGGGCTCCTGTACCCCACACACAGGAGAAGCCAGAGGGCACGGTCTCCAGCCTGCCCTTCCAGCCCTGAGACTAAGCCCCATATTTAAAATCCTGATTATCCCTAGTTCCCGGCTGGAGTCCGTCCTCGCAGCCTTCTGACTGGCCGAGGGGGAGGGAATATCCCACCATCTGCCAATGGAGCCAAGATCCTGAACGTTATTGGGTCCCCTGGAGCGTCAGCTTGGACGTTCCCCCCCCTTCCGCCCCAGGGACGGAGAAACGGTTGGGAACGGGGCGCGCTAAACTCCCAGGAACCCTCAACCCACCCCCGGAGTCCGCTGCCAGTCAGCCGCTTTAATCGCTTTACTCTTTTTAATGATAATAATAATAGGCCTTTATCGAAACCATTTCACATAAAAGCCTCATTCATCACTTGCTCTCTGAAGCCTTAATGACACGTCGCGACGTAGCCAGAGAGGCCTGGGTTAATGAGACCAGCGGTTCCTGAAGGTTTTGGAGCAGCAGGAATCCTCAAAAAGCCAGTTTCTCACGGCCACTGAGGGGGCTGGAGATGGGCCCCATGATCGCCATGCAGGGCTGGGGGAGCCAGGAGAGGAGTTCTATGCACCCTGATCTGCTTGTGGCTCCCCCACTCCACCCTGCTCCAAGACGGCCACAGGGCCAAGAGGAACCCAAGTCCCTATTTAAGACCGGTTTATTTGGCTGGGGGTTTCGGTGAGCAGGGAGAGGATTTGGGGATGCTTTTAACTGGAGTTTTATAGGGTTCATTTTGATTGGGCCTTATATATTTTCATCTGCCGTTAAGCCGCCCAAAGCCTGCAGGTACTGAGACGAGCTAGGAATTCAAGATGAGTAAGTAAAAATTGGCTCTCGCTATAGACCCCAACGCTGGGACCTGCTGGTTCCCCTGAATGGGTTTTCTCGGATGCCTTTTAAATTTGAATGGATTTTAGGGAGCAGGTTTATGCTCTGCAGGTGCTCAGCACCGTTTGGTGAGGGATCGTTATTATCTGGAAGCACCTGTCCTGCCTTCCCCGCGACGCAAAGCTCACTAGCCGTAACCAGCTTCGGGGATGCTGTGTGCGAGCATCCTGCCCCCCACCTGCCGCTCACTCACCCACGGCGAGGATCTCCTTGCATTTCTCGCACTGGTCCTTCATCTTGAGGCAGCCGGCCGAATCGCGGCGGATCTCCCGGCACACCATGCGGTCGTTGCTGGAGTTACGGGTGTCTGCAAAGAGAAAGGCGGGTTAAATCCTCGGCACCCGGCCCTTCCAGCATTCGGCCCTGCGGCCCTGGAACGCAGCCACTTCTGGGGTGGAAAGGGGCAGCTATCCATTCTGCCTGTCGCTCCCTGCAGCTCAGCTAACAACCGTAGATGGGCCTATCCTCCATGGATTTCTCTAAATTATTACTATGGGTCTTGCAACATCCTGTGGCAGCGAGTTCCACAGGTGAATACGTTTCTCAGTGATTTCAAGGCCAGGAGAGACCATTCAGTCTGACGCCCTGGATTGCCCAGGCCAAGGAATCACCACAAATTATTGCTACAGCAAAGCCCAGTCAATTGAATTTAGAATAATAGAATCTTAGCATTGGAGGTGACCTCAGAGGTCATCTAGCCCAACCCCCTGCTCAATGCAGGAAATCCGCAGCTACAGCATCCCTGACAGACGGCCCGTCCAGCCTCTGTTTGAAAATCTACAGCGAAGGAGAGCCCACTACCATAGACAGTGTCTGTTCCACTGACGAACAACTAATCCCATTAGGAAGTTCTTCCTAACGTTTAGCTGAAATCTGCTTCCTTGTAACTTGAGCCCATTGGTTCTAGTCTTGCCCTCGGGAGCAACAGAGAACGAGTCTGCTCCATCTTCTACGTGACGGCCCTGCAGAGATTTGAAGACAGCTCTCACGTCTTCCCCTCAGTCTTCTCTTCTCTCTGCTAAACACACCCAGCTCTGCCAACCTTTCCTCACAGGATTTGGTTTCCAGACCCCCGACCCTCTTTGTCGCCCTCCTCTAAACCCGTTCCAGTTTGTCAACGTCCTTCTTAAAGCGCGGTGCCCAGAACCGGACACAGGACCCCAGATGACGTCGGACCAACGCAGAAGAGAGTGAAACTTTGATTTCGCGTGACCTGGACACTCTGCTCCTGTTTAGCCGAAGTGTCTCTTTTAGACAGCCCTCCTGCGCTATTGAAAGGAGAAACCACCCCCAATTGGCGAGTCAGTCACCCTCCCCACTCAGAACCCTACCCCGTTTCCCCACGATAACAAGTCCCACAGTAACTTGCCTCTGCCCGTCCTGACGCCGCCTCCCCACGTGGAATTAAAGATCGCTTCTGTGTCCCTGTACTCTCTCCCCATCCCGTCACCACTTGACAAATTAAATTGCCGGCGGTGGAGGGGATGGACTGATCCATTTTGGCAAAAAGGTTTTTTGTTGTTGTTTCAGTTGCTAGAAAAACTAGAACTAAATAAAGCTCCGAAGGACTCAAATCCTTCTGGAAATGTAAAGAAGCTTTTCCTCTGCCCGCTGCATCTGTGCAAGACGCCTGCAGATGCGCCGGCGCAGTTCTGTCTAGCAAGCTACTTAGGAGCCTGCCATTCACCTCCTTGGGAGTGTAAGCAAACTCGGGCTGGTCCTGCTGTAAATCCGAGGCTCAGACAGATTTATTCTGCAGGAGACACAGGGACTGTAATTGCTCCGGGGCCGGGCTGATGGAGCGGGTTGCCATGCAGCGCAGGAGAGCAAGCCAAGATAGTGCTGTGCTGGGCAGTCAGAAAGGGGCTCCCACGCCCCCACCCTTCCATGTGATGGAGGGGAAAGTCAAACAGCGGCCACTGCCCCCCTGACCTTTCCAAGGGTGCTCACACAACCGGCTCCCCCCTTAACCTTAACCCAGAAACAGCTCCCGAGAATTTTGCCTGCACAGAATTAAATATAATCTCATGACCCAAAGGGGCTCAAATGGGAAGTAGTGCAGCCTAGTGGGTAAGATACTGAGCTAGGAGACCAGGGTTCAAATCCTGGGTTAGCCAGGAACTCCCTGGGTAGCCTTGAGCCAGTCTCCCCCCCCTCATCTGTAAAATGGGAAGGCATGTCTGTCTCTCCCTACATCCCCCTTCCTCCTTGTCTAGCCTAGAATGTAAGCCTCTCAGGGCAGAGAGCTTTCTCTAATTACAGCTGTGCAGCCCCACGCACATAGAGGGAGCATTTCCCAGAGGCCATGCAAGAACTTTCTGCTTGGCCAGACATTTGGCAAGTGGGAACAGGGATTGGGTGAGGGGCATTCTGTATACTTTTTCTGCGGTTCTTATTTTGTAAGTCACCCTGGGGAAGGGGGGGGGGGGCTAAATTTGACTCAAGAACTATAGAAGTAATTCATAATCAATCAAAACAGCCATGGGATCGTGACGCCCGTCTGGAGCTGGATCTCGATTTGCTGCAGTTTAGTCGATCCAGCCTCGGAGGGGCGGGGCTCGCTGCCCCCCGCAGCCAATCCTGCGTGAGGGCTGGTCTCTCGCCGGTCGAGCAAGCCCAGCCCCATTGCCCACCTGTCGCGGCCTGCCCCTGCGTGGGATCCTGCCCGTCCCGCTCCAGGGCCCGCCGCGCCCCCTCAAACATGCGCTGGGACATCTCGAAGAGCGGCTGGAAGAGCCGGTGGAAGCCCTGGGGCTGGTGGTTGAGGAAGAGAGCGGAGGCGTCCCGGGCTACCCGGGCGCCGACGAAGGGCAGGCGGAAGCGGTCGCGGAAGGGCTCCCAGGAACCCTGGCGGAAGCCGCCGCCAAAGGGGGAGCGGAAGAAGGGCGCGAGGCGGCCGTAGGCCCGGGTGCTCTCCTGGAACAGGTCGTCCACGCCGCCCTCCACCAGGCCGTAGCGCTCCTCGAGATCCTCCAGCCGCCGGTCCTGCTCGGCGTCCTCCTCCAGCAGCGAGTCCATGCGGTCCCCGTTCAGCCAGATGGAGACCGGGGAGGAGCGGTTCAGAAACTCCTCCAGCTGCCAGAGAGGGGACACGTCAGCGGGAGCAGCCGGGGGGGGGGGGGCTCCTAATCCCGACCCGCGACCCCCACATGCGCCTGCTTCTGGGGAGGGGGGCCCCCACCTGCCTCCAACAAGCCGTGATGGAAGCCACCATTTGGTGGAATAGAAAGGACATAAGGCCCCAACATTAACCATTAATTTCCCAATTTCTGTGCCAGGCAGGTCTCTGCTCTCCCGCCGGTGGCTCTGCCTATTCCCAGCAGCAGCAGCCACAAGGAAGGGGAGGAGCTGCAGCCATGGAAGAACTGCAAGACTCCGTTATCCTGGCCAGTTCTCGCAGCTGGGAAACGCCTGGAAATAATCTTGCAAATGCGCACGGTGGCCAAGTACAAGAGATGGGAAGAGTCCCACCAGCTACGTCTGCCCCGGCTCCCTGCCAAAAGCATCGTCAAATGTTAACCGAGAGAAACATCAATCCCCAAGGCGATCCCCTCACTAGGACCTCCCCTCCCCGGTCGCTAACCCCGACCGCCCCAAACGGAGGCAGCTAGGAGAGCCCATTCACCCAGGCTCTGGGAAATTTGAGTGTCAGCAGGGAACGGAGTGGGATGGGGAGGGGCAGTCCTCTACACTCCAAATTTGGGGAGAAACCCCACCCACCCTCACACCCATGTACACCAGGTCAAAATGAGGCTCAGGCACCGAGCTTTCAGCACGGAAGCCCCAAAAGCTGCACTAAAGGTGCTGCAGCATCCTAGCAAACAGTTATTTAACTAGCAAGCACTGTGCAAATCCCTTCTGGAGTGACAGAATTCAAGAAGTGCCCAGAGTGGCTCGTAACAGCTCAAGTGACAGAGCTTTGACAAGGAAGCTTGAGGGTCAAGGGTTCGGAGTCTGGCTTAGGGGAGAGAAATGTTCTGGCTGGATGCAAGTTCTCTCTCCCCTCTAAGTCTGCTTTTAAAAAAAAAAAAAGATTTCAGCCAATGAGCTATTTGCAAACATTTACTCGATATGCAAACCTCTGCAAGTGAGAATCGGTCACAGGCACATCCCATCTCCCGAAAATTCATTTCAGTCTCAATTCTGTGACACCTAGGCTGCTGCCTTCCCTGCCAGGAAGGGGAGGAGCCGCAGCTGATACAGGCAGGCCGGCCCAGGCTCAGGGGCATGAATGGTTTGGCTTGGGTGTGGGAGGGGCCGTCTTCCTCACAGCTGGGCCAAAGTTGCTCCACTATCTGGAGCCCGACCGCCCGCTCACCTGCCTGCCCACGAGGCCCGCGCCGCTGTGGCACGTCCGGGAGTAGAAGCGCATGCAGGTCTGCTTGAGGCAGGGCTTGCACTCCTCCCACAGCGCCAGCATGGTCTCGTTGCACACTTCCTGCTGCACGCTCAGCTGCTGCTCCGTGTCCTGGGCCAGCCGGAGCGCATCCTGTAGGGGACCCAAGTGTCAGACTCAGGCAGCTCGCTGCTTCCATTCCGGCAGCCAATGGAATCTGCAGGGATGGGGGACAAGATTCTCCCCCCCCCCCCCATCCCGACCCCATGCAGCCATTTCACCCCCAACTCCTCTAGGGAGGGACGGTCTGGATCCCGCCCCCACACCCTCCCAATAGGGTGACTGCATTGTGACCTCAAGACACAGTCGCCAATCAGGGGGCACACTACGCTGGAGGGGCGGAGCTTTTGGTGCCAGGACTGCAAGCTCAGGAGTGTCAAAAGCAGCAGCAGCACCGGCAGCGTGGCTAAGTGGTTACAGAGCTCTGGTCCCAGTGATTCTGCACATACCTGCCTCCTCCAGCGGCGGGGGCAAAGTGCCTCCACAGAGCAAGAGGCTCCTCATTGCCAGCCATTCCTTGCAGGCCACAACCTGCAGCAAAGCCCCCCCCCCCCCCAATCTCCACTTCTGGATGCCCCTGAGAGAGCGCCGTTTCCCCTGTAGCTCAGAGACTCGGGATCTCCGGCGTCCGAGCAACACCCACCCAGAGAGACGGCAACCCCTCCCCTCCCTTCCCACCTCTTTCTTCTTCTTGGTGTCCTCCAGCGTGGTCAGGATCTCCTGGTGGTCCTTGCCGGTTCGGTCCATCAGAGTCTTCATCTGCTTGACGCCGTCGATGGCGTTCTCAATCTCGGCGTCGACGTACTTGCTCCCCACCGTGGACATTTCTGAAGAGAGGACAGACGACGTTCAGATGGTGCCGCTGAGGGGGTTCAAGAGGGCAGAGCAGAGCCCCCCATCTGCCCGGCGCAGGCACCCATTTCAAGATGGCCTCCCAGAGTTCAGCCAACAGCCAAACATTTGCCACTCCCCAACGTGCAGGGACACACAACAGCGACACTTATTATTATTATTATTAACAAACATTTATATAGCGCCAGCAGTGTACCTGGCACTTTACAAAGTAATAAAATAGACACGGTCCCTGCCCCTAGGGCTTACAATCTGAGAGACAGGAGCTGGGGGAGAGACTTAGGAAGGGAAACAGAGGGAGAGACAAGGGGTCTAACATTCATGAAGATGCGAGGTCTCAAGTGCACGTACTTGGCTTGGTTACGATGAGAATGACAGCAGGCAGGTCCATGTGGCAAGGATAAGGGTAAACCGATCGTAGGTATAGGAATAGTGGCTCAGCAGGATAAAGAGTCAGACAGAGCAGAGCGAAAGAGGTGAGTTTTAAGGAGAGATTTGAAGGTATGAAGGGAGGGGGCAAGGCGGATGTGGACAGGGAGGGAGTTCCAGGCATGGGGGGCAGCAAGTGAGAAGGGACGAAGGCGCTTAGGGGAGCAGGGAAGGCGTGGAAGGGCGAGAGAGGGGACAGAGGAGGAGCGAAGTGCACGGGCTGGAGTATGGAGGGCGATAAGTGCAGAGAGGTAGGGGGGGGGAGCGAGGTTGTGAAGAGCTTTATAGGTGAAGACTAGGAGCTTGTGCAGGATTCGTTCAGGAAGGGGAAGCCAGTGAAGCGAAGAGAGGAGGGGCTGCACATGGTCGAAGCGACTGGCGAGGTAGATGACCCTGGCAGCAGAGTTTTGGACAGAGATAAGGAGGAAAAGGGGAGAGCAGGGGAGGCCAGTGAGAAGGAGGTTACAGTAATCGAGGCGAGAGATGACCAGAGCATGAACAAGAGTTTTGGCAGACGAGACAGAGAGAAAAGGGCGAATCTTAGCAATGTTATGGAGGGCCAGCAGAGTGCCAGCATGATCGTCAAAAATCTGTTTCAAAATGGACAGGAGGGGAAGTAAGGAGGAAGCCTGGAGCTAGATTTCTCTCCACAGGGCTGCAGCAGTAAGTTTCACTGGTTAACCCCACACGGCACTGCTGGCGCGGGGTGGTTACCCCAGATCCCATTTAAAAGGCCACTTGTTCTAAGCTGGCATCTTTCCTACATGCAGCAAATCAGTTCTGACTCACAGGGCCCCTTTCGGAGCCAGAGGCCAAGGGAAGATAAAACTATTGACCAGAGGCCAGACACAACACCAGGCCGCAAGACTCCTCCGTAGATAGTCAAGGCCCCAAGAGTTGATAAATTCCCCCGGACTTTCCAGCTCCAAATATCCCTTGGGAACGCATCAACACGGAGCCAATTGCGTGGGCCACGTGTTTAGAGCAGTATGTAACAAACAAAAAGAGGTCAACGAAGAGGATGTTTATGAAGGACGAGGAACACAAACTCCTCTCTCGTCCTGCTTAGAACCACCAGCGTCAGCAAGAACCCAGCTTTGATACAGTTTGTAGCGGGCTCGGAGACCAAACCTTCTTCTTCCCCTAAATATCTTGGGAAACAATGGACTGTAAGGAGACTTGAATCAAGGCTAGTCCGTGCCTTTGAGCTGCCCCGGCTGCTCCGTCCCTGGACTCCTGTTGGGTTGGGGTGTGCTGTGCAGTCTGCCGGGGGGATTGCGGTCTGCCTTAAGGGGGTCCAGCCCCAGCCTGCAGGCTGCACACTGACCGGCACAAGATGCTTATTATTCCCTCGGATCTGCATGGAGTTTGGCACCAGATTATTTTGCTGCCCAGCCACTCGCTGCTGGGCTGAAAGACCAGGGGAGCGGGGGATCAGAAGCTGCTTCTCGCTACTAAGGTCACGGCCCCTCTGCTAGCTCCATTCCCCTAATCCGTCTCACTAATCCCTTCCTCCCCAGCATCCTCCCAGGGGAGGGGACCCAGGGGACGAGGCACCACGTTGTGGGCTGCATTAAACCTCGGGCGCACAGAGGGTTTTGCTTGGCTATGGGGACTGGGGTGTGGGTGGCAAAGCTCTGGAATAAACAGGCCCCACCTCCAGCCCATAATGGGGGGGAATCTCCCCCATTTTCTTAGGGGGTTGGTGAGAATTCTCCCCCCCCCCCCAAAGCTTGGGGCTGCCATCATCACCCCAACAAAACCCATCTCGGCCCAGGGCAAGTGGGAGGCATGGGACGCAGCGGGCAGGAGGAGGAGATGCCCCATCCATGCCAGCGCCAGTATCCCGGCAGTCAGCATGCTGGAGAGCTGGGGAGGGTCTGGCTCTCCCCTTCCTGCCCTCGGCCGCCCCCTCCAGTCCCAGCATCCGGCCAGGCTGCCCCCAGGGCTCACAAGCCGCTTACGCAACCTGGCAGCGCAGCCCAGAGTCAATCATGTTTGTGCAGAGCTGGCTGCCGGCCCCGGTGAGTCACCGTGATGGGAAATGAGCTCACGGTGCAGACACCGCTGGTGCCGCGGCAAGAGACTTGGATTGGAATCCAGGCCTTTGCTGCCCTGCAGGCACCTCAGTTCCGAGCCCCCGTTTCACTGGGGGGGGGGGGGGTGTCTCTGTTTATCATCTCAAGGTGAGCCCCTTGCCCTGAATCCAGGATTATCTCCCCAGCCTGTGTTTGTTTCCATTCCTGTGGGATTCATGCCCCATAATCAGCCTGGGAACGACCTTGAATCTCATCAGGAAGCTCTTGCCAGAAAGTACAAACCAAAAACCAGGCTCTTGTCCAAGGCTCAAAGAGCTTTCTTGCTGGTGACCTACCCCCTACCGTTCCCCACCCCCACTGCCCTGCTGGGAGCTGCCCCCACCAGCCGCCACATCCCCAAAGCGGGAAGACTGGTTCCCCGGAACATTTGAGGGTGTTTGTTACTTTCAGGTAGCAACAGCGACAACAAAATTCTGAGACGTTGCAGCCGGCTCAAAACAAGGATTTCCCAATTCGCCACCCAAAATATTTGGTTACCAAGAAAGCTGGTTAGCCAAAACGTCGGAGAACGGAGAGTACCGAGAGGAAGCAGGACTTTGCCATCCTACGTTGTTGGGTTTTCTGGCAGGGGAAAATGCTCAGCAGAAAGGAATTGCAGCTCAAAACTCTTTTTAAATCAAAAAGCGTCTGTGAAAATTCCCCCCGTTTTCCCAGCCGCACCGAAAGGGGGCAGAGATGGGCACCAATGAAGAGGGAGGAACTTCTTTTACTGGACCAATTCCGGATGGCAAGAGTGTGCACATTTCGGGGTGGGGGGTCACACAGGCTTGCCTACCTTCACCAACAGCAGCTGGTCCGATAAGTGAACTTATCAGAACTACTACCCCCATCTCTCACATCTGGGACCAACCCACACGGCAGCGACCCCCTCTCTCTCGAGACTCAAAAAGTTGGGGCCTTTCAGCTTTAAAAACAAGCTGGACAACGAATTGCACCTGCTCCCCCTGGCCCTGCCCCCAGACCCCCACCCCCCACGGATCTGCATGCGTGAAGGCGCCCTAGGCAGGCCCTGAAACATGTATTCTTCATAAGCATTCCTTAAATTTTGCACAGGTGGCCCCCGCAGGCCTCCTCTTCCATGCAAAGCTGGGCTCGCCTGGAACATTCGGTGCAAACAAGAGGGGAGTGGCTACTCTTTGCTGATGGGTGGCAGGGGGGAATAGGAGCCCTACGTAACTTTCTGCGAGCATCCCCCAAGAAACCCGATGCAGACCCCCACCCCCCGAGAGAGCTACAAGTGTCTAGTGTGTGGGCCAGACCGGATTAAAAACAGACAACTGGGGCAGTGGGGTGGGGGAAGAGGGCTGAGGTTTAGAGAATTATGGGGTGGGGGAGAACTGGCCAGGGATCTGGTACAGGGCCTTTGGCAGATACAATAAGCAGAGTGGGGCACTGGATGAAGTTAGCCAGCAACAGGCTTAAAACAAAACGAAAGGAAACCGTTTTCGACCCAAGGCACTATTTACCTGCGGAACTCACTGCCAGGGGATGGAAAGACCAATAGCAGAAGGCAGCTACTCTGGAGTAAGCGGTTTGTGGACTGCAGCTCTAGAGGAGAGGTTCATGAACGACTCTTGATCAAGTCAGTCGGGGATATAACCTCACCCCGGTGGGGGCTGGGAGAGAGCAGCAGGCACCGATCACTCCTATCGTGCCCCGTCCTTGCCTCTGCTGCTGGAGCCACCACACTTGGCTACTGTGGGAGGACGGAGGCTGAGCTAGACAGGCCACCCCCTTTGGCAGCAACTACGAGGCTAGACTATGCTCCATCCGCTCACAGGGCACCTTGTGGTTTGGGGGTTCAGATCCCAGTTTCGCCCCCCGCTTTCAATTCATATGTGGCCCCAGGACACCAACCTTAAAGCTGTCCCTTTGACGGCGCTGCCTCCCACCCCATCCCCTTTGTGGCAATATTCTCCCCCGTGGCCCCCGGCCCCACTCCCCGGTGGGGCAGCGATGTCTGCAACTTCATCTCCTCTCACCTTTCAAAGGCACCGGAAACGTTTGGGGCTTTGCTGTGGTTGGTTGGAATGATTTATTCTCCAGCTGCTTTTAGGGGATGACGCGCTGCTGGATTTTATTGCCCTCCCCTTTTCCATGGACTGTATTTTACTGAATTGGTTTGTGATGCAACCCAAGCGCTGTTTGGCTGGGGGGTGGGAAATGGGGGAAAGTCACTATATACATTTTAAATTATTAGGACCCATCCCTAACTACTGATTGTACAGCACCAGGTACATTGCTGGCACTAAAAATAAATGATTATATAAATAAATAAATAAATAAGAGAGATCCGCACAGATCCTATGCTTTAAGTAAGCACAAACCTCCCCATGTGCCCCATCTCTGCCCCTCTCCCCCAACTTACGCTGCAGCTTGCCGGGAGGCACAAGGGCCTGGCCTTCCCCGCAGGAAAGCAAAAGCCCCAGCAGGGACAGCAGGAGAAGAGGCATCATCTTCATCTTCCCACCAAGCAGTCTCCAAGGTGCTACCGAGAGAAACAGACAATTTGGTCAGTGGTGCTGGAGGCAATGGTGCCCCCCCCCATCCCAATACTGCCCCTCAGCCCCCAACCCTTTGTGCCAAGTGGGGCAGCCCCAGCAGCGGAGAAAGCACAGGGGAATCGTAGCAAGAGCAGGCAAACCCACACTGTCCGAAAAAAAAGCCCTGGCAGGCAGGAGAAGCTGGGCAAAAATCTCTGCTCTGACACCGACTTCCCTTTCCAGCCTCAGGCTTGTCACCCAACCCCGCTGCCGTCTCCTAACCTGGGGCTGCCGGGGCGGGGGAGAACGAGACTCTCATCAACAGGATGAAACCATCTTCACCCCCCACGCCTGGAACTCCCTGTCCCTGAACACGGTTCATTCTGTTCCCGCCCAACTTTCAAATCTCTCCTAAACCCCCAGCTCCTCACCTCACAAGCCTTCTGCCCCGGAGCGAAGCTCAGCCCGTGCCCCCTGCGACCTCTCAACTTCATGACTGTCTCCCTGTCTCGCCTCTAAACCACGTCCCTTGGGGTGGAAACCCGTCTCGAATTCATGGCTGTGCAGGGCCAGGCACATCACTGGCTCGAAGGTAATAACCAGCGACCCGTGTTCACCGTCTTCCCCCCATTGCTGCTAATGAGATTATAGCGCATCTGGATTTTCAGCAGGCGTTTGATAAGGTTCCTCCCAAGAGACTGAGACAGTCGTGGGAAAGGAGGCTGTGTCCTATCGTGCATCACTAACTGGTTACGGGATAGGGAGCAAAGGGTGTTTTTAGACACCCACTTTTTTCACCCGTGCTTAAGAGTTTGGGTTCTGCACACTCCCACATGGGGAGTTTTTAGATGCTCCCCCCAGAAGTCACCTGGGCACCGTTGCAAACAGCAGCACCGATGACTCACGTGTTTTGAGAAGCAGACTTGGTAAGTCCCCAAATGGCTGTTTTTACACACACATTTCTCCTACACGTTTGCTGTTACATCCTGAACTTTCTGTGTGTCTAAATCACTCACCCGGATCTTTGAACTTCTGCGTGAAACTTCTCCCAGAACGTGTGTGTGTAAAAGGTTCTCCTGGTAAACTGCTTTGCTCCAGGCAGCTGTGGTCACTCGGTTTCCATGGCAGCCCCTCACGTCTACAGCTGCGGCTACTTTAGGCTGCCTGAGGGCAGCGTGTGTGTGAAAAATGAATCCGGAACAACCCAGAAGATTGAAACATCCAGAACTTTAACGTGTGTCTAAAAATGCTTAATATCGGACTTACCAAGTCCGCTTCTCAAAACATGCAGGAGTTTGCAACAATGGCTCCCAGGTGACTGCTGGTTGGGGGGGGGGGGGAGGAAGCAGAACCCCGATTCTTAAGTCAAGTTGGAAAAAGTGCACGTCTAAAAACACCCAAAACAGACTAAATGAGACGTTTTCACAATGGAGAGAAGTAAACAGCAGAGTGCCCAGGGGATCTGTATTGGGACCAGTATTGAATATATTCATTAATGATCTCAAAAAGGGAGGGGATCAAATCTACAGATGACACGAAGTTATTCAGGATCATTAAAACCCAAGCGGACTGTGAAGCATTGCAGGGGGATCTTGCGACACTGGGTATCTAAATAGCAGATGAAATGTAATGTTGACAAGTGCAAAGTGATGCACATAGGGGAAAATAACCCAAACTATGTGCACATAATGCTGGATTCTAAATGAGGGGTTTCCACTCAGGAAAAGGATCTTGGCGTTATAGCGGACAATACACTGAAATCCTCAGCTCAGTGTACGGCAGCCATCAAAAAAGCAAACCGGATGTTAGGAATCATTTGAAAGGGCTAGTACGACCACACCTTGACTATTGTGTGCAGTTCTGACTGCCCCATCTCTAAACAGATATTGTAGAAGAGTAACAAAAACGATCCAGGGTCTGGAACGGCTCCCGTACAAGGAGAGGCTGGGTAGGTTGGGGCTCCTCAGCTTGGAGAAGAGACGACAGAGAGAGGGGATGCGATAGAAGTTTATAAATTCATAAGTGATGTGGAATGAGTCAACAGGGAATGATTATTTAACCTCCCAGAGAGCACTAGAACGAAGGGACACTCCAGGAAATTTACTGGCAGCAGATTTAAAACAAATAAAAGGAAGTTTGGGTTTTTTTTCCCCACCCCTCACTCTACACACAATTCACTTGTGGAGTTTGTGGATGCGGTCACAGCCAGCAGCAGAGCTGGGTTTTTAAAAAGGATTGGATAAATTCTTGAAGGACAGGTCCATAGGGTGGGGGACGCATACGCTCTGAGTGTCGGGAGCTGGGACCGAACAGCAGGGAATGGATGGCCCCACTGAGACCGGTCGGGGACTTCTCCCATGCGACTGAGACTGGCCACTGTCGGAGACAGGATGCTGGGTTAGATGGACCATTGGTCTGACTCAGTCTGGCACTGATTGTGTTCTTATTATTATTAATAGAGGCCAAGTACATGTCAGAAAGAAACACCCAAAGCAGAGACACAATGGGGTGGGGTGGGACAACAACTAGCCAGGCATAAGCAACGGGGGGGGGGGGG
>QEPC01007376.1:325069-335164 GCA_003113815.1 Sphenodon punctatus | reverse complement strand
TTGGGGACGTCTGGAATCCGGGCCTGCCCCTTTGGGAACTTTGGGGACGTCTGGAATCCGGGCCTGCCCCTTTGGGAACCTTGGGGACGTCTGGAATCCAGGCCTGCCCCTTTGGGAACTTTGGGGACGTCTGGAATCCGGGCCTGCCCCTTTGGGAACTTTGGGATGATCCTTTGCTTCCTCCCTTGGTTCGCGTTCATCTCCAAGTCCGACATGAGCCACCGTTAGATGAGTTGGTTCATTAAATGACAGAGCGTCCCTTTGGGATTAACCCAGCCGCGATGCAGGATTCATCCATTTGCAATTTAAGTGGCACGGTTTTTCAGCCAGTGCCACGCCTCTGAGAATCCATGTGCCACGCCCAGCCCAGCCTCGGTGCCAGCCACGGAGAACGCCTCTCTGGGTGTCCTTGTTGTGTGGACTTGGCGGGGCAGTTGGGAGCCGCAAGCAGAGCGCTCCCGGCTGACCCCAGAGGTTGCGATGGAACATGAGGGGAGATATTTGGGGGCCCAGGTTGTTTAGGGCTTTATCGGTCAAGCCCAGCCCCTTGACTTGTGCCTGGAAAGCTTTCGGAAGCCGGCGCAGGCTCCGGAGCCCTGGTGTCACGTGCTCCCAGCGACTCACCCCCGAAGTGGGCGCCACCTTCTGCCCCAGCTGCAGCTTCCGAGCAGCCCCCGAGGGCAGCCCCACGTAGAGCGCATTGCCGTAGTCTAGCCTCGAGGGTGGCCGGGGTCCGGATACGAGAGGAAAGGCTGCAGCATTCATCCCAGCTGGGCAGCTGGAACCCTCGTCGCTCAGAGAGCGTAGGCCGCAGTCCAATCCCTCCAGGCTTCAGTGCGATGTCTCAGGGGTAAGTGGCTCGGGAATGGCAGCCAAAATCCGAAACGGCAAACTCACCAGCGCCCCGGAGGGCCCAGCGCTGCCCACGGATGACAAGCCACTGAACTCGGATTCCCCGCTCTGCACGTTTGTGAAGCCGGATGATGTGTCCTCCTGGCAGCTGCGCCGGGATGGGCACACAGACAGCATGGCTGACAAACAGCCCTGACACCCTTCAATCCCCCATTGGCAACCGTGCTGGGGCGATCGACCTCTCTCTGATCCCGTCCCTCCCTTTCCAAACTCCTGGGAAAGGCTCCCACTGCAGCCACAGGGCTGATTCCCAAGGCCGCCCGGCTCCGTGCCTGTCCGCAGTGTAGAGCAATGGGGGCAGGGAAGTGTCATCCCAGGCTTTGGCCGCTGCATTGGGGATTTACAGAGGCAATTTTCATGGGATAATGATGAGGTTGGGATGCGGAGCCTCGCCGCAGAAAACTGACCCGGGGGGGGGGGCGGGGGACTCTTGGCAGGAGGGAGGGTACGGTAGTTCAAGGCTGCTGCAAAGCCAGCACGTCTATTCGCTGGGGATAGCGGGGCTGGCTCGGGGCCTGCAGATTGTTAAGGGACACGCTTGGGACGGATTCCTGACTGATGCAAATCTGTTTCAGCGGAGCAGCTGTCAGTTTCCGTGGCATCCCCGTTGATTTATAGCAGGCAGCAGAGACCTCTCTCTGGCTCCCCCCCCTCCCTGCTTTTGCACTGCTCTGCAATGCCTGGCAGCTGTAGTGGCTTGGATGCTTCCGGCGTGTTCAGCGCGAGCAGAGCGTCCCTGCCCGCGTTCGGTGCGAGCGGAGCGTCCCTGCCCGCGTTCGGTGCGAGCGGAGCGTCCCTGCCCGCGTTCAGCGCTTGTGAATTACATCAGGCAGGGAGGAAGTGTGAGCCGCAGGTGCCCTCCCCCCCCCCCCCGGGAGGTTTATTTATTTATTTACACCATTTATATCCTGCCTCGGCAGCTCGAAGCGGCTTTCAAAATTGAAAATATTAAAAAATACACATAAAATATATAAAATACATAAAAGGGAGGCATAGAAGAAAAATTAAAAACCCATCCTCCCCACTTCACCCACCTCCCTCACCAAAGGCTTGGCGGAACAGACCGGTTCAGACCAAGTAAGTGCCTTGGTTTAATCCAATGGAAGTGACTGCCCCATTTCGGTAGCGTTGAGAGGAACAGTGTAAACCGATTTAGCGCTGCGCCCGTTTCCCCTCTCGCTGAGATGTGATACTCGCTGAGCGGAGCTCGCCATCCGTACGTTGATGGAGTGTTCACACGAACGGTCACTTCAAAATGGAAGCCAAAGGGGAGGCCATACCCCTGATTTTTCTCTTCCTACTCCTGATTAATATCCCTTTAGTTCAGGAGTAACTAAAACAGAATTCAGGTCCAATTACATTGACTTCCATGCTTGCCAGAACCTGGCCCCAAGTGCCGGTTGGTGCAGCACAAGGAACTGTCCCCTCCACCTGTTCTTTGCTTGCTGAGTCCGTGGGTAGATTCCTTGTACCGCCACTGGGGACGCATGGACCCCAAATGAGAGGAGGCTGCCCCTTGCTCCCCAAATCCAGACCATCCCCCAGGTTTCGCACCCACGCCGCAGCTAGAAGAACCCAACGCTCAGCCTTGTACCCACACCCCCCGTTCTTCTCCGCAGTCTTCAAGAAGGTGGATTCTATCGCTGACGACGTTAGCTCGGCCCAGACTTACTACGAGAAGAATATCGTGTCCATCCAGGGAAACCTCCAGGAGCTCGGTAAGTTCCCCGGGGGGCCAGACCACGTCGCACCCTTGAATCCCTGACGCCATTGAGATTGTGTAGAACGCAAGCTCCGGTCCGTGAGCCAAATCTGGACCCGCTACCTTTTTAAAAAATTTTGGCCCCTTTCCAGTTCTGGGCTCTGTTACTGAGGCCTTTCACTTGTCCCGGCAGAACATGGCTAAAATCCGCCGCTTCCTTACTGCTCCCGCGGCCAAAATCCTACTCTGTGCTCCCTGGCCTCCCCCCCGCTCCCATTCAACACTCCTCTGCCAACATCCTCTCCCTTGCCTGCCTTTTCGATCATGTTAACTCAACCCCTTTGCGTTCAAGCCCAGGCTCCTTGTCCTTCAAGGCTCTTCCTGGCCTTGTTCCTCCTGATCTTTCTGTTCTCACTTCCTGCTACGTTCCCACTCCTCCTCTGCCACCATCCTAGAGCATCATTTTTTAATTATTTTTTTCCTGACCCAGAAAGGAGACATCCGGTCCTGATTTTTTTAGATTCTGTCCCAATTTTTCAGTTTTCTGACCCAGTATACTGATGAGTAATTGGGAAAATCTAAACATTGGTACTGGAAGTTACCAGTTTTGGGGTATCCGGGTACCACCCGTCAGGTACTAGATGCAATACCTGAAAATGCAGGTATTACCCGCAAGTACTAAATTTAGTATCTGTTTCAGCTACTCCTCACCCCTATAAGAACATAAGAAATGTTGGGTCAGACCAATGGTCCATCCAGCCCAGCATCCTGTCTCTGATAGTGTCACAGTCAGTGCCAGATGGGGTCAGACCAATGGTCCATCCAGCCCAGCATCCTGTCTCTGATAGTGTCACAGTCAGTGCCAGACGGGGTCAGAGCAATGGTCCATCCAGCCCAGCATCCTGTCTCTGACAGTGTCACAGTCAGTGCCAGATGGGGTCAGAGCAATGGTCCATCCAGTTCAGTATCCTGTCCAATAGTGTCATAGTCAGTGCCAATGGGTCAGACCAATGGTCCTTTGAACCCAGCATCCTGTCTCCGACAGTGTCACAGTCAGTACCAGACTGGGTCAGACCAATGGTCCATCCAGCCCAGCGTCCTGTCTCTGACAGTGGCCACACTTGGTCACTTCAGGGGAGTACCCAACAGGTCATTATGGAGTGATCATTTCCTTGCCGAAGCTTGCTCCTTTATGCTTCTCCTAATCCCATCTCATCCTTCAGGACCCTCCTGTAACTAAGTTCCATAAATGTATCTCCGTCTCTTCCCATGTGCCCCTCCCTTTTGTCTCCTTATTCCCATCCTTTAACCAATCGATCTTGTTCCTCCCCCTCCCATTCAGACCCGAAATCGGTGGGAAACTGCTCCGTGTGCCACGAGACGGGCCAGCTGGGGCAGGAGATCGGCAAATTGCAGGCGGAGCTGGAGGAAATCCAGAAGATTCTCCTGGTGCAGGAGATCCTGCTGGACCAAACTTCCCAAGCCCACCAGCTCCTCTCCTCCACCACCACCAAGATCACCAGCGAGGTGGACAATTGCTCCCTCTCCATCCGGCAGGTGAATCAGAGCCTGGGGCTCTTCCTGGAGCAGGTGCGGGGCTGGCAGGCGGCCACCTCCGAGCTGGGCAGCTCCCTGAAGGAGCTGGTGCAGGAACGCTTTGACGTGAAGGCCGCCGTGCAGCAGATGAACTTCACGGTGGGGCAGACCTCGGACTGGGTCCGCGTCATCCAGAGGAAGACGGACGAGGAGACCTTGACGCTGCAGAAGATCGTGGCCGAGTGGCAGAACTACACCCGGCTTTTTGGCGGACTGAGGGCCACCTCCTCCAAGACCGGCGAGCTGGTCAAGATCATCCAGGGCAGCCTGGGCCTGACTTCCCAGAGGATCAGCCAGAACTCGGAGGGCATGCACGACCTGGTCCTCCAGGTGATGGGGCTGCAGCTGCAGCTGGACAACATCTCCTCCTTCTTGGATGAGCACGAGGAGAATATGCACGACCTGCAGTACCACGCCGGCTACACGCAGAACCGCACGGCCGAGCGCTTCGAGACGCTGGAGGGGCGCATGGGCTCCCACGAGATCGAGATCACCACCATCTTCACCAACATCAACGCCACCGACAGCCACGTGCACAGCATGCTCAAGTACCTGGACGACGTGCGGCTCTCCTGCACGCTGGGCTTCCACACCCACGCCGAGGAGCTCTACTACCTCAACAAGTCCGTCGGGCTCATGCTGAGCACCACCGACCTGTTGCGCGAGAGCTTCAGCCTGCTCAGCGCCCGCCTGGACTTCGATGTCCGCAACCTCTCCGTGGTCATGGAGGAGATGAAGGCGGTGGACACGCGGCACGGCGAGATCCTGCGCAATGTCACCATCTTGCGAGGTGAGGCCAGGCCAGGCGTCATTGGTGTCATTTATTATCTAACCGGTGCTGAGCAGCCCTGACTAGAGACAGGCCCCCTGCCCCAAGGGGGTTACAGACTAGAATGGACAATGGAGAGGAGAACCTAGGGGGGCATCCATGAAGCTGAGAGGTCACTTAGCTTCGGAGGGGCAAGGCAGCGTAAGGAGATCAGTGAACAATCTATCGGGATGAGGAGCTAGGGAAAACCTGACTGAAGACGTAGATTGTTTAGGAGGGATTTGAAGGTTGGGAGGGAGGGAGCAGAGCACAGGTGTTCAGGAAAGGAGTTCCAAGCATGGGAGAAAGGGGGAAAGATACTCTGAGGCAGGGGAAGAGAATGGTTTCCTCAGCCGTGCCCCAAAGGGGCTCGGCTGGTGGGTCTGGTTTGCACGGGCAGGGACTGATTGGCAGAGACTGCAAGGCTTGAGAAGGAATTTCCCCCCCTTGCTCAGATCGACTGACGACCCGGAGCTGGGGTGGTTTTGTTCCTGACGCTCCCATCGGCCAAAATGGAAGCATCAGGTAGAAAACAACCAAAGGCGGCTGCCCTGCCCTGCCCTGCCCAGAAACCAGTGTCTCAGTGTGAGCATGTTCAGACAAGACACTCTCCCCCCGCCCCACACCCATCCTGCAGTGTTGCCCTACAGGTGCCCTGCAACGTGTGGAGAGTGTCTCATCTGAAAACGCCCAGTGGACGAGCGCCTCGCCACCCATCGCGCATGTCGCAGAGCCGCACAGGGTGCCAGCGCGGTGCCCTTCCCCTGCCATGTGGGCGTAGCTCACTTCCTGGAGCCATCTGGGACGGGTCTATCTCATCAGGCTAACCCCCTCTCTCTGCAGCGGCCCCTGGGTGGAAGCTCTGGTTTGTCAGGGCGAGGAGTGCTTCGCGCCAAGGCAGATAAACTGGATGATCAGGCGGCTCCTTCCGAGCTAGGATTCCATGGAATCCACAGGGGGGGGGTGGGAGAGCTGGAAACGGCTGCATCCTGGAATGAGGTGGTGGCTCTTTAAAAAACCGTAGCGCTTCTCTTGGAGCTGACTGGAGCTTCGACCGAAGGAGACTCGGACCAAACAGCTCCTACAGGGGCGGGGCGGGGCGGACCCGGCTGGGCTCTGCCTCATGGATGAGACCGATTCATTTAGTTAGATTTTTAACCCACCCTTCCCTGATGACACAGGGCAGTTTACAACATTATATGTATGTAAAAATATAAACTCGATGAAATTCCTGTGAAAACCAATCCCAGAGCCCTATCCCCACCTACTGAAGGCCTGGCCAAATAAATAGCTCGTACGGTGCCTCCAGAAGATCCTCTGGCTTTTGCAAACCTCCAGGGAAAGAGAGTTCCAAAGTCAATACGGGTGGGTCCCTGAACGTAGCGGAGGAGGAGGCCATCTGTTAGATACGTAGGGCCCTGGCTGTTTTGTAGCAGTTGTGGTGGTGCTTGTGCCACATCTGTAGTGTGCCAAGCACACCACAGCGGAGTCCTGGCCGCAGCAAGGACAAAGCACCAAAAGCAGGGAGCTTTGGTGTTTTTTTTTAAAAGCTCCTGATTTGCAAGCCAATCTCGTGATTTGTGGTTGAGCAATTTCCTGATTTTTGACCGATTGGGGCTAGAGACCCCGTGGCCGGCCTCCACAGCCCCATCCCGTCACGGGCTCTCCCAGTACATGTGTGTACGGACTGGGAATGTGCTGAGCCGCCAAGGTTTTGTAAGGGGCCCCTCCAGTATCTAGAAGGGGGTGTTAAATGGCACCAGTCATACCCAAATTGTGACCCATTCTGGATTGGGGCTTTGGTAGCTTTATTGGAACTGGTTTCCCATCCCCCATCCCTGGGAATCATAGATTCTGAGTCGGGGACCCGGGTCCTGATTTCCTAGTTCCGTGCTCCTAGCCAGGCTGTGGGGCCGGATCAAGGTCCCAGCTCCTAGCCGGGGGGGGGCAGATGTTCCTGTAGCTCTGTGGGGCTTTCTCAAAACCGTAGCCAGCCCCCCTCTGCCCAGAGTGTAGCAAAAAGTCCAGACGGCTTCTATCAAAGCCGCTGGCAACTTGGCTGCAGTAAAACACAACTGGAAACAGCATCTCAGGCAGCAAAGGCCTCACTAGAAGCTGGGGGAGAGGGCTGGGGGGGTTCATGTTTCCCAAGGAGGTTTAGCAGCCCATGGGGGACAGAGCCACACAGAGACATGGGGGGGCGGGGGGTGACATTACATTCTGAGGACCCCAAATGGTACAAAATCATGAGTTCCCGGAAGTCGCGAAATTGGTTTCAAGAATCATGAGATGTTGAACTTGTCATGAAACTGGGCTCATTTCGAAGAAGCTGCAGAAACTTTTGTGCGGCCAACCGGGCAGGAAATGCATGTTAACGTTTGAACAACGTGCTGAGATTCGTAACCCGGCTTTTACCACAAATCTCAGGATTGGGGGCTGTAAGAAATCCCCAGGCTATAGAGCTGGATCAGGCGGCCGCAGCAAATATTGTGTCCAAAGATTTCACTCCCTTCCAATCAGGTCTGATGAAACAGACGAAGCCGGATCACATTTCCATTTTATTCACCCCGTTTCAGCGTCATGTTTGTAAACGCCCAAGGAGACAGCCATGAAGTTGAGACATGAGAGGGGTGCACGTTTAGCCAGTGTGGGGTAGTGAAGAAGGTGCTGGACTTGGATTTGGGAGGCCAGGGGTTCAAATCCCACCCTAGCCATGAAATCACTGGGGGGCGGCGGCCTTGGGCAAATCAAAACCTCTCAGTCTCAGTTTCCCATCTGTAAAATGGGTCAATGTGTGTGTCTGTCATTCCCCTTGTCCATCTTAGATGGTGAGCCCATTAGGGAGGGGCCTGTCTCTGAAAATCGGTGACTGTGAAACGCTGCGTCCGCTTAGTAGCCTGATAGAAATGATGCAGGTTAGTTACAGGGGAGAAGGGAACTGTGAATGTGGGAAAGCAGAGGGAACATCAGCGAGCAGCAGCCTGCGAGGATGAGGAGCTGGGGGATAAAAGCAGCCTGAGTGTTTGTTTTGACCTCGATCCGAACCCCGGTTTGGCTCCGTGTTCACCATGAGGTGCTGTTTAGACACACAGCCCATCTTGGGGCAAACCGGTGTTTTGCTCGCCACCCGATCTCCGCCCGCGAGCGCTGCCGCCTCGTTCCCCGTGTTGTCCCCGCTAACACGCCCCGCAATATCATTAGACACAATGTTGGGGCCACGTGTCCCGCCGGAACACGCCAACGATCTTTGTGATGCAGCGGTGTTCACGTGGCGTGTTCAATGGGGGGCCAAATGGGTGCTGGGATTGTTATGGTGCTTAACACACAACGGTCAAACTTGGGCTTAGGGGTTTTGACACCTGGTCTTTGTTATGTGCCCACGGGGCTCCCTGACTGTGTTCAGGGAGGGAATTCCAGGCATGGCGGGGGGCAGTGGGGGAGAAAGGCAAAGACGGTTCAGGGAACAGGAGACTGGGGTGAGCACATATACCTGGTGCCAGGGAAGATTGGGGGGACTCTGCGGCTGCTCTGGGGGTGCTGACAGTATAGCACACAGACACCCCAATCCCCCCACTGTTAGGAACAGGGGCGTAGCTCCCATGGAGCCCTCGATTGTAAGGGGGGGAGGGGCGTCTCTGCAAGCGGTCTCTGCACCCCTAGAAAAGACGTTCAGAGTGGGCAGCCAACAAGCTGCCCCCACCCACTCTGAAAATTTCCAAGTGGTATTCGGGTTTTGCCCAGGGACCTGCCGAGAAGGTTTTTTAGCCTGGGCAGGGGGGATGGAGCGCCGGCCGGGCCGGTTGTCACTCCTTCGCGGCGGGAGGGCAAGGGTGGCTGGGAGCCGGCTCCTTAGGAAGACTCCATTAGGGTTGCACCCCTATGCGAATTTTAAAGGAACACTTCCAATGCAGGCCCTGCAACATGTATTTTTCATAAGTGTTCCTAAAGTTTGCCTAAGTGGCCCCCCTAGACCCCATCCTCTGTCACAGCCTTGCCAAGCCCCCACCCGCTCTGAAGCTCTTCCCAGGCTCTGGCTGCTGGCGAGTCTGTTTTCTTACTCTGGAAAAAGCGTGCAATGAAGAGTGAGGCAGGGGCTGGCAGGGCGGGGGCCGCCTCAGACAGGCCTGTCTGTGTCCCTCGGCCAACCTGGCTGCCGGAGTCAAAACACCAGGCGTTCAGGCCCAGAGGGCGGGCGGGTAAACAGGCGAGGGGGGGCTGGCTGGCAGGGGAGGCCGCGGCAGGTTTGCCTGGGCTGGAGCCAGGGGCCCCAAGCAGTTCCCCTCCTCCTCGCTCGCTCCCACTTGCAACTAGGGGGGAATTTTGTAAGGGACACATGAAAAATACATGAGTGTTCCTGTAGGCATCAAGGCAGGCCCTGCAACCTGTATTTTTCATAATTCTGTAAAAATGTACATAGCTGACAATCCTACTTGCAACCTTCCTCTCACACACACACCCCCCACCCCATATTACACAGCACAGGGCTCCCCCATCGGGGAAACCCACAAAGCTTTTAAGATCACCAGGAAAATCCCCTGTACAAATGAACTGGCCGCTGGGCTGTGACGGTCCGGCCCCGCCCTGTACAAAGTGAGCAGGAGCAGCCCCACCCTCATCCTAGCCCTTGACCGCCACCCACTCCTCCAGCTACCAGAACTTTAACTACCAGCAGGGAACAGAGTGGCTTTTGGGGTGGGGGAGGCTCCTCCCTCCCCGACCC
Source organism: Sphenodon punctatus (assembly GCA_003113815.1). Lineage (NCBI taxonomy): Eukaryota > Metazoa > Chordata > Lepidosauria > Sphenodontia > Sphenodontidae > Sphenodon > Sphenodon punctatus. Next base: position 325,426 of record QEPC01007376.1, on the reverse strand, counting down.
TGCTTCAGGCTCCCTGCCTGCAGCTGTGTAACTCGCAGAGGGAGTGTGCGTCAGCTACTTCACCAGTGGTTAAACTAGAAAGAGGAGGGGGCAGGGGCTGATATGGGCTAATACGTGGCCCTTGAGAGGGGAGGTGGCCTGGCCAGTTAGATTAACCCCTTTAAAATCCTGGTTTCTTTTAAGTCCCACAAAGGAGGAAAGAGCTTGTAAGATGGACTGTAACTGAAATCCTGAGAGAAAGTTGGGGGCCAGCGGTGGGGCTGGGGGTCGGTGGAGGGGGGTGGAGTAGCTGTGCTGGAAGGGATGGGGCTTGGTTAGGGAGACAGCGTGACTGGACTGGGGGACAGGTTGGAGGGC
>QEPC01007376.1:260112-273139 GCA_003113815.1 Sphenodon punctatus | reverse complement strand
TTCTCTCTCTGGCTAATTCAAGTGTGCCACAATGAAACTCCTTTGTCACACAAGGGCCCGATCCTTCCCATTTACAGACTCTTTACTCTCTGGGTTCGCAAGAGCTTGGGGGCTCTTGTAGCTCACTTGTGTTCCACTATTAGACTCCGCCACTTCTTTATAAAGTAAGAAGTCAGTTTATTGATTACATAAACAAGATAGTTAAACAGAGTGGTTACTAGAAATCAAAGGTAAATGTAACGCATTCCTAACTTATACTGGTTGAGTTCCTAAGTTATTCATCTTACCCTATCGAGTCCAAAAGTCCTGGTTCTGGGAGCATTGGGATTTCATTGAGAATACACAGGGGCCCCCGCTCATTGGGCACTGACCGGCACAGAACATCCCCGCTGAAGTCACCGGGGCCGCTTTTGTAGAACTAGTCACAGGATCAAGGGGTTCGTGCTCCTCCTTTCACTGTCATATAGTTGAGGCCTCTCCACCTCAGCACACATACCCAGGGACCCAAGTTGATTTGCAGTGATTTTCGCAGTCAGCCAATCCTCGCAGAATCCACCAATTGTGACCATGACCCCTGGGAGATGAATTGTGGGTGGGTGGGGTCGGAAGGTCCGATGTTTGGGTGAGGGAGGTGCTGAAATTCCAGAGGATTTGAGTTGTGTTTGATTAGCAAAGCTGTGATTCTATGTCAAACCTATTACAAATTTGCTTCCCAGCATGCATAGTTTTGCAAATCATGTTAATTATGCAAATATTAATGCTCATGGTGAATTTACAGAATTTGGCTTCACTGGTTGCAGAATTTAAGATTTTTTGGTGCAGTGAACTCGCGTCCCTGCACATACCCCATGTCCCCTCTTCTACCCTTCTATTGTGGCCACTTCCCAGTGTCTGGATCCAGTTCCTACCCCCAAACACCGCGAGACTGAGCTCAGGGGAGGGGAGCCGAGGAGAGGGGACAGATCCCTAAGCCTGGCCCGTCTCTGCCAGAGCGCCCCGCTGCTACAAACCTCTTTGCAGCCCTTACCTCTTGCAATGCCGTTCTCTTGGAGATTCCCCCAAGCTCACTCAGAGCTAGGCGTTTGCCAGCCACCCCCCGCACCCCCAGCTTGAGAACCTAGCATCTAGAGAAGGGGGGAGAAACCTTTCCCCTTCCAGGGATCATTCTGAAAACGAATACAAGCTCCAAGGGCCACACGGAAATTGGGGGCAGCGGTGTGCTCTGGGAGGAAATCATGGCTCTGTCCCCAATCCTTGTGGGCCTGCTCTCCTGCTCCCTTCCCCTGAACTCGGTCTCTCAGTCCTTGGGGGTAGGAACCGGATCCAGAGGCCAGACCCAAGAACTGGGAAGGGGCCACATGAAATCAAATCCCATATAGCCCCTAGGGCCAGTAGTTCCTCGCTGTTGGTCTAGAGTCAACCACTGCCGCATCCCCTAAATGCTTCCAAATGGGGCTGGCTGAACCCAGGGCATCTGTCTCACACAGGGAGAATTCAGAGTTCACACACCCCAGCGGTTTCTCTCTCTCTGCCCTTGGTAATTTACAACCCTGCTTCTCAAAGTATCTTTCGCTGGGCAAGTCTGCAAGCAACAAAGGCATCTGCCAATGCTGGGCCCATAATTCACGCAGGTCCCTCTGCTCTGACAGCTGCAGTTAATAACCCCAACTCTCTTGTCCGTAACCAACATGTGGCCTCTGGCTTCCCGCAGCAGGGAAAGCCCAGGAGTCCGACGCCACCCCAATGGGAACCAGCCCAGGGTCTGGTTTGCATCTAACTGCCTAGCTGGAAAGGGCTTAAAGTCAAAGGAGTTGTCAGGAGCATCTTGTCTGTCCTCGTGCCCAACGCAAGATAGACGGTCGACCAGCAGCTACTGAATCAGGCTCAGAATGTCTGGCTGAGCTGAGGCAAAGGCCTCTAGCCTGGATTAGAAGCCTCTGAGTGACACAGAAGCCACGTAACTCAGCAGGTAGTTCCGCAAGTTAATTAAAAAATCTGCCCCTTGTTCCCAGTCCATCTTCAGCCTCCATCCTTCAGATCTTGTTCTGCCTTTGGCTGCCAGGTTGACAAGCTCTCTGCTCTCTGCAGATGAACACAGGGACATGCCTTGGTGCAGGGAGTCTACAGCAGGGCTGCCATCTTGGACCCAAACATGAGCTGAGACAGAGCAGCAAAGTTTAGGGAGCATGTGGGAGCTTGGAAACCGCTGCACCTTTTAGTGCAGGGATACTCGTTTACCAGGCCTCCATTCCCTTGTCTGTGCCATCTAACCCTGCCCCCCCCCCAACTCGCTGCCGAATTGGGATTGGCTCCTAGCCGATCCTGTTGCCCTTGCAAAGATACCCTTGCCTCCGGGCTTTCTAAATCCAGAATCCCTTCCGGCCAGCCCCGTGGAGCTGATCTGATCTCTCCTAAAACAGGGAGCGCGGAGACAAACAGGCCTCCTCTCGGTTGGGCACGCTCACTAACAAGGCAGCAGGCTAGGCCTTGTAGGCAAGTTAAGCAAAGCACGCGCCCCGACGATAGACTGGGCAGGACAAAAGGTCAAAGTCCTGATGACGTAGAAGCCAAACATCTATAATTAAAACTGCCGTTATAAGCATGGGCGGGGATTAAGAAACAACAGCTAGGGCAAAGACCTGCACAATGATTCATACATCTAGAGGAGGAGGACGACAGCAAAGGGGAAATGTAGGATTACACCTGAGATTTGCTGGGTGAATTTTGCAGAAGTCTGAAGAGTCCAAAACCCACAAAGGAAAAAGATTTGGGAGGGAGGGAGGGGTTTGGAGGCTGCGTGACTAGGAGAGTGCTGACGGGGCAAAAATAATGGCTTAGAAAAACACATTTCCGTTGATGGGGAAATGGATCCAGGACGAGCGGCCGGAGATTGAAGGGTACAAAGTCCCAAATCTAGGAACGGCGTTTGGGATCTTCTGTAGCTACAGCCCCCGCCCCACCCCCCGGATCACTCTGAGCCCAGAGAAACTAGGGGGATCAACCTGTCACGCACGGAACAGCATGAGCGTCTGGGTTTGCTGGCTAAGCTCTGCTAAGCTGTGCAAAATCCCAGTTATGAAGTAATAAATGCAAAGTAGTTAGCGGGGGAAAAAAGGCTTCCACTAACTTTGACATTTGAATGATCTCTGAAGTCCAATGCAGCGCCCACCGGCCAGGGACGAGCAGGGAGCCCACCGCTACCGCGTCCCAGCCAGAGAACCATGGCAGCGCTGGGCAGCGCACAAGCCGTGCTACCCAACCAGAGGTGCCAGCGCGGCTCGTCCTTGGGAGAGCCGGCCGGTGGGCTCGCTCTAGCAAGTAACACTCGGAGACCACTTGCCCTTGGCGTGCCGGGACTGGCTTTCAGACTCGCTTTCCCACCACTGCGCCTACGAGCACATGGACCATTCAGAGACCCCTCCCCTTGCTTCACCTTCCTGCTGCCTCGCATGGCGGGAGCCCATCCCAGAGTCCGCTTCTCTGGTTTGGTGCGACGTCCTGTGGCAACTTACAGCCGCTGCAAAGGCCTGTGGGATGCCATCCCGCTATACCTGGGGGGGACTGGCTTATGCATTACCCCCAGGGGTAACTACCTCTGAATGCTCCCACCCTAACCCCACTCTGGTTTGTGTGCTGCCAGAACAATCGCTCTTCGATTCCAGGATAAGCCACTCATGCGGGCGGTTTACCCAAATCCTCCCCCCTCTTCAATCCCAGCCTTCGTGGCACCCCCACGGCGTGACCCCCTGCTTCCCCATAACAGCGACACACCAACAGCACAGTACGAGTTTAATGCTAGCACGTACACACGCAGCTGCTGCAGCTCACACCAGGATCATTCCAAATTGACTCGTATTCACACATTACAAGACAGAGGATGTGAGCAGATCTGTTAAGACACCCCCCCCCCCACGCACCGTAATGCGCTTTAAAGCAGGGGTGACCGAAGTACAGCGCAGGGACAGAAAGCAGCCCACGGTCACATTGCAGGGCCATGTCCTTCCTGCAGCGACCACAGGTCCCCCGCCAAACAGAGCCAGCGGACTGCAGCGCACTGGCGAGGCGGGGGCTCCGTACCCTGCCGCTACAGTAATCACAGAGAAAGCGAAGGCCGCTGGTTCCAGGCAGGGTCTAGGCCAGCCCTCAGCCCAGCAAGCTCAGCTCGCCCGTAACCACCTTAGAGGAGAAGAGCGCCACCAAGGAGAGTTCCTCTGCAAGGGGCACAGACCCCACCCACCCCCGGTCACCTAGATCCGAGGGCAAGAGCCCCACGCTGCTCCAGCCCCTCCGCTTAGAAAGCAGCACCCCAGAAAATAAATAGATCACGGTCCACATGGCAGCCGAGCGTACGCGCCCCTTCCGCTCCGACGCTCTCCCGAAAGCTCCTGGCTGGCCAGGGACAGCCAGCAACCAATCAAAACAGGATCCCAGAATCCAAAATCCGTTTTCCTTATTTTTTTTGGCATTGACAGTGAAAAGTTAAGACACCTCAGTCCGAATGGAGGGAGCGTCCCCGTTTACATGAAGTCGTCCGAGTCGTTGCCATCCTGCGGGAGGGAAAAGACGAGAACGTTGTTGGGCAGCCCAAGGCCACCCCTCCAGAGCATGAGGGATTGGGGGCTGAATACACAACAGATCTGTACGCTTGGGGCTCTGGCTAACGTGCCCCCCCGGTCCAATCTCCCCAGCCTGCCTGATCCCCTCCGTTTCAGCCAAGGCCCGAGGGCCGTCCTACCAAGCTGCGTGCACACATTCGCGCAAGGCAGAGCCGACTCTGCTTGCGCTGCACACGCGTCCCCAAAGATTCCCATGACAGATCCTCATGCTTGGGGCCTGTCTGGAGACTAAGTCTCTACAGAAGCTGTGCTGATTGGTCGGTCACCCAATCCGATTGCCGTGACATGTGACAGAGGTATTACACTTCTGTCATGTGACTCAGGCCATGAAGCGGAGCGGCTGGGGACCGTTGCTGATCAGCGGTGGACTCTACAGAGCTCCCATCTCTTTGGATTTTGCTCCTATCAGAGCAAGGAGGTGCATGGAACAGAGGCAGCTGCCCGATCCCTAGCCGCCCCACATGAAACAGCACAGGGAGCAGAGCCTGCGGGGCCCCCAGGAACGCACCTGGTTGGAGGACATGTTCTCTGCCTTCATTAAGGAGGAGTAGTTCCTGAAAGAGAAAGGCGAGATGCATTTGCAAACATTCTTGCTTAGACCAGAGAAATTCAAACAGCTGATCCCATCGACGAGAGCTCGAGAGACTTCCTGAAGGTGCCGAAGCCCGCAATGCCCTTGGCACAGAATCACAGGGGTTGGGAGTGACAGAGGCGAGCCCGGCCCTCCCACATGGAGCAGGGCAAGGGCCTCCCCAGCAGCACATTCCTTCCCCACTGATCTGCTGGGGAAGCAACACGGCAAGATGGCTGCCAAGGGCCCCAAGACCCCCTGCTTGGAGGGAACTTGGCGGAGGCAGACGGGAGCTCACAAGCAGGTTTAGGCACCGACGGGTTTTAAGGCCCACAGGCTAGAGCAGCCGCAGGCACTGCCTCCTGGGCTTGTCGGTTAAACTGGGACTCAGCTGCCTCTGCGACATGAGCCGCTCAGAATGAGCGAGCGCTTTGACGGGAGGAGAATTCCAGTCTCATGGCCATTCAAGCACTTTGCACGTTAGTCGCTGTGACGACGTGACAGGTACAGAGCAATCCAGGGGGATCAGATGGCCTGGCTAGAACAGCCAGAGCTCTCCCAAACTCCTCTAAGATGGCACCAAATGTCACGGCTCCAATGTCACACGTGGGCTTCAAGGACACAGTCATGGAGAGGCAGGGGGTTCAATCTCTGCTCAGAGCCTTCCATTCCAGGCCAAGGAAGGCAGCTCAAGCAGCGCGCATTTGATGCTGAATCCTGTCTGCTTAAACCCCGGAGACACTCAGGGATTTCAGGAAAGGTTCTCGCATCACAGAGCAGAGCCCATCTGATTCTCCCCCAGGCGCGCTACCTGCGTCCCCCCAGGATCCCCCGCAGAGACCTCACCCAGACGTGCCACCTGCGTCCCTCCAGGATCCCCGGCAGAGACCTCACCCAGACGTGCCACCTGCGTCCCCCCAGGATCCCCCGCAGAGACCTCACCCAGACGTGCCACCTGCGTCCCTCCAGGATCCCCGGCAGAGACCTCACCCAGACGTGCCACCTGCGTCCCCCCAGGATCCCCGGCAGAGGCCTCACCCAGGCGTGCTACCCGAGACCCTCCAGGATCCCCAGCAGAGGCCTCACTCAGACGTGCTACCTGAGACCCTCCAGGATCCCCGGCAGAGGCCTCACCCAGGCGTGCTACCTGAGACCCTCCAGGATCCCCGGCAGAGGCCTCACCCAGGCGTGCTACCTGAGACCCTCCAGGATCCCCGGCAGAGGCCTCACCCAGGCGTGCTACCTGAGACCCTCCAGGATCCCCGGCAGAGGCCTCACCCAGGCGTGCTACCTGAGACCCTCCAGGATCCCCGGCAGAGGCCTCACCCAGGCGTGCTACCTGAGACCCTCCAGGATCCCCGGCAGAGGCCTCACCCAGGCGTGCTACCTGAGACCCTCCAGGATCCCCGGCAGAGGCCTCACCCAGGCGTGCTACCTGAGACCCTCCAGGATCCCCGGCAGAGGCCTCACCCAGACGTGCTACCTGAGACCCTCCAGGATCCCCGGCAGAGGCCTCACCCAGACGTGCTACCTGAGACCCTCCAGGATCCCTGCCAGAGGCCTCCCCCAGGTGCGCTACCAGAGACCCTCCAGGATCCCCAGCAGAGGCTCACCCAGACGTGCTACCTGAGACCCCCAGACGTGCTACCCAAGACCCTCCAGGATCCCCGGCAGAGGCCTCACCCAGGCGACCTACCCGAGACCCTCCAGGATCCCCGGCAGAGGCCTCCCCCAGGTGTGCTACCAGAGATCCTGAATCGGAGATGCCGAGATTTGAACTTGGCCCTTATACGTGCAAAGCATGCGCTCTACCACCTGAGCCACAGCCCCACCCCATGGAATGGTACAGACCCCAGGCTGCTGCAGCCAGCAAGGAGTTCGTGGGAAAGCAGCTGGGACAAATCAGTTCCTTTGTCAATGGGAGCAGCCTGTCCAGATACCCCAAAAATACCACAGATAGCAGGGACTAGTGCGTGCCCCACCGGCCCTCCAAAGTCATGGCGTTGCTTCTGCAGGCCGAGAAGCCACTGACACCACAGTGCTCAACAGCTGAAAACCAGCCAGCCTGGTTAACTTAGCACATGCCCCGCTTTGGTGATGATTTCGCAGGCTCTAACTTGCCCCCACAGCCATGCGAGCCCTCATACCCACTCGGCCTGCTGCTAAGAGAAAGCCGGGACGAAGAGATGGGCTCAGGGGCTCACAGCAAGTCAGTGACATGGAGAACCCCTCGTTCTGGTTTCTCCTGTGCCCACGCAGCCTCTGCGGCGGAAGGCAGAACAGCTGGACGGCCCGCCCCGCCCCACCTCCCCGTCACCCACCTGAGCTCTTCCATCTCCTTCTTCTTCTTCATCTCCTCCTTCTCTTTCCGTTTCATCTCCTGGATCTGGGCCTTTTTCTCGTTCCTCTCCTCCCGGTCGCGGGCCTCCTTCTCGGCAGCCAGGTCCGGGAAACGTTCCACCTTGGTCTTCTCCAGCCGGTTCAGGATCTCGTTCACCTTCTTCTCCACCATCACCAGCTTCACCTGCCGGGTGGAAAGGGCCAGGATCCTTAGCTCAAAGGGGGCTTCCCCAGGCAGTGGCTTCAGGGAAGGCCCCGCCTGCCCCCTGCACACACAGTTCCTGAATGTCCCCTTCACACGGGGATGGAAAGCGAGGAGGAGCTGGTCGAGGACCAGGGGGAGGCTGACTGACACCCCTGCATGCAGCTTCCTTCATGGCAGGCTAGGCTAATGGTCAAGGACTGAATGGAGCAGGGAGGCAGTCATGCCACCTGGGCCTGGTGAGAAGGCACATCAGGGGTAGAGGCTCAAGCTGCTACCAAGTGTGCTGGGTAGCCTCCTGCTCACCGTTCCAGATGTGAACAGCAGCAGCAGCACGTTCCCTCTCACGTTACAAATGCTTAAGAACCGTCAGAGTCAGACTGGGTCAGACCAACGGTCCGTCCAGCCCAGCATCCTGTCTCCGACAGTGTCATCGTCAGAGCCAGACTGGGTCAGATGAACGGTCCATCCAGCCCAGCGTCCTGTCTCCGACAGTGTCACCGTCAGAGCCAGACTGGGTCAGATGAACGGTCCATCCAGCCCAGCGTCCTGTCTCCGATAGTGGCCAGTCTCAGTCACTTGGGAGAAGTCCCCAACAGGTCACAATGGGGTGATCCAATTTCGGTTGTTCATTCTCAGCTCCCAAAAGTCAGAGGTCACGTCACCCAACCTAGTTGGCTAACAGATGTTAATAGACCAACCCTCCAAGAACTTGTCCAATCCTTTTTTAACCCAGCTGTGCTACTGGTCTTGACGACATCAAATACCAGAACAAATTCAGCAAGATAATTGTGCACTGCATGAAAAAATACTTCCTTTTATTGGCTTTAAATCTGCTGCCAGTTAGTTTCATGCAGCGCCCCCCCCCCCCACAGTTCTAGCGCTACTGGAGAGGGTAAACAGCTCCCTATTTATTCATTCCACTCCACTCCACTCCACTCCACTCATGATTGTATAAACCTCTATCCTATCCCCTCCGTCTTCTCCTCTCCAGCCTGTCCTGGTATGGAAGCCGTTCTATAGCCCTGATCCATTTTGTTTCCCGTCTCTGCACCTTTTTCAGTTTTACTCCTCTCTCTTTTGAGAGGGGGCGACCAGAACTGCACACAATACTCCAGGTGCGGTCGCATCACAGATTTATATAGCGGCATTAGGATAGTTCCAGTTTTATTCTCTATAATTCCTAACATTCTCGTTGCCTTTCTGCCCACCGCCGCACACTGGGCTGAGGATTTCAGTGTATTGTCCACAATGACTCCGAGTGGTAACTCCTCATTCAGAACTCAGCATCGTGTAAGTAGAGTTTGGATTATTTTTCCCTACTTGCATCACTTTGCGCTTGTTCACATTGAATTGCATCTACCATTTAGTTGACGAGTCTCGCAACATCCTCCTGTAATTCCCCAAAGTCTGCCCTGGTCTTTACTATTTTGAATAATTTTGCGTCGTTTGCAAATCTGATCACATCACTCTTAGGTCAAGAATATATTAACACCTGTCCCAGTACTGACCCCTGGGCTCCCCCACTATTTACTTCCCTCCACTGTGAAAACAGACCAGTTAGTCCAACCCTTTGTTTCCTACTCTTAAAACCAGTGACCGATCCACGTAGGACACCGCCTCCTATCCCGTGACTATTTAATTTCTTCAAGAGTCTCTTGTGAGGAACCTTATCAAGCACGTTCTGAATCAAAGCGTTTGCATCCCAAACAAAGTATCTGCACAGCAAGGCAGGGGTCACCCCGGCTTTACAGACTGCAGAACCGAGACCCCAAGTGACCCGGCTCCGAGCTCATTGACGTCACAGGGAAAGGCCCAGGAAATCTGTGGCAGATTCAGGCTGAACTCAGACTCCAGACCGACTTCCCTTGTGTCCCCCGGGGAAGCCAGCGACTTCTTACACCGGACGCTGCAGTGGTGTCCTCCTCTACTCAGGGCCCTGATTCTTCCGTGGAATTTTTTTAAAGATCCGTGGGAGTCTGTGGGCCTCAGGGCTCGATTCTACGGGTCCCTGTCCCCCAACCCCACCGTGCCAGTCCTGGACTGGGTTGGGGGAGGGTTGCATTCCACCCCACCCCACCCTCCCTAATCTGCTTGGGTCCAGGAGCCTGGGCACTGCTGCTACCCACCCCTCCTCAGTCCGGCTGGCGGTGTTTCTGACTGGCCTGGCTGTGGAGAGGGAGGGCTTCCCCTATAAAGCTCTTCACAATCTTGCTCCCCGCTACCTCTCTGCACTTATCGCCCTCCATACTCCAGCCCGTGTACTTCGCTCCTCCTCTGTCCCTTCTCTCACCCCTTCCACGCCTTCCCTGCTCCCCTAAGCGCCTTCGTCCCTTCTCACTTGCTGCCCCCCATGCCTGGAACTCCCTCCCTGTCCACATCCGCCTTGCCCCCTCCCTTCATACCTTCAAATCTCTCCTTAAAACTCACCTCTTTCGCTCTGCTCTGTCTGACTCTTTATCCTGCTGAGCCACTATTCCTATACCTACGATCTGTTTACCCTTATCCTTGCCACATGGACCTGCCTGCTGTCATTCTCATCGTAACCAAGCCAAGTACGTGCACTTGAGACCTCGCATCTTCATGAATGTTAGACCCCTTGTCTCTCCCTCTGTTCCCCTTCCTAAGTCTCTCCCCCAGCTCCTGTCTCTCAGATTGTAAGCCCTAGGGGCAGGGACCCTGTCTATTTTATTACTTTGTAAAGTGCCAGGTACACTGCTGGCGCTATATAAATGTTTGTTAATAATAATAACTGTGGCAGTGCTCGGACTCCTGCTGAGTAGACCGGGTTGAGTTGAGGGTGGGGGCTGCCAGAGGTTGCCTCCCTCGCCACCCCTCCAACCCACCAATTTACCCGGCGGTGGCAGCTTCTCTGAACGGCCGTTCCCAGCCCCTTGTGACGGGGCCTCCTGGTGCATCATGGCTGGCTGGGAGGCCCCGTCAGGAAGGGCCAGAAACGGCTAGAAGGAGCAGGAGGGCCTTTCGGAGAAGCTGCTGCTGCTGCTGGGGGCAGGGGGATGGCAATCCCTGGGCTAGTCCTCCTGCGCTCCTTCTGGCTGCTCCCGGGGGGGGTGTGCAATCTCCGCGTGGCCCCCCAGCCCAGCAAGCTCCAAGCTTTCCATCCCCCTCCCCCGCTGTGGACTCCCCTGCTCCACTCCTCCAATGCTCAGGCTGGAAACTCTGCATGGGGAGGAGCGTGGCAGGAGATTCTGCAGGGGGAGGGGGTTTTCTACGGGAAATCCACAAATCGGGGGTCCCACTTTTGACTCGGGGCCCCGTCTCTACAGCTGAGAGTCAGAAAGAGCCAGTCTCTGAACTGCTTCAGCATCTGGGAAACATCACATCATGGGCGGGGTCATGTTCTCCAGCCAAACGCGCCCTCAAGCTTCGGAATTGGTCAGTGAAGCACCCAAGATTTGCGGAGGCAGAGGAACTAAAGCCTTGTTTTACAGCAGAAGATGTCGGACCCTTTTCCTTCCCGGGGGCCACGCTGAAAATCAGTGCAATTTTCTGCTGAAAGCAGGGCTGCGCTCAGGAAAAGGAGAGTCCGAATCATGGGTCTGGGCCACCCCTCCTTGTGGGCAGGCTCCTTTACCGTCAGCTTAGTCTTTCACTGCTCGTGGGTAGGAACCGAATCCAGGGGCCAGAGCCAGGCACTGGAAAAGAGCTACGTAAAAACGAGCTGGAGGCCGCATTCGGCCCCTGGGTCTCAGGTTCCTCACCTGTTTTACAGGGAAGGGCAGGACCTACTGGAGACCCAGGAGCTCTAATCCCATTGCTGCCAGGCAGGGAGTGCAGGACCAGCGCCTTCCGGACACTCGGCGACACCCTGCTGCCTGCACCACCCCTATCCTGACACCCAAACGGAGAGCCTGAACCCCAGTGGGGAGTGTCACTGATCTCCATCCGGAGCAAAGGGCTCAGCTCTGGGGAGAGCAGCAGTGCGCAGAGAGAGGCGCTACTCCCACCCTAGGATGCTACGATGCCACAGAGAGAGGGATTTCCTGCCTTGGAGCAGGACTAGATTTTTATTTATTTGCATTTATTGGCTGCCCCCTCATGCCCACGGCATCCCGGGGTGGCTTACAGCAAAGAAAACAACAATAAAAAGCCATAAAACATTACATCAACGATAAAATGATTTTAAAAGAATAATTCTCCCCCCCAACCTATCCCCCCCTCCCCTCTGAAGGCCTGGGCGAACCGCCAGGTCTTGCAGGCTCGACAGAACACCAGCAGACCTGAGGCCAGGCGGGCTTCCTCCGGGAGGGAGTTCCAGAGTCGCGGCCCGGCCACCGAGAACGCCCTCTCCATCGTGGCCCCCCGTTTTACACGGGGGACCTCCAGGAAGGCGCCCCGGCAGACTGAAGGGATCGCTCTGAGGCGCGGCGTGTGAGGCGGTCCCCAAGGTATGAGGGGCCCAGACCGTGTAGGGTTTTATAGATCAACACCGTGAATCGGGCTCGGTGCGCTATAGGCAGCCAGTGCAGAGTGCAGAGCACAGGTGTGATGTGCTCCCGTCGCCCAGTCCCTGTGAGGAGACGGGCTGCCGCATTGTGCACCAGCTGCAGCCTCCGAACCAGAAACAGGGGAAGCCCCACGTAGAGCGCGTTGCAGTGGTCTAGCCTCGAGGTGATGAAGGCATGAATGAGAGTGGCCAGGTCGGGCCCGGAGACGTACGGACGCAGCCTCTGTACCAGATACAGCCGGCGAAAGGCGGCTTTAGCCACCGCCTCCACCTGCCAATCCAGACGGAGGCCTGAATCCAAAAACGCCCCTAGACTCCGGACCTGCTGGGCTATGGGAGGGCAGACCCCCCCCCCTCCCCCCACCAGAGGGGTTGGCACCTCCCTCGCCCTCCCCACCACCATCACCTCCGTCTTATCGGGATTGAGCTTTAGTCTGCTCTGCCACATTCAATCCGCCACGGCCTCCAAACACTGGGAAAGCAACGAGACGGCAGGACCTGGGTCAGTTGAAAACGAGAGGTACAGCTGAGTATCATCAGCATACTGGTGACATCGCACCCCAAACCCTCTCACAATCTCCCCCAAGGGCTGCATATAAACATTGAACAAAAGCAGAGACAGGATCAAACCCTGCGGAATGCCACAAGTCAAGGCCAGGGGGCTCGATGTTTCAGCTCCCAGCACCACCCGCTGGCTTCTCCCTGAGAGGAATGAACGGAACCACCCAAGAACAGTCCCGTCCAGGCCCCCCAGGTCTTGTAGCCGTCTCAGCAGCAGCCCATGGTCCATGGTATCAAAAGCAGCCAAGAGATCTAACAGGATCAAGAAT
>QEPC01007376.1:200108-231300 GCA_003113815.1 Sphenodon punctatus | reverse complement strand
AATGATCAAGGGCATGGAAGGGCTCCCGTATGAGGAGAGGCTTGGTAGGTTGGGGCTCTTCAGTTTGGAGAAGAGACGACTGAGAGGAGATAGGATAGAGGTCTATAAAATCATGAGTGGGGTGGAACTAATAAACAAGGAGCAGTTATTTACCCTCTCAGCTAGTACTAGAACTAGGGGACACTCCATGAAACTCATGGGTGGCAAGTTTAAAACAAATAAAAGAAAATATTTGTTCACTCAGCGTATAATTGGGTTGTGGAATCTCCTGCCAGAGGCTGTGGTCAGGGCCAGTACTAGAGCTGAGTTTAAAAGAGGTTTGGAGAAGTTTCTGGAGGATGGGTCCATTAGCAGGTATTAGCCAGACAGGATCAGGGAACATGACGGGAGCTGGGGGGAAACAACAGGGAATGGATCCCCCATTGTGACCTGTTGGGGGCTTCTCCCGAGCCACCGTGATTGGCCACTGTCGGAGACAGGATGCTGGGCTAGATGCACCATCTTACGTTCTTATAAGAGGAAAACACTGTAATGTTTTCTATTTGTATTGGTTTGTAGCTTGCAGGCAGCTTTCAGAACTCCAGTGAAAAAGCTGCTGCTGAACTTTGCTGACGATTGGTCTCCAGTCAAGACATTTCCTACTCAGACAAAATGGGCATCAAGCTCCAGCGATGAAGATAAAGAGAATCAAGATTCGCCTCTGAAATCTTCCCCCTCGCGGAAGCTGGACAGTTCTCCAGTGCAGACGGCAACTGTCCCAATGGAAGCGCATAGGGAACCCCCACGTAAAATGTCCCCAAAGTCCGGCTCCCCCTACAAGGCTGTTGTCTCTACCATGTCCTTCTACAGCAAAGGGAAGAGCTATCTCACCCCCTTGGAGAGGAAGCTGGTGAATGAAATCCATCCCCTCGGTCAGAGGAACAGCGATGGAAACCTCCCAAGTGCCAGCAGAACGGACACCCCGCAGGTAGAGGTGAAGCCTGTCGGAAACACGGACTCCAAGGCCCCCAAGCGTCGGAGAGATCCCAGGCAGACCAAGACTCAGCCAAGGAACTCCAAGAAAGCCAAGATGGAAATGGCGCCCGTCGCTCCTGCTCTGGGAAAGGAGCATTCAAGTCTTACAGTCGAAAAGAAAACGGAGGCTCCTTTCAGAGTCCTCACCATGAAAGTGAAACCAGTGCTAAAACTCCAGGTGGGCGCAGCCTTCTTCTCCACTGGGAAGAGATTCCACGCGGCTTCTAAAAAGGAGCTCCCAAGCCCCGTGGCCCCTCCGCCCATCTCCAGGCCTGCTGCAAAGGGGGACCAGCCAAGAGAGGCGGCAGCTCCTGGGCCTCGCTCTGCTATTGAAAACAAAGTTGCCAAGGCCGGTGGTGGAAGGAAGCCGGCGTCTGTGCCCCGGGAGAAGAGCAGCAAGCAGGAGGGAGGGGAACTGGCCGGTAGGAATGAGAAAATGCATGAGCTGAAGAGCTCTCGGCAGAAACGTGAAGTCGGGCAGTCTGGTTCTTCGAAGATCCTGGGTCCAGAGGAGACGGATACCGGGCTCCTGGTGAGTAGGTAGCATTCTGGACGTCTGTGCCGGCTTGGCTTGGCTTGGCGATGAGAGTTAGGCAACGCTCCAGAGCTTTGCCAGAGGAAGGCATTCTGGAGCGCTTTCCTTGGCTTCCTTGATTAGAGACCGATTCCTACCCCGAGGGGCTTACCCCTTCTACCCTAGCAACGTGTTGGTGTGGCTTCAAATTCCAGACTTAGTAGATGTAGGTGTTGCCCCGTTGCCCTGCTCTGCAACTCATCATTCAATGCAGGTATTTAATGGGATCTGTAAATCTGCAGGAAGCTCCTGGGAGCTGAACTCTTGCCATTGAGTTCGATTGTGCCTTTGCAAAATGGCATAAAAGAACATCTAGGAAATCATTACAAAGAGTTTTGGCTGCCTCTTGTTTCTGCTGGAGGACTTGTGAGGGGGTTTGTCGTATTTCTCTCCTGTTAAAGGGATGGCGTTGATTTTCTTAGCAAAGCCTGCTTATCGCCAGAGTGTTCACTAGGTACTGAAATGAAGGGATATTTTAAAAACAAAGCTATCTCCAATCGTCTGAAATGCACACTCAGGCACTCGGTTTTCAGGTAAAACTTTCAAAGGTAACTTGAGTGCCAGCATCTCGCTGCAAGTCAGTGGGTTAAGCATCCGAACTGTGCAGAAAGTCTTTTCTTTATTATTATAAACATTTATATAGCGCTAGCTGTGTACCAGGCACTGTACAGAACATAGAAATAGACGCGGTCCCTGCCTGTGGCTCACAATCTAAAAGACAAGGGGGAGACAGGGAGAGGGGACAGTGGGAGAGACAGGGGAGAAGACAGACAGACACATTCAGGCGGATGTGCAGTCTCAGGTGCGTGTGCTTGGCTTGGTTACAATCAGGTTGGTTGCAGCAGTCTGCAGAGGAGGGCCGACAGTAAGTATATGGGGAACGACTAGCAGGCATTGGGAAAGGCAGTGAGGAAGAAGTGGGTCGGGGGATGCGGAGCGGCTGGGTTTGCAGGGCTTGGGGAGGGGGCGCTTGCAGGGAATGGGTCTTGCTAAGTGGTTGTCTCTTAACTGATTCCATTGGTTCTTCATTCTAGTATACACAGTAGAAAAACCATTTAGCTGGGATAACTTTAGAAACTCAATAATAAACAGAGAAGGTGGAAAACTCTAAGTCTCTTTCTTGGTAGTCCCCCCCCCTCCCTTCCTCCTAGATGCCCCCTTAATGTACCCAGCTTTGTGGTCTTTAAAGTAGAAGGAGACCGTTGTGATTAGCTAGTTTGACTTCCTGTATACATAGGCTGTCAAACTCCTCTTGGTTGGG
This sequence comes from Sphenodon punctatus, assembly GCA_003113815.1. NCBI lineage: Eukaryota > Metazoa > Chordata > Lepidosauria > Sphenodontia > Sphenodontidae > Sphenodon > Sphenodon punctatus. Next base: position 228,451 of record QEPC01007376.1, on the reverse strand, counting down.
TTGAAATATATTGACCTATCCAGTCTTAGCTTAGACTCTAATGGCAGCCTATAGACATGGCGGGGTGGGGGCAGATTGTAGCAAAAAAAACCTCTTAAGGTCGTGTGGATTTTCAGCCTAATTACACCCAGGGCTTGTTTGTCCATCCTTCTCCTAGCTTCTTTGGGTGAGGGGGTTGTAAGGAGAGGGTTGTGTTTGCCGAAAAAGCATGCCCAGCAACGCCATGCTGCCAGTATGTGCTGGCTCTGCATCTCTATTGACGTGGCTGTCCGTACGTCGTGCAATGAGCCGCCTTCTCCTAGATACACTCCTTAGACTCTTCTTTGCCTTGGTCATAGGAGTTGGGTGAAGCTGGATCGTCTGTGAACTTGGACAGTCCTGAGAAGGTGCTTTCCAGTGAGCAGCCAACTGGGACCAGTGAGAAGGGTAAGGGGGGTTGGGCCAAGGTACCTGTCATTGGGGGAGCTTTGGTCAATGCAGCGATGTAGGCCGGAGAACTTTCCACTCACAAAGTTTTCTGCGGAAACTTTTCCAGGGCTGTAGGAAACTTTGCACAGGAAAAAGTTCCAATTCAAAAAACGTTTATTCAGATTGTAGGCAAATTAATGTTAATGCAAATAAGAAAATTTGCGTGGGAAAAATCTTCTCCAGAACCCCACATCACTGTGTGAATGCCCCGTGTGAGAAGCTGTAGAGTTAACTGCAGAGTGTGTTTTGCTTAAAGGGACCCGAGAGCTAAAATCCGTGCCTAGACCTGCCTGAGAATCGCTATCCCAACTCCTGTGTCTAATAGAGAACTGGACTCTTGGCAAGTGCCGCTGGATTTTGCGTAAGGATTAATTGGAGGCAACCCTGCCTTGCAATCCAGAGCCTGCTCTGCCCTAGAGACTATTCCTGCTCCTGCCTGTCTGACACTTGCTGTCAGAGCTGCTGCAATGGATTCCTTGCGGGGTCGTCTAGGCAGGAAAGCAACTGAAGACAGGCCGCAGTAGCCGAGCAATCAGAGCACTTTCCCACCTTCTTATATCTGCAGGCAAGTGGTGCTGGAGAGCTCCCTTACAGTGTGTAAATACGGAGACTAGGTCTTGGCTTTCGTGTGACCGGGGAGTAGATTATGCCCCGACTAATGAGCTGCTAAACACGGGGAGCTTTCCGTGCCTGGCTCCCGCTGCCAAATACAAAGGGTATCTCTAGTGTGTCTACAATAAACTAATGGTGAGGTTTCTTTGCAGCCTGCTCGGCCGCAGCAGATGTTGTCTATTCCCTATTCAGCCCCTCTGTCACCAACAGAAAAAGGTACGTGGTCTCCAGTCATGCACCGCTGGCTCAGTGTCTTGGGAAATTAAACTTGAAGGGGAAAAAAAGACACCAAGTTCATTTTATTTATTTTATTTGAGAAAAATACCTTTTGCTTCTCTGGCAAAGGGGCAGCAAGGGAAACACATACAGAATCAAGTCTAGTAAAGTTGGATCCTTTTAAAAAATAAAATAAAATGCTGTTCTATTCCGAGAGCCGTGTGTTTTGTTACAGTGATCTCTAAACAACGACTGGCTCTTTGGGCTGAGATCCAGTATCCAATCGAGATATTGAAGAAACTGGGTCAGTCCTTGCGAGAAACCACTTAATTTCGGTTTCATCTTCTGCTGAGCCATGTAAACGCTAGGGTTATTGGCTAAGTGATCCTCCTCCCTGGCAAGGCCCGCTCCTTGGGGAAGGGTGGGTGGGATCCTGGCATCTGGACTCCACTTGTTCACATGCCACTTCAGTGCATGGGCTTGTTCTGGAACCCCCATGGGGCTTGCCTTGATTGGATCCTTGGTGCTGTCCGGTTCAAAAGAGAGTCCCCACTGTCCTCGTTTGTGCTGCTGCCCAGAGGAAACTGCTGGTGATGTCGGGAGAGAATGGTGTATTCAGTGTTAAATCTATTTTCATTAAGGGTGTGGGTTTTGGAATCCGGCTTTAGCTAAGATAATGGGCCCTGCTTCCACCTCTGGCTTCCTGATGATTTACAACTCCCTCAAATACATGCAAATGCAGGGTGCTGAGACAGAGCTGGTTCCCAGAAGCAGCTACTCAATATGGCTAGGCCTTAAATTGCTTTTACTCCTGAATTATTTACACGTCAAGAGCACTAAACTGAAGTTATTCAGGAGTAGGAAGAGGAGTACGTGTACTCAACTTTTTACTTTGAAGTACCTGGAGTGTGAGCGCTTTCAGCTTTTGGGTGGCTTGGCTGGTCTGTTCTGGGGATCTAGTCCGCTTGGTCTGATCTTGCGGGTGCAGAGACGAGCTGCTGTATCTCTCTGAAATGGTTTTCAGGCCACAGCTGTTCCCAGATGAACCGACTTCCCCTCTGGGCTCCAACCTGCCGTCGGAAGGAGCTCCTGTCTTGCCAAAAACCAGCAAGAAAACAAAAGAACTGAACCGAGACCTCAAAGGCCAGATGATCATTGTGAGTATCTGTCATGGGATTGGGTGCTCGCTACCCCACTCTAGGCTGTCGTGACTCCGTTTCCCCGGCTTGCAGCTCTCACTGGATCAGCTCGCTCTCTCTCTCTCGAACTTATCGAGCCTGCAACCGGGGAACCTTCTTGTCACCTTTTCAGCCACAGAATTTCCTGGCACAGAGTCTCTCTCTCTCTCTCTCTCTCGGTTCGTCCGTGTTTGTAAACACAGAATTAACCCCAAACTGTGTCCGGCCAGTGTTAGGATTAGCGATTCCACTGGGCCATATGAAGTTCAGTAAAAGGAAGTTTAATGAATAAATCAGGAATAAGCTGCAGTACAAGATTATACTCGAGTGCAGAAATGAAAATAACATCACTAATAACGCATTCCTCTCTGTACTTGGATTCTCCTGGCTTAGGCTTTTACCCTAATCCAGGTCCAAGGGTATCTCAGTTCATGTCACAGCCAGCGATGGGAAGCTTGGCTGGGTTCCAGTCTCTAGAGTTTCCTGAAGACCTTACTTCATAGTTCCTTTGGGTGCAGCCCTTCTCTGGCTGGGGTATGATGATGCAGAGGAAGCTCAATAAGCTGATCTCCACCAACTGAGCGAGATAGATAAATCCCTTCTTTGTCTTCTCTTCCTCCCCCCAAGTACGTCTCCAGCGTCCTTTGTCTGATTTTCCTGCCAGGTAACTGTGCTTTCAGTCACGTCCACAGGAAGAGATCCATTTGCAACTCAATGGTCTATGTCTGCAGAGGGGTTTAGGCTTTTTCTGAATACACATTCAGCATGACTTTGCGTTTCTTCATTGCGTGAAGCGAGTTTCCAGTTCTCAGCTTGCACATTACATACACGTTTGACCTTTCCCTTTCCATATTTGTTAGACCTGTAGTCTACATGCAGCCCAGTGTCTCCTTATGACAGTGTCCCTCTGTGGGGGCAGGGAAAGGAGTGTGCAGGTTAGTCAGTACGAACGCCCTACATCACCCCGTCTGGGGATGCTGATGTATTTACTGAGCGGGGTGCAGTCCCAGGTGTGTTACAGCTCCCTCTCCGGAAGGACCGTGGTTTACAAGGGGGTTAGAGGCTTATAGGAGGGAGACGGACGCAGCTCCGGAGAAACCAGGAGGTGCATAAATCCTAGCGCTGCTGCTTGCTGACGGTGTGGCCTTGGGATACTGTCTGAGCCCGTCCAGCCCTCGTTGGGTAGGCAGGAGTCCTACATAACACCTAGCTTATTACGGCCCTTGGCCTTCGCTATCGCCACACTTATACACAAATGAACAATACATTATTGCAAATTACAACCGTTTATACATATATGGTCCTAATACCATCTCTCTCTGATTTCTCCATAACTTGACCTCTTCCACTTCGTCTATGTTGCAATTGCAAAAACCAAGCTAGTTAAAGCACATTACTGACTTATCTGAGACAAACAGCAAAAACAGACCATCAACAGACTGGCAACTAACTTTTTAATTAGCAGAGACCGATAGCTGTCGTTTAATGTGTCTTAAATTTAATCCACTTGACATTAACCAGCCTTAAGCTTGCTAGACATCCCTCCAGCACTTTAGCAGGATACGGTGACTCTACTAGCCAGTTTTTATTTCTACAAATCCATATGTATCCTGGTCTTTCTAATTTCTTGTGGCGTTTTGTCACTAATAATGCAAATATTGCCACTGGCTTCTGCTTCTGCAGTAGATGTGAATATAATCTCTAATTTTTTATGACTTGTATAATGGTCTTTTCCCCTCCAGAAGAAGGTGTATTCATTGCCCCTTTTGGTTTCTGGCTCTAGGGCAATCCAGAAGCGCATGTTTAGAGCCTGTATAGTAGTAGATATTGACCAATCATATCAACACCTGCTGCCCCCTTCATTGCAGTTGAACGTTAAACCAAACCTGACCAGCTTCTGAACATGCTGCCTCTGGACCATGTGTTGGTTTTCTTTTAAATCTTGCAACAGGCTTTTAGCCTTTCCAGTTTCTCTTCCAAAAACCTTTTGGTAAGAAGCTGTTGTTCCAGCCCATCCTCCCAGCGCCTTTAACCCTCCAACTCCTGTGTATTCAATTTACGTCTGGCCTTGTTTTGTGTGACAGGATGCTGGCCAGAAGCATTTTTGCCCTGTTATGTGCAAGGCGTGTGGCATGATCTACTCGGCTGCTAACCCAGAGGATGAAGCCCAGCACATCCAGCATCACCAGAGGTTCCTGGAAGGAATTAAATTTGTGGTAAGGCATGACTGGCTCCAGTGGGTGAGCCACAACACTTATGGGCCAGTTTTGTCCTGCTAGTGTTTTCCAAGTACATATACATTTATATAGCGCCAGTCATGAGCTTGGTGCTGTATGTTTCTGTACAATAGATGCGGTCCCTGCCTGTGGCTTACAATCTAAAAGACAAGGAGGGGGAGGGGACAGTGGGAGAGACAGGGGAGAAGACAAACAGACATTCAGGCGGATGCGAAGTCTCAAGTGCGTGTGCTTGGCTTGGTTACAATCAGGTTGGTTGCAGCAGTCTGCAGAGGGGGGCAGACAGTAAGTATATGGGGAACGACTAGCAGGGATTGGGAAAGGTGGCGAGGAAAAAGTGGGTCTTGAGGGATTTGAAGGAGCGGAGGGAGGAAGCAAGGCAGATGTGGGTAAGGAGGGAGTTCCAGGCATGGGGAGTAGCGAGGGAGAAGGGTCGAAGGCGGTTAGGTGAGCAGGAGAAACGAGGGAGAGTGAGGGTGGGTACAACGGAAGAGTGGAGAGCACGTGCAGGAGAGCGTAGGGAGATTAGGTCCAAGAGGTAAGGGGGAGCTTGGTTGTGCAGTGTGTTGAACGTGAAAACCAGGAGTTTAAACCGGATACGTTCAGGAAGGGGGAGCCAGTGGAGAGAGCAGAGGAGAGGCTGCACATGGTCGAAGCGATGGACAGAGAAAATCAGATCACAGAAGAAATAGAGTTAATTTTTTTGTATAAGAAAGCAGGGGAGCTCCTGTTCTGTCACTTAGAGTTAAGCAAAGGTTCCATGTCATCCAAGGAGCCTTAAAGCCTGCCAGTCACTCCAGCCTTGCCATATAAGGGTTAATGTCTGAGAGTCCATAGCTTCCCCCAACTGCAGGGATTTAAATTACTCCTGTGGATTCTGTGCTTTACCAGTTGCAGTCCTCACTGAAAAGCTGTGTTCTTTTGGCAGGGCTGGAAGAAGGAACATGTGGTGGAAAAGTTCTGGGATGGGAAAATCATCTTGGTCCGGCCAAATGACCCCAAATACGCCACCAAAAAGGTATGGGCCTCTTCTCTAGACTGAGTCATTTGTTTCCCTTGCTGCTTATGACAAGAAAAACATTGACCAAGACTAGCCTTTTTCTGAATGAATAAACGTCTGGCGGGGCACAGCCTGGCTAGTCTCTTATAGTAGCTGGGCTTGGAACTGGAAGGCAAGAGATGCTAGTTTTGGTCAAAGCTTTGCTGCAGATTTCTCTGTGGCACGGGGCAAGCCTTGTGTGGTGCTGGATTAATGGCTGGAGGAAACCTATTGGCAAGGACGAGTTAAAGCCAGACACCAAGAGAGATCTCTGGTTGCTGTGATATTCTGTACTGAACTCTGGTCCGGTCAGTGAGCAATATGCCTCCGGCCTTGCCTATAGTGAACCTCTGTAAAAGCCAATAAAAGGAAGCCCCATCCGAGGCACTGCTCTGTATGCCGCACCGATATGGAGAGAGCCCAATCAATCCATCTTCCTGCCTGGCCACTGCAGTCGAGGGTTTTGCCTAGTTGAGTGAATCAAACAATGGAGCATCCCCTCCCCCTCCTGGAAACTCATTTACAGATCTCAAAGGGGCTGACGCTTCTAGGCTAGCTAGGTTTGCAGCTTGAGCTGCTGGTGCTCTGTGTGAGTGGGTGGCTAGAGAGCATTCACTGTGGTGAACATTGGGTCCCATTCAGCCCCAAAGGGCCTGTGCTAGACTCTGACCCCCTCTGCCCTACCTCATGCAGGCGGAAGAGGTGCGAGAGCTTGTAGATCACGAACTGGGGTTTAAGCAGGTCGTGCTGAGCTGCCCAGCCAAGACTAAAACCTACCTGTTTGTGTATGATAAGAAGATAGTTGGCTGTCTAGTTGCGGAGCAAATCAAACAGGTGAGTGGGCTTGTTTGGGCCCCTTGGGTGGGGTTATTGGTGTTGATCTGAGAGCATGTGCAGCGTGGTACTCCTGCCCTCGCACAGTGAGTGGGGCGAGGTCTCAAGCAATGTGCTTGCATCCCCGTGGGTGGAATTAACCAAGTGGCAGAGGGACACAGCCTGTGCCTCAAGCTTCCGTTCAGAGACACGATCCCTGAATGGCTGTGTCGGCTAGCGGGGGCCTAGCTACCTCTCTCAACTTGACTTAGCAGACTGTTGTTGGCAAGAACTGCCTTCCTCGCTCCTAGAGGCAGGGTTCTGTGGTTCCTCTCTGAGCCTGGGTTGACTTGGTCTTTACATCCTTCCTAGGCTTTCAGGGTGCTGTCCGAGCCTTGCCCCCCTGTCTCCCCTAACCAGAATGCCTTGGAGCATCATCGTGCCTGGCGCTGCTCCACAAAGCCTGAGCCTGCCATCTGTGGGGTCAGTAGGATCTGGGTGTTGAGCCTGATGCGGAGAAAAGGGATTGCTCGTCGGCTGGTAGACGTGGTCAGGTAAGAAACAGGGACCCGTCCTTCTTCCCAAACACTGCCAAGCTTACCAGGAAGATGGCTGCAGGCCAGCAAGTGCATAGACAGAGCTAGAGCACAACTGAGCATTGGCAACAAAAAGCAAGCAAGACTCTTAGGAAAAATAGAACGTCTTCCCGCGTTCCCAGAACTTCATGGAGGTGTGTTAAATACACTAGAGACCAGAGCCTGTGAAATCCAAGTGGCTGATCCCTGCAGTGGTTCCCAGTAGTTCTTGGCTGTGGAAATGAGGCTAGCGGCCTCCTCCTCCTTGAAACCTGCCGGCTGCTCATTGTCTTAGTCAGCACTCGCACATGGGAAGTATTTCCCAAAAGTTTAAATGCAAAAAGTTACGCCAGAAAAGTATGGGTTGATGATGGGGCTAAATCCCTCTCCCGCATCTCGTGAAGGGATTAGTCTGCGTACAAGCCAGCCTGAACTGCTGCAGGAGGATAGAAGTGATTTCTTCTATTTCCCCCCCTCCCCCTCCTCTTGGGCCCACCTGCTGGGGACAATGCATTGCTCATAAGAAAAACACAAAAGTAGTAATGGGACCCCTCTTATCAGCCCCAAACTTGAAATAGGAGGAAATTTAAGTGGGGGAGGAAGCACAATTTAAATTGTGGGAATGCAACAAAGAGAAAAGTTTCCTGTGAATGTGCCTGAACTGAATGGGAGGTGGAGCAGCCCCTCCCCTGCCTGGGCTTGCATGTGCCACTTGGCAGTGGGAAACTTGTTGAAATTTCTTTTCAAAAGTTTTATTTTGGGTGAGGGAAAAATCTTTCTCTTCTTCCCCCCGCCCCACCCAGGTGACTCAGCCTTTTGGTTTTGCAAAGCTTACTACAAGTGAAAAGGTAAAAGAATGAAAAATGGCTCAGCAGATGTAAAAGAGGGGCAACTTTGCATCAAAACTTGTGTAACTTTTTTATCTGTACACTGCTTGGCGAACTCGGAAAACAAACTGTGCACAAGAGCCAGGGCCTTGCTCTTAATCAGCATTTAGCCAGATAACCGTGTGCCCTGGTTCCAGTGATGTGGGTTTTCTGGAAAATGTTGAATCTAAAAACTTTCCAGAAAGCTTTCTGGAAAATTTCCCCATGCAAATGTATTATTTGCATTAACATTAATTTGCATAAGAATTTTCCATTGTGGAAAGTTTTCTGCCCCACATCCCTGCCTGGTACTGTTGTGATTAGCATATGGTCAGTTCCGAGAGCTAAAGAAACGGGGTCTGGCATTTGTTCCCCCAAATGGCCTGATTTTTGCACCTGCTAAAACCAATCCTTCTGAAAACCTCTCCCAGTGTGCAAGAGTGTGACCTACTCACAGGGCAGAATAGAGCCTGTGACCTACTTGGAGGGATCCCAGTTCGATTCCAGAAACCCCTCTCACAGGAGGCTTAGGGTGCAAACACCTGGCACGAACTCCACTTAACACCAATTTAAAATTCCTTCTGCATGTTGCAGGGCAGCCTAGGGCACCAATAGTCCTGCAGCCGGCATAAGAAATGTTAAAGTGGAGTTAGCGTTGTGTCTGTGTTCACCACTAAGCACTGGATCTAGCTTTCCTCCTACCCCCCTGGCATATTATTTAACATCTATATGCAGCCCTTGGGGGAGGTCGTGAGAGGGTTCGGGGTGCGATGTCACCAGTATGCTGACGATACTCCGCTGTACCTCTCCTTTTCTACTGACCCAGACCCTGCTATCTCGGTGCTATCCCAATGTTTGGAGGCCGTGGCGGATTGGATGCGGCGGAGCAGACTGAAGCTCAACCCAGATAAGACGGAGGTGATGGTGGTGGGGAGGGCGAAGGGGGTGGTGGCCCCCCTGATTGGGGGGGTTTGCCCCCCTGTAGCTCAGCAGGTCCGGAGTCTGGGGGTCATATTGGACGCAGACCTGCGGCTGGAGCGGCAGGTGGAGGCAGTCGCTAAGGCTGCCTTCCGCCAGCTTTATCTGGTACGTAGGCTGCGTCCGTATGTCTCTGGCCCGGACCTGGCCTCCCTCATCCATGCCTTCGTCACCTCGCGGCTCGACTACTGTAACGCGCTCTACGTGGGGCTTCCCTTGTTCTTGGCCCGGAGGCTGCAGCTGGTGCAGAATGCGGCGGCCCGTCTTCTTACGGGGACGGGTCGCCGGGAGCACATTACACCGGTGCTCCGAGCGCTGCACTGGCTGCCGATAGTGTGCCGGGCCAAGTTCAAGGTCCTAGTAATGATCTATAAAGCCCTATACGGCCTTGGCCCCTCTTACCTTAGGGACCGCCTCGCCCTTCACGCCCCGGAACGGCTCCTGCGGTCTGCCGGGGGTGCCCTCCTGGAGGTCCCCCGTGTTAAGCGGGGGGCCACGATGGAGCGGGCATTCTCGGTGGTAGGGCCGCGGCTGTGGAACTCCCTTCCGGAGGAAGCTCGCCTGGCCCCAAGCCTTTTGACATTTCGGCGGAACTGTAAGACCTGGCTGCTTGCCCAGGCCTTTGGGAGGGAGGGTGGGGAGGGATGATTTTAGTCCCCTACCCATTTATTTATTTATTACTGTCTTTTAGCCCTGTTTTATTGATGTATTTTATATTTATATTTTAATTGTTTTAATGTTTTTATTGTTGTTAGCCGCCCCGAGCTGCGTTGCAGGAGGGGGTGGGATAAAAATCTATAAAATAAATAAATATGCAAGCCTTAGCCTCCCTTGAGGTTCCCGCTCCTCCCATCCACTGAGCACGGTGGCTTCCAGGTTTCTGCTGGAAAGAGATGGCTTGTGCTTGGGAAAGCACAGTCCCGTGGACTGTTATCAGCAAACTCCGACTCTGGCCAGCTCGGCCTCCTGCTGGGTGCACTGTCCCATGGAAGGGATGTGAGTGCAGCACTTGGCTTCTACAGAACAGTGGCCAGATACGCACACTTTTCCAGGACTCTTACAAAAAAAAATACATGTTGCAGGGGGCTTAAGGTGCCAAGTGCCCTGGAACGATTTGCGTAAGTGTCCTGGGGTCTTTGCCAGCTCCCTCACCTGACCCCCTCCAGTCTGGCTTCCACCTCCTTCACTCCACTGAAACCGCTCTGGCTAAGATCACCAACGATCTTCTTGTGGCTAAATCCAATCGCCTTTATTCTTCTCCTCCTTGATCGCTCTGCTGCCTTTGACACTGTTGACCACTCGCTTCTGCTTGAATCGCTTCACTCGCTGGGATTCCGCGACACTGTCGTTGACTGGTTCTCCTACCTTTCTGACCGCTCCTTCAATGTATCTCTTCCTAACTCCTCCCCCTCCTCCTCCCTACCCCTCTGTCGGGGTTCCCCAAAGCTCTGTCCCTGGCTCTCTCCACTTCTCTATCTACATCCAATCCCTAGGCAAACTCATTGCCTCCCACGGCTTCCAATACCACCTCTATGCTGATGACACTCTGCTCTATCTCTCCACTCCTTCCCTCTCCCCCTCTGGCTCGTCTCAACGCCAACTCAAACTGAACATGGCGAAAACTGAACTCCTGATCTTCCCTCCCAATCCTTCCTCTCCCTCTTCCCTATCAATTGCTATTCACGGGGTCTCCATCCTCCCTGTCTCCCAAGCCCGTAGCTTGGGCTTCATCTCACACCTCACCTTCAAACCCTACATTGACTCCGTGGCCAAATCCTGCCGCTTCTCCCTCCACAACACTGCCAAGATCCGCCCTTTTCTGTCTGTCTCCTCTGCCAAAACTCTCATCCACGCCCTAGTCATCTCACGCCTCGACTATTGTAACCTCCTCCTCGCTAGCCTTCCACTGGCTCCCCCTTCCTGAGCGTATTCTGCACAAGCTCATCTTCACCTACAAAGCCCTTCAAAACCTCGCTCCCCCCTACCTCTCTGCCCTGATCTCCCTCCGAACCCCTGCTCGAGCCCTCCACTCGTCCTCCATCCCCTCCCTCACCCTCCCACGCCTCCTCTGCTTCCCCAACCGCCTTCGTCCCTTCTCCTTCGCTGCCCCGCACACCTGGAACTCCCTCCCTGCCCTTGTCCACCTTGCCCCCACCCTCCACGCCTTCAAGTCCCTCCGCAAAACCTACCTCTTCTGCTTTGCCCTTCTGAACTCCTGCTAATCATCCCTACCCAGGATTATCCCCCACCTGTTATCTGCAAACTCCCTATTTACTGTAACCAAGCTAAGAACGTGTGCTTGAGCTCTCGCATCCTTACTTGGAAAAGTTACATCCCTTGTCTCTCCCTCTGTTCCCCCTTCCTTGTCTCCCCTCCCCCTGGCTTTAGATTGTAAGCTCTTGAGCAGGGACCGTGTCTATCTTATTCTCTGTAAAGCGCCAGGTACGTTGCTGGCGCCGTATAAATACTTAATATTTGGGGGTGGGTTCTTCAGAGTGAGGAAGCAAGCAGGGATGGGGAAAGGGAGGAGCAGACCAAGACTTCTGGTATCGGTCCCAGGTGAGCAGTTCAGACTAGCCCTGCTCTCTCCCTGCCCAAATAGGAGCTACTAGAAATTCAGGGCATCAAATGCTTGGCATGAACTCTGTAGATACCGAGCTGGGAGTGGCCTCTGCCCTGCGTTGCTAACTTGACTTCTCTCTTTCAGGAATACATTCATATTTGGCTGTTACCTGAGCACGGAGGAAATTGCCTTCTCTGACCCCACCCCAGATGGCAAGCTCTTTGCAACCAAGTACTGCCAGACCCCGAACTTCCTGGTTTACAATTTTATTAAGGCCAGTTCAGAGCATGCCCACATGTGTTAAAGCAGCTTTGTGGACAGCCTGCTGACCCAGAAAAAGCAAGGGGTCAAACCTGCCTTTCTATCTTGCTACTCAGCTGTGCCACATTTTACATCATTCCTTGTGCGCACGGTCAAGCCGCAACCTGAATGGAGAGACGGCAGGATGGGCCATGTTCTGTATTTACTGTTGGCTGTTTGTACTTTAAGATGATACAAAATTTGTGTTTTACTAGCAGATTTTAAAGAGTTTATTGCAATAAGCTATGTTTTAGATAATTCTATTAATATAAATGTCTCTCTGATACAAATGAAATCTAGAGCTGCTACTGCCACTGTTTGCTTAGAATAGATCATGGCACCTAGTCCTGCTGGTCATGGCATTCAGTCTGGAAACGCCTTGGGGAGAGCAGCAGCAGATCGAGGTGTCCGGCTACACCCAGGAGAAGCAGATGTGGGCCAAGGCAGTTAGTGGTGGTGAGTCGAGTGCTGCTACTGATCAGTTAGCAAGGTCAGTGCCGGATGTGCCTGGGGGGAGGGAGCCTGCCCCTTGTGTGGAAACACTGAGTTCAGGCGTCCAGATGTGCTCCTAGCTGGTACCCTAGGCTAGGGGCAGATTGGGTGAGGGGCAGATGGCAGAAAGAATTCCCACCCAGTCCTTTTGCACTGTTACTTGGAAAAAGTTGTTCAATAAAGTTTATTTGAAAAGCTGCTTCTCATTTTTGTCTGTCCAATCACATTAAGTGAGCAGCTCTGACAGCCAAATGAGCATGTCCATCTCCTACAGATATTGCCTCTTGAGTGGGTCAAATCTAGCTGACCCCTAAGCTAACCTGACCTCCTCTGACAGAGCTCCCCCCCCCCTCCTGGCCTCCCCTTGAGCCACTCTATCTAAGGTTCCTCATGACTCCCATCAAATGGAGTGGAAGTAAATGGTAATCGAGCTTGCCTGTCCCAGCTGGCCCTCGTAGCTGCTCCCAGCCAGTAGCGCCTCACCAATGTGGAGCAGCAAGGCTCTTCTAGCATATTTTGACTGAATTGGTAGCCTTTCTGTACAGCACCAGGTACACTGCTGGTGCTATATTAAATCAGTAGCTAAATCTACACCTTCCTGTAAGTTGAACCCACTAGTAATGAAGAATAATTCCTTGCCATCGTTGTTATAGCATGGCTTTTGACTGTCACGGGTTGGCGGTCCGCACCTCACTTTACCGGGTTTGAGTGACTCAGTTTCCCTCGCTCACAGCCCACTTGAATCTGATTCAAGCCTGCAGCAGGGACAACCCCTTTGTCACCCAAGGGCCCGATCCTTCCTGTTTACAGACTCTTTCTCTCTGGGTTCGCAAGAGTTTGAAAAATCAAGTGGCTCATTGTGTTTCCAATGTTAGACACAGACACTTCATAAAGATAAGATAGTTGATAGAGTGGTACTAGAAATTAAAGGTAAATATAACACATTCCTGCTCTCTACTGGTTGGGTTCCTATGTAAGAATTTTACCCTACAAAGGGCCATAGCCTCAGTCCATACACAGCCAGTTTGGTGATGTTGGCCGGGCTCCTGTTATGGTTAGAAATCAAAGTCCTGGTCTCCGTGTATGTCTTCCAGCCTTGCTTGCTGGCAGGATCCAGGCTGCAGCTGAGATTGCTCAAGATGGCTCTGGCTCTCCGTCTGGGGTGAATCCATTCTATCTCTTTCCATTTCCTGGAGTTTCAGCAGGGTTACAAGTGTGAGTTTAACATTACATGTTGAACCTTTTGCTTTACATATTTACTAGGCTTGTAGCCTAGGTGTAGGCCAGTGTCACACAGGTGTGACCCTACATTCCTCCCTCACCTACAGGAAGGTGTAACAAGCCCACTGTAGTAATGAAGAATAATTCCTTGCCCTTATTGTTATCGCATCCCTTTTGTCAGCCCTAACCAGTGACAGGAGAAATCGCTTCAGTACAACTCTGCCACCTCAGTGAACCCTGTGCAGCCCTGCAGGAAGCAGCGTCCCATTCCTTAGTCTAAGTGCTGGGGACGGATTCTTTCCCCGTGGTGCATTCTCAGCCTGGGCTTGCAACGTGACCTGCTAGGCCTCGCTGGGGGTGGGGAAGGAGGGCCCCAATGCAGCTGGGGTATTTCAGCTACAGGAGAGAAGGATGGCACAGAACAGCTGAAGCGCTGCAGCCGACTTGCATAGGTCTGCCCCATAGCTGGGCACACAGGCAGTCACTTGCTGTCTGGGAATGCTGCTGGAAAGCACGACCGGCTGAACAGCTCACCAACCCCCTCCCCTCAAGTAAAGCTAGTCCCACCTTCGCCTGCCCAGAGGCAAAGCCAGTCGGGGATTTCCTTCCTCTCGCTGGGAGCAGCCATGATCTACGTGTTCCAGAGACCGACCTGGCTCAGGCATCCGGGCCAGATAGTGTCTCAAATGGGGCCAGTTGGATGCTTGGTGCAACATCTGCCTCGGATCAGTGATTTGTAGGGGCCCCTTGGTCTTTTGAAGGTAGCCAGTGCCTAACGCTCCCTCTATACAGAGTGTGTCCAGCTTGTGTTGGAACCAGCCAGGAATAGAATGAGGATTCTGCTGGGATCCAGACCGCCCTGCTGCACAGCCGGCCCCCTGACCGAACTGAGTGGGGCTCGAAGCACTTGAACATACATGCTGGGACCAGCCTTTTGGGGCCAGAGCAGGACTTCATGACAAGCAGCAGGCTCAGTAGTTGAAAGATACCACTTTTTAAATATAAATACCAGTTTTTGACACCACACGGCATTGGTTTAAAATATGGCCCCCCGAGTCTCCTAGTTTTAATTAACCTTGCAGGGTTACTGGCTTGTGAGGGACTTTCCAAAGGGCCCTTAGAAGTCAGAAAGGCAGTCAAGATTTCCCATGATATTAAGTAACTCTTGTTAGTCAGCTGGGGCTAATACACAAACCAAATTCTCCCTGTTCCAGAAGCAGTTAAAAATGAAAGGTTCTCTGCTGACAGGAGGGGACTTTGTGTCATGGGGCAGCTCTGGCCACTGGAGACTCCCCCAGGAGAATCCAGCTGGATTCCAGGAGAGGGTTTGTCTGGCCAGCTCGGGCGCAGCCAGACAGAATACAATGGCTCAGGCAGGGCTGGCGCCGTTACTCTCTGAGGCATTTCCCCTTGGGTCTATTTTAATCCAAATTAAATATTTGTCAAAATATGAAAAGCTGATTTGGCTTCTACAGCAAAAAGTTAGTCATCAGGGACCCGAGTTCACTACACCAAAAAAATCTTAAATTCTGCAACCAGTGAAGCCAAATTCTGCAAATTCACTACGAGCATTAATACTTGCATAATTAACTTGACTTGCATAACTATGCATGCTGGGAAGTAAATTTGCAACAGGTTTGATATAGAATCACAACTTTGCTACTCAAACAACTCAAATCCTCTGGAATTTCAGCACCTCCCTCACCCAAACATCGGGCCTTCAGACCCCCCCCACCCACAATTCATNCCCCACCCACCCACAATTCATCTTCCAGGGGCCTCTTTACCCTCGGGTCATGGTCAAGAATGGCTGATTCTGCAAGGATTAGTTGATTCTGCAAAAATCACTGCAAATTGCAGCAACGTAGGCAACTCAGGTCCCGGGTTATTACTAAATTGGTTTCATGTGCCTATTTAGCTGAGCAATGTAGGTGTCCAGTCACTGATATAGGCTCAATGCTTTTGATTGTACAGTTTTTCTTTTAGCTAGTTTTATTAATATTCTTTTTATTGTTTTGTTTATACTTTTAAGGTTATTACACTGGTCTGTCAAAAACTGGCAGCTGTGTCAATAAACGGTTAAATCATTTTTATTTCTGCCTAGAGTCACCTGAGCCCACCTCCAGCTGGCTGATGGCCTGGGACCTGCTTACCTGCAGGATCACCTCACCCCCTGGGTCCTGGACCTGCTCCTGTGGTCGGCTGGGGCTGCCTCCCTCCAACTCCCCCTGGGTATCTCGGGTGGCAATGACGACGGGGGTTTCAGTGGCTACACGGCAGCTGCGGGACTCCCTCCCAACAGTGGGGCGCCGGGCTCCAGCCCTCCCCTTTCTTACAATGCTAGACCTGGCTAATCCACCTGGCTTTTCGCAAGGGAGGGGAGAGGGGTTGCTTTCCCCCTGGGTTGTTTTAACTGTTAGTTTTATATTATATTGTTTTTATATCATGTTATTTATTGAAGTATTTTATTATTGTAATATTCTAGGTTTTTACTTCTGTTGTGTGTTGCTGTGGCAGAAGGGGGCGGTAAATAAACAAACAGGGACCACAATTCTGAAAATAATTGCTTTTTTTGGTTTGTTTCGAAAGCACCAGCTTGTATCCGACACTCCGCTGGATGTCCCAACGTCAGCTCAAGCTCAACATGGCTAAGAGTGAACTTATCTTGCCTCCCTATCCTTCCTCTCCCCTGTCCATCCTTATCGATGGGGTCACCATCCGTCCCGTTCTTCAAGCCCGTAGCTTGGGCTTAGTCTTCAATACTCACCTCTCCTTTAAACCTTACATCGACTCTGTTGCCAAGTTCTGTTGCTTCGCACTCCATAACATTGCTCGGATTCGCCACTTTCTCTCTGTCTGCTCAGCCAAAACCCTTGTTCACGCCATGGTCATCTCCCGCCTTGACTACTGCAACCTCCTTCTTACTGGTCTCCCCCGCTCTCACCTGTCCCCACTTATCTCCATCCAAAACTCCGCTGCTAGGGTCATCCACTCAGCCCATCGCTTCGACCACGTGCAGCCTCTCCTCTCCTTGTTTCACTGGCTTCCCCTCCCCAAACGCATCCTTCACAAACCTCTCAGCCCTAGTCTCCTTACACACTCCTGCACACTCTCCGTTCCTCCTCTACCCCCTCCCTCATCTCCCCTGCTCCCCTAACTGCCTTCGACCCTTCTCCCTTGCTGCCTCCCCTTGCCTGGAACTCCCTCCCTCCCCACATCTGCCTTTCCCCTCCTTCCGTTCCTTCAAATCCCTCCTCAAAACCCACCTCTTCCTCGCCGCCTATCCCACCGCCTGTTAGAACTTTCCTTTCAATATTTACTGTCTGCCCTCCCAGCAAACTCCTGCCTAACAGCAACCAAGCCAAGCACATGCACCTGAGACATAGCATCCGCTTGAATGTTATTTATCCCTTGTCTCTCCCTATGTCCCCTCTCCTTGTCTCCCCCCTCCATGTCTATTAGATTGTAAGCCGTAGGCAGGGACAGCGTCTATCTTTCTGTTCTGTAAAGCGCCAGGTACGCAGCTGGCGCTATACAAATTTTCACACACACTGCTAATAAGCAAGCCCTACTTCCCCTGGCAGGGCACAGCCCTACATACCTGTAAGATGGAAGGAGGATAAGCACAATCCGGCCTGGCCGCAGCAGCGTTGCAGCAAGCACACACGCTGCTCGTAAGCAAGCAAGCTCCCATATCAACAATTGATCACGTTTGTCTTGAACCTGCTAGGTACCAGGTTTGCTCACAATTTGCCTAGAAAAGTCCTTTACTTATGTTTTATAGATCTTAAAGCAGCCTTTGATTCTATTAATCGTGATCAACTGTGGGCCAAGCTGCTCGCAGCAGATATAGACTGAAAGTTGCTATTTTTAATCTGAACCCTGCACCAGGACAACTTCCTTCGAGCGAGATTAGGTCTGTCTGGTCAACTATCTAATCCAGTGCTGCTCAACGCAGGAGTTAGGCACGAGTGTCTCCTTGCCCTGCTCCTATTTAATATCTATATCAATGATTTGGTCCCAGCCATGACAGATCTGGCATGTCACCCTGTGAGGCTGAGCAATGACACCATTTCAGCGTTGCTCTACGCCGAGGTTACGGTGTTATTGGCCCGGTTCTCGACTGGCCTCAGGAGAGCCAGGGACCATTTTGCCCAGATACACGAGCAGGAATACTTGGTGGTTAACGTCTCTAAGACAAAGGTCATGGTAGTTGGGCAAGGGCGCTCCCAGCACCGCTGGATCATGAAGGACAAAGAAACACAGCAAGTGGCTACAGATCCTTGGGGTCCTTTTTTTATCCAATATGTGTTGGAGGAGTCCAAACATATTAGCGCTCATTATAAGCCTCAGTAGCAAGGACTTGCAAGGTATCATCGGCTTCTATTATTCCTGGGGAGGGAGACGGATTATACCAGCTTTAAAAATCTAAGGCCAAGGCAACTCCACAGATCTCATATAGCTCCACTATTTGGGGGCCCTGAAAGCTGCAGGACTTAGATTCGGTTTATGAGAGCGTGGTTACAAGTCCCAAGAGGATGCCCACTTGTATTGATGAGAGCAGAGCTTGGTCTTATAACTTTGGAATCCATGGTGAAGCGTCGCACACTACCATTCTGGCTTTGACTAAGTACGGCTTGCAAAGTAACTTGGCCTGCTTAGTGGGTCTATCGACCAAAACAAGTCCTGGGAAAAATATGTTCATATCTGGCTCCAACAACTGGCTCTCACTTCTGGCTCTTTTACCAATCTGTCCTACGAGAATAGCCTTGCCCAAATAAGGCAAAGGATCAGAGACCAGGAGCTGCAGTCTTGTTCAGCAGCTAGCGGAGCACAAAAAGTGTCAGAACTTTATCCTACGTTACCCTAGGCCGACAGCTGCGTTACCTATTTCTTCACATTATCCATATGGACTAAGAGAGAAGCTTTTCCAGTAGCAAGGGTCGGCTCAATACCCTCAGCCATTCTTGAAGAGAGACTACTAGCAAATATCCCATTTGCCCCATGGGGCTGCAAGTGTTTGTCCGCTAGCTAAAGTTGAAACGCTGACACGGTACCCAGGAACGTTGTTTGTGGCCGTATTAGACCCCAGTTGTGGCTAATAGCAGGAAACGCCCTGCTGCAATTACTTTAAAATTACTGTGTGATTCTGATTCTATGACAGCTCAAGTGGCTAATTTAGTTTTGCAGCAGCAGCAAGGACACTGAGGAATTTCCTGTGTAAGTAGGTTGGGGGGGGGGGAGGAGGGGTCCACTCATGCATTTGTTTATTTATTTTAAGCCCGTGAGGATTGTTTTTATCATCTCTAATGTTCATTATTTTCTTCCTTTTTCTTTGCTGTTAACATTTGTCATGCAATGTTTTGGCACCTGTCAGTTTTAGTGTCTGTCACACCCATTGTTCACGACAAATAAGCTTATTGATGATCTCCCCGCCCCTGTGTTTTTGTTTCTATAAGCCACCCTGGCCTCCAGGGAAGGGGGGTGGGGTGGGGAAGTATATATTTTCCTAAATAAAAGTACCGTGAGCCCTTTGAGGAGAAGCACGAACTTGAGCGGTCTTTTTATTCGCAAATCATGGTTCAGAAAACTGCTAGTAGCAGCAGGCACATGAATAATATAGTGACAGGACTAATGTTAGCACCGCTTCGCTAGAGCCCGACAGCAGACAACGTGCTATTATACTACAGTCCATATTCATAACGGTCAGAACCGTTAGCTTGACAGGATCCTTAAATAACAAACCTTGTCAAAAACTGAGAGGAGCAAGGAGACAAATCCATCTCAGATTCCAAATGAGGGGCTTGAGGATGCTCAGCAGGCATGAGCGCCTCTGGTTTAAGGGTGATTTCTTAAGGAATTAACTATGTACACTGAAACACTATTGAAGTAGCATCACAAGGCGGGAGAGGGAGGGGTTCTAGGGAATATACGTCTGAAGTTAACCCCTATGCTGTCAACACTACAGCCAGCCCAGGCGTTCCCTAGCGCTAGACTCCTCTGGGCGGATCGGGTTTCGAGGGGGAAAGAGTGCCATGCTGAAGCCTCCACATCCGACTGAAGATGCAGGAGGAGGCCGGTTAAGGCTGAGGCACCTCTGCCTCCAAGACGTCAACGATCTGTGCAGCAGCCGGGCGCTTCCTAGGGTCCTCGCTTGTGCAGACGGAGAACAGTTCTATCACCTTCTGGTAGGACTGATCCAGCTGCTCCATGTTGAGCGCCGGCCTGGTTCCCAGAGCTGCGTAATAGGCCTCCTCGTCAAAATCGTCTTCGTCAAAAGAAGCATCTGGCCAAGGACATTAAAAATGGGTCAAGGGCTGCCAGTTGGCAAAGCGTCTAAGAGGGCAGCAATGGCTTCAAGGGCATTCGTGCTGGAAGAAACGGAGCATCCTGCATGCTCCACCTCAGTTCAGTTGCTCCCTCCCCAAACTGGAGGCTTAAGGAAAGGGGACCAGGGTCAAGACTCACTTCAGAAGCAGCCCAGGCTCCCCAGGGTTCTAGAACCACAGCCTTCCCCACTTGCTGCTTAGATCACGGCTGATTTGCATCCCACCAGCCCCAGCCCCCATCTCTCATGCCAGGGGCTGCCGTTTACTGCTGTAAACTCAACCCAAGTAGCAACGCGGGGAGCAAAGCTACGTTGGGCAGGAGAAGAATCATGGCATCTGCCTTTGAAATCTTTTGAACCTGCCAATTTGCTCCTATGTGATCAGCCAACATGGAGACGTTTCTGCCCGACCCTCTTAAAGCAGAGCTAGCTCTTGTGGTGCAGACCGTGCCCGTTCAGGCTTTGATCCCGTCTACACTGGAGACCAGACTGTCCAGCTGTAAGTGGTTGTCCCGTTTACACCACTGATGGGAATCAATAGCCCAAGTTCAGAGCCTTCTCCAGCAGTTTATCAAGCAGCTGGGCTTAAAGGGGTGAATTGTGGAAGACTATCTGCTCCCCATTTGGAATGGAAAAGCTAAATAAACTTGAAGCCACCTGTAAAAAAACAAACTAACCACCCACTGAGCATGGCAGCCTGCCCCGGAAACATGTCCGCTGAGTGAGAGTGGACCCTGGAGGAGATCAGGATGAGGCAGGGCATGTACTTTTCAGAAGGGAACTAAAACCAGTGAGCAGAGGGATGTCTAGGCCACCTCTCCTCTCACTATTGCCTGTCCTCCTGCTGCTCAAGGAGAAGAGCCAGTTTACAAAGTTATCACAACCAAGAAAACAATGGAGTTTTTTTAGCAAATCTCAGGCCGCCTTCACTCAGGGCAATTAGCAAAATCTTTCTAAAAGCGGCTGTACGCTAGGGGAGATACAAAGAAAATCTCAGAGACAAATCAAGTTTTGATTCAGCTTCCCCAGAGAGACTGATTCCACAAGATTAGGTTGAACTGTAAGGAAGAATTCAAACCTTCATCCTCCTCCTCTCCAGGCAGATTAAGATGAGGCAGACAAAGAGTCATCATTTCCCACAAAGTCAGCCCAAAAGCAAAGATATCGGCCTTGTTGGTGATAACGCCGTTGTCCTCTAGTGCTTCCTTGGGTTTCCAGGGCTCGGTGCCGATGTAATAGGCCTCTGGGTCACTCACTGGAGAGAAAGAACACAGAACTTACTAGTGCAGGCACCCAAGAGTCAGAGGGAGCTAACGTTTGGAGGATCCTTATTCTAGTCTAGAAAGCCAGGATTCTGGTGTGCATTTGAATAAAGGTCAAGGATGACCGGTGACTGCAGACCCCTATTGCAATCTAGCATGTTGAGGATTGCACGGGACACCCCTAGCGGCCCGGCACTTGTTGGGGATTGGAGGAGGGAGAGCTGACTGAAGCTGAATCCTGACAAGACGGAGGTGATGGTGGTGGGAAGGGCAGTGGATGTGGTGGTTCCCATCACTGATGGGGTCTGCCCTCCGCTGCTATCCCAGCTCTGTAGTCTGGGCATGCTCAATTCACAGCTCCGCCTGGATTTTTAGGTGGGGGCTGTGGCAAGTAGTGTGTTCGCCAATTACACCTGGTGCGACGGCGTCGGCCACGTTTCAGAGAGTGACCTGGCCACCAGCATCCATGGCTTTCATTACCTTGAGATTGGACTATTGCAACGCACTCTGTGTGCGGCTACCTAGTGACGGTCCGGAGACTGTAGCTAGTGCAGAACGCTGAGGCCCGTCTCCTTACCGGGACGGGTCGCGATGAGCACATGACACCGGTGCTCCAGGTTCTGCACCGGCTGCCGATAGTCTTCCGGGCCCAATCCAAGGTACTGGTTTTGACCTGTAAAGCCCTACACGGCCGTGGGACCATCTCACTCTCCATGCTCTGGAGCAGCCTCTGCGGTCTGCCCTTCTCGTGGTCCCCGGTGTGGCCTGAGGGGTCACTATGGAGAGGGCGTTCTTGGTGGCTGCACCTAGGCTGTGGAACACCCTCCTGGTGGAGGCCCGGGTGGCCCCGGATCTCCCCTCCTTCCATCGTAGCTGTAAAGCCTGGCTGTTCCGCCTGGCTTTTGGAGAGGGAGATGGGGTGCAGGGTGGGACACGGGGAGGGAGATGGTTTTGGTTTTGTGCCTTCCCTTTTCATTTTATTGTATTTTATGGTTTGTGTTTTAACGTTGTAAGCTGCCCTGGGCTGCTTGGAGCAGGAGGGACAGGGTATGAAATGATTTTATAAAAATCAATCAATCAATCAATCCTGGCCCCAGTAACTGGACACTGCGTGACTGAACGGCCCCACATACCTGTCATGTTCTCATCGAGAGGCAGAGACACGCCCACGTCACAAATCTTCACTGACTCAAAGTCGCCTTTAATGACGACGTTGGAAGACTTGATGTCTCCGTGGAGCAGTTTCTTGTCATTGTGCAGATACTGAAAGGCAGAGAGAGGCAGAATTGGCATCTCGCATCCAAGGAAGAATCACCGGGAGGCATTTCGAATCCGGTTTGAGCAGCAATGCCTCATGGATTGCAGCATCCCCTTGAGGCATCCGAGAGCTCAGGGTCCCAGTGCGATAGACAGGGTGCCAGGCAACTCCTCCTATGGTTCAGGGTCCCCTTCTCCCCCGTCACCAAGCTAACCTGAAACTTCTCACTTCATGCAGGCCTCCCTTTCTCTCCCTACATTCCCTCTCCATTGTCCAGCCTAAACTAAGCCCCCTGGGGCAGGGACTCGTCTCTATAACTAACAATTGCTCAGTACCCTACCAGACGCATTGCTGGCTCCCCATAATTAACAACAGCAAGTCACAGAAGCTGCAGACACTCACTCCAATCTACTGTCTCCACTTCAGAGGAGACGCAACACCCCGCCCCCACTGTGCTGATGTGGGAGGATCGGTCTCGGTGAAGCTCTAATCCTAGCCCCCGTCAGTCACGGGGCACTGCGCAAACACAGAACAGAGACTGCCCAGGCCCAGAGCTGACAAGTTCCTGTCCAGACAAAGAGACACCAGGTGGCTGTAGCAACTGGGAGAGCGCACAGGATACAAGACGACAGTACTGGCGACTCTGCACTCCAGCTGCCTAATCATCAGGAGAAAGATTTTAAGGACAGCGATGCAGCTCCACCAACGTTCATGGAAGGTTTTCGCTATGCAGCGGCCCGTCTCCTGACGGGGGCGGGTCGCAGGGAGCACATGACACCAGTGCTCCGGGCTCTGCACTGGCTGCCTATAAAGCACTGGGCCAGGGTCAAGGGGCTGGTTTTAACCTTTAAAGCCCTTCACGGCCTGGGCCCTGCTTATCTGCGGGATCGCCTCACTCCCCATCTGCCCGTGCGACCCTTGAGATCGTCCGTGGGAGCCTTTTTGGAGGTTCCCCGTTCCTGGAGGCTCGGCTGGCTCCCACTCTCCTGCTGTTTCGGCGTGTATGTAAGACCTGGCTGTTCCGTCAGGCTTTTGGTGAGGGGGGTTCCCCACATATTGTATTTTTAAATTGGATTTAAATTTTTTGTATTGTTTTTATTGAATGTTGTTCACTGCCCCGGGCTGCCCTGAGGGCAGGAGGGGCGGGACATATATTTTAAATAAATAAATGCCTGTATATGGAGCAGCATGAGGGAAAGCTAGAAGGTGCCCAGCAGGTGGGCAATAAAGACTGGCAGAGTGGCACTGAAACTGTCTCTTTCCATGCGCCCACTGTGCCTTACTGCATTTGTGCCAGTAGATCGATGGGGGCGGAGGGTGGGGGCGAGCTAATACTGCCATCAACATTGTAGCACTTTAGAGTTGGAAATGTTCTTAAAGGTCATCTAGTCCCACCCCTGTCCTTAAACAGAACTCCCCTACGCCATCCCCGAGACTTTATTTATCCAATTTATTTACAAAAGGTTGGACCGATACGGACTCCACAGCCTGCCCCAGTAATCTGTTCCACTGTCTTTCTGGTTATGAAATTCTTCCTAACACGGAGTCTAAATCTTCTCCTCCCTCAGTGTAAATCCATTCACTCTAGCCTCAATGGCACCAGAACCAGGGACCTTTTGCAAACGACCTGTCTCCTCTTAATCTTCTTTTCTCTAAGATAAACGTTCTCACTTCCATCTTTCCTCACAGATCCTGCCTTCCAGCCCTTTCGTCCCAGCGCCAAGCGGAGAGAAACAAGAGCTCCCTATGCCTGAGAAATGAGGCTTCTCTTGGTGCAACCCAGGACACCGTTCCGGGGCCCTTTGGATTGTCTCAATGACTCTTCCCAGCAGACCTAGGATATAGCAAGTACCTTCAGCCCCTTTGCCATGTTCAAGGCCACTTGGAGGATTGTAGCCGCGGGAAAGGGGGCCTTGTGCTTCATATTTCTCTCTTCAATTAAGTCGCTGAGAGACTTCTCCCCCCCGTACTCCATAGCGAGGCACATGCTCCCGTCACTGGCTTCAGTAAACGCACGGTAACCTTGGAACAAAGAGGTCACTTGCTCAGGGGCCAGACAGAATTTCCAGAGGCACAAACGAACCCCACCCCACTTCTCACCCCCCAAAACACCACTACAATCCCTCAACCTAGGGACGGTGAGTGGGGAGGGTTAGGAGAACCAGAAATCCGAAAGATCAGAGAATTGGGCCCTCTTAGCACCCGATTATCGGAGCTTCCCGTTGAAGTCAATGGGAAATCCTCCCCATTGACTTCAAATGGGAAGAGCCCCGAGCCGTGGGGAAGCCACAGGCACCCACCCCACTCCTGGCCTCAGAGGGTGGAGGTGTGGATAATTACCCCTAGCACCCCCACCCACCGGGGCCTGCCTTTACACCCCTCCCCGGGGCCCCTGTAACGTGTACTTACCCGCGGTCCTGGACCCGGGCGGAGGAGATGGCCGCCACCAGCTGGGGTGCTGACTCCGCCGCCGGTAACGGAGTCTCCTCTGCTGCCGGCTCCATTGCCAGGCCTGGCTGCCCAGTAGCAGAGCCGGCTCCCACCAGCAGCGGAGACCCAGCCACCGGCAGCAGAGCTGGCTCCTGTGCCAGGCAGCCGGGTGTTCTCTTCCTTCCTTTCTTCTAGGTCCTACGACGGTCCCGGAACTCTGAAGAACGACGCTGCCACCGCCGCCGCCTTTACTGCACGTTTCTTCCATTTTGGAAGAGGGTAGTCGCTCTGCGCGTGCGTCTGGACGTGTGGGCAGAACAACTACCCTCTTCCAAAGTGACACCGATGCTGCCGGCACCATTTTGGCAGCGGGCTGCACATGCGCAGAGCGGGTAGTAAAGGCGGCGGCAGCAGCGTTCTTCAGAGTTCCGGGACCGGCGTAGGACCTAGAAGGGAAGAGAACACCCGGCTGCCGGCACAGGAGCCAGCTCTGCTGCCGGTGGCTAGGTCTCTTCTGCTGCTGGGCAGCTAAGCCTGGCAGTAGAGCCGGCTCCCACAGGCAGCGGAAGAGACCCAGCCACTGGCAGCAGAGCTGGTACCCCAGCCGCGGCACCCATCACCCCCACCCTCCGTCCAGACCCGGGACTGCCGGTAAGATGCTTTCCAAGGGCCCCAGGGAAGGGGTGTAACACCGGGCGCAGGGGTGTTAGGGGTAATTGATCCCCAACCCCACCCTCTGAGGCCAGGAGCAGGGTGGGGGGGAATGCCCCGGGAGGGGTTTTGGTTTCTTCTGCGTTGGCTCCCTCCCTGTGTCTGAGTCGGAGCTTTCCCATTGACTTCAATGGGGAATATCAGACGCCGATAGGGGATCCCAAACACAGGGGAGCCGACACGGATAATCGGCCTGGAGTCCCACCCCTAGCAAACAGGAGAGGTCAGACTTCTCAACCGCAGCCTGATTTGCCAGGGCACGAGGAGTAAGCCCCACACAGCTCCGTCTGCGTTGTCAAGGTGGCTGCCTGCAGGGAAGGCGGCAACCGTGGCTTGTAGCTGGGGCAGCTGCTACACCAGCAGGCGGGTTTTGATTGCCCACCTCGATTTCAGTATTTAAAAACAACCCTGTGACCCCAGGCAGCACCACAGACGCAGAGTGCGTCACACCAGCCAGCGCACGACACAACCCGCCATTGGGATTCGGACCCACCGTTTGGGAGTCTCTGCACTACAATAACGGGCGATTTCAATTACCCTAATATCAACTGGGTGAATGTCTCCACGGGGCACGATGCAGAGGTAACATTTCTAGATGCCACAAACGACTGCTTCTTGGGAGGTGGGCGTGAAACTTACAAGAGGGGACACGCCATGCAACATGCACGGAACTAACTAGGAACAGATTTAAAACAAATACAATTTTATTTTTTTTCCACTGAATGCACCATTAACTTGTGAAATTTTGTTGCCCGAGGATGTGGTCAAGGCCAGTAGCATACTTGGGTTAAAAAGGAATCGGATAAGTTCCTGGAAGGTAGAGTCCATTAATAGCCATTGACCAAGTAGGTTTGAAGTAACCTCTGTCAGGAACTAGGAGCGAACAGCAGGAAACAGCTCACCCGTCATGACCTGTTGGGTGCTTCTCCCAAGTGACCGAGACTGGCCACTGTCGGAGACAGGACGCTGGGCTTGATGGACCATTGGTCTGACCCAGTACAGCATAACTTACGTCCTTATGTTCAACTGATGCAGAGAAAACTGGAACAGCAGCAAAGAGGAAAGGGAGTTTGTACCCTCTGGCTTGCAACGGGGCTTACCCTAAGTGCCGAGTCCTGCTCAGAAAGGAATCACAGACTCGGACGTGGCTCCCAGGCAGCGTGGCAGCACCAGGGAAGCAGCCAGTGTCCTGGAGAATCCAACCAGCTTCCACAGTCTCTGAGCTTAGATCAGGAGTCTCAGTAACTGGCGCCAGCAAGGGCACAGCTCCCTGTTTAAAACTTACCCACAATGTTCGGGTGCTGGAGGTTTCTCAGGATCTTGGCCTCTCCTTTCAGTCTATCTTGGTAGATACTTTGCTGAAGATTGTCACATTTTGGATTAATCTTTTTCACGGCCCACGGAGAGCGGGATAAGCCTCTTGGGGATCTACATGAGCACAAAACGAGGATTAGGGAACGCTGTGCTGTCACATTGGTATCGAGCCATGGAGAAAGCTGTAATTCACTAGAAGGCCTATCCAAGACACAGTCACTGCTGCTCGGAGACTGACCAACCGTCTATCCAGCTTCTCCCAAGAGAGACCAGTGCTGGGCACCTCAAACGAAGCGGGGAGAAGCCACAAGTCCTAATTACTGGGTTAAAGCTCCTGCATTCATATTTCTTCTGTAAATTGTATTGGGGGATGCGGGGAGAGAGTCTCAAATTCCTAATCAACCTAACACTGGGGCAGCTTTCCAGTTAGGGGGTGTGGGAGGAGGGGCGCTAAGTGAACAACGTACCGTTTCATAAGGTAGACATTCACCCCCGTTCCATAGCCAAGCTTCTGCATGAAGGGGGAGGCTGGAATCGCTATGGAAGCTTTGGGGCCACAGGATCCCGGGTCTATAAAAAAAGAGAGAAAATCATTTCACGTCTCTGCAAAGCTTTGCTCTCCTCACAGAAGAGGATGCTCCAGGAGTCCAGGGGCCAGGCTGGCCATGGGAGACCTAGGGGCAAGTCTAAGCTTTTCCACAGACTCATTCCATGACCCCAAGTCTCTCTGCACCTCGACTCCTCATCTAATAGCCAGGCTCCTCCGCAGCGGGGCACAGGAGGGAGGCGGCATGTTACCAATGGGGAGGTGCCCAGACAGCAGCTGGCCCAAGAGAAATGGATCCAGCCAGCATTTCATTCCTCGGAGCCTCTGTTCCCTTGACTGAAAGGCGTTCCAGCCAAATCCACCTGCTCCGACTCTCACCCGGTGGGAATCCCATCAGCTCTTGTATTTTCACAGTCCAATAAAGACCAGTCTTAAAACTAACTGACTGATTGTGTCGTTCAGTGTCTTGCTGCGGTCTAGGGGGCTTAGTAAAGAGTGGTTCTAAAACAGACGGATAAACCATGGATTTAGTTATAGCAGCAGCCGCCGGAGCCAAAATAAATAATCTGAAGCCAGATCCTACCGAATGAATTCACCCCATTATCCGACTGCTTCCTCCCGGCCTCTTTGTTGGGCGTCTTGAAGGCAGTGGCTGCCGTTTCCATGGCGGGTGCTGGGTTTGGGTTCTGCAACTGGAGAGGAAGGAAGGTTCATTACCCTGCTCTGCCCACCCACCCCCGGTACATGACTGGGCACGCGCACACAGCCTCCCCCCCACCTTTCTAGGGCACTAGCTTCCCACTCCCCCCCGCTTCCCCGGGATCGTAACCCCCTCCCACAAGGGGGGAAGGGTCTGGGCTCTCATTCTTATTTCTCTAGCGCGCCCGCCCCCCCCAACCAATGAACCGGGTGCTTCACAGTCAACGAACCCGCCC